>CM053790.1:712316865-712636234 GCA_028749045.1 Cupressus sempervirens
GGAGGTCATTTTATGAAAAAGACTACTACCTACAAGATAATGGGAGTTGGCTTTTGGTGACCAAGCTTAATTAAGGATGCACATTCTCTAGTTAGGAAATGTGATTCTTGCCATAGGTTTGCTAGAAAGTCAAAATTCTCTAGAAATACCCCTTTGAATTCAATGGAAGTGCTAGAAATTTCCAATAATGGGGAATGAACTTCATAGGTGAAATATCAACTAAGTCTAGTACAAGTTATTGATGGATACTAGTAGTGACTGATTACTTCACAAAATCGGTAGAGGTCATTCCTACCAGGAAAGCTACTTGCAAAGTGGTGACCAATTTTTTGTTGAATAATATAATAACCAAATTTGGGTGTCCTCAAAGAATAGTAATGATTAATGCCATGTGTTTTATATTAGAGGGATTTATAAACTTTTGTGACAAGTATGGCATTACAAGGTCAACATTATCTCCTTATCATCCACAAGGGAATTAGTAGGCTAAATCTACCAATAAAAGGTTGTCAAAGATTATTAAGAGAACACTTGATGATGATAAGAAGGCATGGGATTCCAAGCTTCATCTGGCAGTTTTGGTTGACTGAGTGACAATTAAGAAAGAATTTGGTGTTTCATCTTTTGATTTAGTATATGGAATCTAAGCAAGAATGCCTCAGAATTATTTGATATGCCTATACAATTATATCTAGATGTATGATGATGATATACTAGATGACATGTAGGAAAGAGTGGATGAATTGCTAGGATTGACTAAAATTAAGAAGGAGGCCTTTGCCAGAAATGCAAAGTTATAGTTTCAGGTAAAACACCTATATAATAAGAAGGTAGTGGCTAGAAAAATTGATGTTGAAATCTGACCTTGATGTGAATGCAAGGATTGAAGACAAAGGCAAGCATGGAAAGTTTGATACAATATGGCTTGTACCATACTTGATTGAATGCACATGGGGTGTGGATTCATATATTTTGAAAGAATTATTAGGAGATATTCTTGAATTTCTAGTTCATGGACAATTCTTAAAAAAGTACTTCTATTGAAGATACTTTTCTTTCCATTAATAGTAGTTTAGGTTTGTGTACAAATTGTAATCACTGTATATATGTGTTTCCTGTTATATATTTGTTGTTTCTTCCTGTGGGTGCTCGTTGCTCTCTAAAAAAGTTGTCATTCTTTCCAACTGTGTGGTTTGCTTCTGCCAGACATTCTAAATCCTCATATGAATATGCATTATTCATCATCCCTAGATAGAGCCACTATTAGCCCTAATTTTAATGCCACACTATCAAATTTTTTTTTTAAAATATTCTTGAAATTTTTAATGGTTATATCTTTTGAATTTGGGTGAGAAGCTTAATTTAAATCATAGGATGAGCATGAAATACCTTGAAAAATCCTAAGTACTAATTTAATATTTCTTTGTTAGGGTTTTTTTTCTTTTCTTTATTAATTTTTGAAATCTTTTGTAGGTCATTTCCCTAACGTATGTCCCTACTTAACCCATGGTTATGTTGTGGTTAGCTCGTGTTTTGGAAATTGCATTTTTGTAACCCTCCCAGTGAGTTATTATTGTAATCATTGATCTATGTCAAAATATATGGATGTCACATTCTCGTAGTTTGAAGATGTACTATTTGAATAGTCTCAGTGATAAAAAAAGGTCAATACCAAAGGAATGAGCTCTGCTAGGGTTTGTACATCTTTTTTTTGAATCCTTGTTGGTTTCCAATAGTTGTCATACCATATTTATTGTGAGATTATTATCACTTATTATGAGTTTGGTCTTCTCTAGCCCAACAATTGATGCTAGTGCTAGAGTTACTACTACTATTGGAGTTAATGGCTTCACCAACCAAATGCCCATGCAAGCTTTTTCCCAAAGTGTTCCATGAGGTAATTCCTTTCCTAATATTATTTTAAATGCTAAGGAGTTTTATAGTACATGCATCGAGTAAGAATGACAAACCCTTATTGGATATTTTGTGGGTCATACTCCTTTTGAAAGCACACTATGGGAATGTATTTCCAAGGTTTGGACACCTCAAGGTGTTCACCTTGAAGACATTCAAAGCCTTACTAAAGGCTTTTTTCTTTTTTTCTTTGGTAGTGCAAGCCAAGCCAAACATGTTTTTGTGTGAGGCCCTTGGACTGTAAGGTCCTCCCTCCTAGTTTTTCAATAATGGTCATGAGATTTTGCTATTTCTAATGATCAAAAACTTAACATGCCCATTTGGGTGGAGTTCCATGGGCTTCTCATTCCTTGCTAGTCTTTTTACCTACTATTGTGCAAACTATTGGCAAGGTTATTTTCCTTGAACCAAACAAGTTTTTCAATGCTTTTCCCTAAAGCAATCTTTGTATTGAGGTCAACCTATATAGGGACCTAAAAGACATAGTGGAAATATAGATAGGTGGTACCACCTTTACTTAGAAGGTGCTTTACCTTAACCTTTCAAATACCTACTACCAGTGCTAGTCAGTTGAGCATAAGATTAGATATTGTCCCTTGTTGGACTATAACCATCCCTTTTCTTTGAAAATTTAGCCAGCTCTAGCTGCCATGAATTATGAATGGACTATAGTGGTGAAAAAAGGGAAAGGTTTACTAGTGGCTAAGGTGAGCTCTATGCTTATGGATCATGGTAAATCTAGCTCAAGCCAAATCTCCCATGAAGCCCTAGTTCTATTGCTCCCTCTACCTCCTATTTCAAACCCTGAAGGCTAGGGGACAATGGTTGTTCATACCCCAAATCTGCATCCTCTTTGGACTTGAGCACCACAACTAACGTTGATGATTTCCCAGCAAAAGCTACACCAATCTCACAACCTAGATGGCTACAATGAGTTTTTTGACAATAGGGAGAAGCTTCAAAGGGTCACAACTATTGGTGACCCCTCTTTTTAGCCTCCTTTTTTTCATAATAGTTTCTCCTCTCTTGGGAATGAGGATGACATGCAAGCTAGGTTACCATGAATTGCATGTCATGGAATGTGTGGGGGCTGACAGACCTCCCTAGAAAATATTGCGTGTGATACCAAATGTTGGTTTGATCTTGATGTACTTTGACTCTAAGAAGTTAAAGTTCTTGTGTTTCTTCTTACTTCATCCTATCATGGTATTTGGCTAGATAGTTTTGTTTTTACTTCTTAATACGAAGTTGGTTAAGGTGGTGTTGTTACTCTTCTCTCCCCTTGCTTAATATCCTTAGTTTTTTTGCATAGTTCTAACCCTTTACACAAGGTGGTTTGGATTTTTCTATCTTTTAGAATGATTCTTTTGGTATTGTTAACATTTATGATCCTAATAATGTTGTTGATTTTTCACACCTATGGCATTGGTTGGTACATCATTTTCCACCTATGACATTGGTTTTCTGTGGGAACTTTAATATGGTTGAACTAGCCTTTGATAAGGATGGCCTTTTTTCCATTTAGATGGGTAGTTGGTGAATGGGAGGTCTGGTTATACATGCAAAACAAATTTGGTCTTTTTGATCCTAGTGCTTCACGCCACCGCCCTAATGGGATTTGGCACACTTGGTCCAATTTTCAAGCTGCATCTAACAGTGTTTTTAAAAGACTTGACAGGGGTATGATTTTTGTGTAGTCCTTTTTCTCTTTTTCTCAAAACAATCCCTTGCTTATCATTCCTCTACCTAATGTGATGTTGTCTAATCACTCCCCCATACTATTTTCCATCACCTGGTAGATAGCTTAGCCTTGCTTGAATGAAACACAGTTTTACCTCAACACTTTTTTTCTATCCCATCCACCAATTGTTGCTAATATCCCATGTGTCTAGAATCTAAAGCCTTGACCCTAAAATCACCTTGGATGGATTAAATGGTGGAATAATACTACCCTTTGTACTACAAGATTTCTTTACATTTACAATAGATAGCTAGCTATGTATTGCAAGTGATCTTATGAAGTGACTACTCTTAATCTATGTACGACCTCTAAGGATCTTGTTATGAATCTATTTGATACAAATCTCTAGGTTTAGCTCACCAAATTTTGGCATCAAAAGTAGGTTGTAGATAGTTATGCTACTAGGGGAGCTTCTGATGAATTTTTTAGTGCTTTGAGGGCTTGTCATTCTATTGTGGGTATTAAGTGTATTTGAGAAGATTAGTAGGTTCTCACAGACCTACCTCATATTCTCCAAGCTTTTTTACATCACTATGAGTAGTTTTTTATGGCTTAGGGGCTATCTATTGCATGTGACCAAGCATTGCAAGCTTTCCTTGATGTTACTCCTAATAGGTTTTCTCTAGTGAAGTATGGTCGGTGATTAGGCTTTCGAGGAATTTTTTAGTGCTTTGAGGGCTTGTCATTCTGTTGTAGGTATTAAGTGTGTTTGAGAAGATTAGTAGGTTCTCACTGACCTACCTTATAGTCTCCAAGATTTTGTGCATCACTATGAGTAGGTTTTTATGGCTCAGAGGCTATCTATTGCATGTGATCAAGCATTGCAAGCTTTCCTTGATGTTACTCCCAATAGGTTTTTTCTAGTGTAGTATGCCTTTTGAGAACAAAAGCTTACTCTTATATCCTTAAAGGAAGCTCTCTTATCCATGGCTAATGAAAAAACCTCTAGATGTGATGGCTTCCCTTGTGAGTTCAACAAGATGCTTTGGAATGGCATTGGCCTTGACTTGGTTAGGTTTATCCTGAAGCATACAATTCTAAAACATTAGGTTGCATTATCAAAAAAGGGAATACTAAATTCATACCAAGAGCTAGAAATACTATAGATATTTGTAATTGGAGGCCAATTAATCTATTGAATGTCTCCTACAAGATCATTTCCAAAGCACTCTCTCTTAGAATTTGACATTTTCTCCCTCAGATTGTCTGACCTGAACAAACTAGCTTCATCAATTATTGCTATATCCTAGACAACATCATTTTTGTCTAGGAAGGAATGGAATGGGCCAAGAAATCTAAACAGTAGGCCCTTTCCTAAATATTGACTTCACCAAAGCTTATGACCATATTGGATGGCCCTTTATTCTTGTTATGCTTCAAGCTTTGGGTTTTAGCCTAGTATTTTGTGAATCAATGCAGATGTTATTTGGAGATACTTCTACTTGTATCACCATTATTTGATCAACACTAATGCTTTTGGGCTCTTTAGATCTATCCATCAAGTTTTTCCTCTTAAACCTTCTCTATGTTTTGCCAACCGAGGGCTTTGGCTATCTGCTAGCCAATTCCATCTCTCAAGGGTTAGTGTATGGAATCTCTTTACCTAAATGGACCACTTAGCTAGTTAATGGCCATTTTATAGATGATTGTTTCCTCACATTGATTGAGGATAAGGAGAATATTACCAATGCCTTGCAATGTTAAGATACTTTTTGTCTTGCTTCAGAGTTGGCTATCCAATGGCACAAGACCCTTTGCTACCAACAACCTTTTTTATGAGGCCCTCACTAGTTATAGTATTATGGATGGAAATGGGTCCAACATGGTGAAAATTTTAAATTCTTGGGCATTTTGTTTTCTTTTCAAGCATCTCCTGAGTTGTGGAATGTTGTGCTTGCTCAAATTGAAAAGAAGCTAGAGTATTGGATCACTAAGCCCATTTCACTTGCAAGGAAGTTCTAAATATGCTCCAAAGTGCTTGGTGCTACTAATGTATATTATTCCTCTTATGCATCTCCCTCCAAGACCTCATACAAGTTAAGCTTGAATGTCTTCTTAGGGACTTTCTTTGGGCCTCTAATGTTGTGCATCATGGCTTTCATAGAGTGGCCTAGGATTTCTATTGTTTACCCAAGGATTTTGGTGGTCTTGGCTTGCTTTCCACTCACAAATAGGGGATATCACTCTATGTCAAATGAGTCATACAGGCTCTCATTGGTGATGAGGCCTCAAAAATTTTGTTACATCATTGCATTTCTTCAAGCTTTCCAATTAACCACTCAGCCTAGAAAGGGATTGGTTTTCAAACCCTTCTTGTGACTTCTGAACCTATTTAGATTTAGGGAACCTTTGTTGCTAAGAGCATTTGGAAATCTTGGGAAGCCATTAAGCCTTGGAATTTTTGGGCTAGTAATGGATTCAGAGATGGACTTTTGATGAATCAACAAAACATTTGGTGGTCACCCTTCTTTTCCACTTAAGGGGTGTCTTTAGCCAAGATTCAAGGTGGTAGTGCTTTGTATTTATTTCATAGGGGTATCTAGACACCCAATGATTTATTCTCAAGGGTTAGAATGAGTCTTCACTCATGGGAGGAGTTAAAGGTGCAGTATTAATTTTTCCATCTAAATCGACAGAAAATTGGTCTTTTAGTTTCTATAGTTCCTCCCAATTTGTTACACAAGCTAGGAAATTCACTCATCCTATCCGTGGTGGAATGATTGGAAGTGGTACCCTACCACTCCAATGACTAGTTACCTAGGCTAGGGTATTGGTGGCTAGTGCACCATCTTCTGATGGTTCATACCCTCAATCAACATTGGCATTTGTATTCTTTGGATAAGACTTTGAGTCTTAGATTCACCATTTTCTGGCATGCTATCATTAAGCCAAAGATTGATCACTTTTCTTGTGTCTCCCTTTCTAGGGTTTCCCTTTGGGTCCTTAGCTCCAACATCTGGGGGTTCCCGATCTAGATGCCCTTTTTGTGGCCAAACTAAAAACTTTCTACATATTTTTTGGTTTTGCAAAAGAGCTTAAAATTATTGTCTTTGGATTTTTTATTTCTTTAGGCCTTTTCATCCAAAGGCCTTCACTTGACATATGATGGTTTTGGGTGATGCTCTTGGAATCCCTTTTAGATATACCTAGATTTTGCATACTTTTAGGATGGAGATAATATTCACAATTTGGAAAGATCATAATGCTATTTTATTCTCTCATATTTTTCTTGTTATATATGTTGCAATGTACTCTAAAGCATGTATATGTAATAATGTCATGATGCAAATCCAAGTAAAAACTAGCAAAGTCATGCTAGAAGTGGCTCACCTATAAGAGCTACTTTCTCATTGGGGAAATGCGCCTTGTATGATTTTCCAAGTACCTCTAAATGCTTTATCTAGTGACCACACTCCCCATAGTCACCAGAGAGGCTAGAGAAATTTTTCTCACCACTCACAGACCCCAAGTTGTAGCCTTGTCACCACTCTCCTAGTGGTGGCTTTGGTGGTTGTCATTGCTCAACCTTACCTCATCAGAGGGTAAGATTAGGTTGGTCCTCAGTGGCTCCCCCTACTCTCACTGATGTGGGTTGGCCAACTGATCACCATGACCATAAGTGGGCATTCCCCCAACTAGATTTGTCCATTTCTCCTCCTAGGGCCAAGGAAGATAAAGATAAAGATAAAGATGATGCAACTACTAGTGGTTGGGCTCCCCTTGTGCCAACCAATGATCCCAAGGACTTTTGGGGTTTTGATGACAAAGACCCTCCTTTGGCTAGCACTGCTCTTGTAGCCTAAAGTTTTATATTTCTATTTATATATGTTTTTTGATGAATAGTTGATCTCCAACCTTGGGTCATTTGAACTTGTGGGGTGATCTTGTATCCCTCAACCCCTTTTTTGTGAATATGTATCTTTAAAGTTTTAAATTAATAGAAAAGGTCTATTCATCAAAGAAAAAGATGTATTATTTTACCCAAAGAAAGAAAGTAAGGTAGTGATACCTTTTCTATAGGACTTAAGAAAATGAAAAAATCAACAGGTTAACAACCCTACGATCTTGCCAAGATCATTAGTTTTCATGTTCTTGCAAAAAAAAGATGTTTGAACTTTAACTAAAGTGACATTATGATATTTTGATGCATGTATAGTAGGGGCTTGTAATATATTACTTCAAGCTTTTTGTTATAATGTACTAGCTATCACACCAGGATTGGTTCATAAGTCAAACTGAGCTTTCCTTCTTGGTTTTTCTTGATTCTTGATTTAAGTGAAGATCAAGGGTTTTCGCATCTATGAAAGATGAAAGTATTTGATGTTTAAAGAAAGTGAGAATGGGAGGAATTGTTGCATGTCCTTGTGGGTCCCTAAAGGATGGAATAAGATGCACTTTTCCCAACCATTGATCAAAAGGTAGATCAAGGATCCTTGTATCATCACATAATAAAGATGCAAGCTATTTGAAAGGTATGATAATATCAAAAGCTAAAAATTATCTACATGGGCCTATATTATGTTCAATAGGCTAAAGCATGAGCATCTTTCTCAACCACTAATTTAGATGGAGATCAATGGTGATTACATTCTCGCAAAATAAAAGTGCAACATTTTAAACCAAAGTGAGAATACAAGGGAATGACATGTGGAATTATGGGACCATTCTTTGTTGTAAGTTTCAAAAGGGATGATGTCAATATAAATTGTTAGATGGCATATTTTGATTCTCTTTGAGCATTAAGTATGACATGTTAGAAATTCTTTAGAATAACTAGGAGGGGGAGGGGGGGGGGTGGTGGTGAATTAGTTATTCAAGGTCCAAATGTCCTATTCAAACTTTTCACTAAGTGTAGTGAGCCAATTCAACCATTCATTCACCCAAGCTTTAACTTTTCTAATTGGCAAGTTAGTATAAATCAACATGCAAGCATAACACATAAGAAATCAACACATAACATAGTGATTTATGGGGAAACCTAATCTGGGAAAAACCACCAATAACATGCTACTCAATTCTCACTCTTTTGAAGTGATGCCCTGTTAAAGGCTTACAACACACTATTAAATGTGACCTTGTTAGAGGATTTAACCACCCTATTAGAAGTGGGCCTAGTTAGAGGACTTTAGAACATTCACTCAGAATGTCACCCTATTAAAGGATTTGCAAATGGTTATTAAACCAACCTAAGTCCATAGGATTTTCATATGTAATACAATTACTAGAATGTATTAGAAAATATTGACCTGACTACAACATACAACTTAACTTGTAGATCTCTAATCACTTCTCATCTCATACCATTGCCTGGCCTTCAATCTCTACAACTTTGACAACTTGCACTTCTTTCAAGCTTAGACTCCTTGAGTCTCCATGCTTAATGTACTAGTGCAAACATCTCTTCATGACCACTTGTAGAGGCAGAGCCTTTGTACCCTTCCTTCTCCTAGATGTCTTCTCCTTGACAACTTTCTAACCACTTTGTAGTTTGGCTCTTCAGTAGCAATAGTATCAATAGCATTTTCTTCTTGGTCTATGACTACTTAAATAGAAGTCTTGGAGTTCTTTTCCCACTCGATTATTCCATTCTTTAATTTCAATTCATATGGATTAGGTAGGATTCATCGCATCTAACCCATATTTTGTTTCCTCTAGAAACTTATTGAATAATCCTTTTGAATTTGCCCAAAAATGGTTTACATAGAATTTTGTGCCACCATCTCATCATCCTTATCTTCCATCTTGTTCACAAAATTCAAGGTAACGACTTTGTCAGCTCAGATTTGGTGAATCTTTATCATTTGAAATAATGCAGTAGCTCAATACTATTGAAATACTAGTGCTTGGCACATACTGTGTTACTTGATATCAACTGTGTTTTTTCTTATGCTTGACACCTGAAGATCACTTGGCACCAACTAAGAATTTTTCAATGCTCAACACTTGAACTTCACTTGACACATAAAGATCACTTGGTACTAACTAAGAATTTCCTATTACTTAGCTCCAACTAAGAATTTGTTTAGCTTTAACTAACTTGCGCAACACCCACTAATGATCTTAGTTTAAGCTTTGCAGTCAACCTTGTTACAACTTCTTCTTCTAATGCTTCTAAGTGTGACTAACCTCTGTATCTTTGAGTCTATTATCAATACATCATTTAACCATTGTCTTAACTATTCTGTGCACTTGATTACATAATAACTCAACATTCCTTTAGGTGCTCTTGTTACATCTTGTTGATCAAATCCTCTTCATTAATCAACTAAGTGATAGTACTTGGATCTTATAAGAAAATTTCATTCCTAAAAATATATCAGTTTTTACATCAATGAAAAAATAATGATTGAAAACAACAATCTTCTTTCTTTGCAACAATCTCCCTCTTTGGCACTAATGGAAAACCAAAACTAATCAACCATCAAACTAAACTATTCAAACACAAGGTAACTAAGTTAGAATAGTAATTCAAATGCCAAAAAGTAAATGTAACTTCACATCTCCCTTTACTATTCTGATTGCTTCATTTCTGCTTCTCCCTCTTAGCTGTTGTATCCTTGTTCTTTCTCTTTCTCCCTCTATATTGCTCATCTTTTTCTATTCTGATCCACTTTTCCCTCTATCATCTTTTGATCAATATCTCCCTCATACTTCTGATTACCAAATCATTAGCATGTGATTAGTTTCTCACAACTTCTCTTGTTGATCAATTTCTTGCAACTTCTCCCTCTTTGACAACAATGACAAAGACATATTAGCATCTTAGTATGAAAGTGTAGCTTTTGTAGGTTCATTCAATTTCTCCCTTTTTCACCTTGCTTGTGACTGATTTGGAACTTCAGCACTTCTCCTACTTTAGGCATGAATCACAAATTAAACATCCTTTGCATCAATGTGTAAAATCTTCAACAATCAGCTCATTTGATGCAAGGCATTCTTGCTTTTGCTTCAAGTAGCCTTGGCTAGGGGTATCACCCCTGACTTACCTCTAAGATACTCAAAAGCATCTTTAGGTAGTTCTTTTGTGAAGATGTCAACAATCTGTTCCTTTGAGCTAACATATTTCATCTTCACTTGTTTGTCTTCCACCAAGTCTCTTACATAATGATACTTGATTGCAATATGCTTGGTTTTAGCATGCATTACAAGGTTATTTAATATGATGATAGCACTTGTATTATCACAATAAAGTATCATAGGCTTAGTTAACTCTTCTTTCATACCTTGCAAAAAATATTTGATCCACACAATATTGGTGCAATTTATAGGAGCTGCAACATATTTAGCTTCAGCAGTGGATTGTGAGGTATAGCTTTTCTTTTTCCTAGTCCATGTAATCAACATTTTTCCTAAGAAAAGTGCTCCTCCACTGGTGCTTTTTCTATCATCAATTTTACCTTCCTAATCTATATCAATGTAGGCTCTTAGTTCAAATTTTTCACACATCTTGTAATACAAACCAAAGTCATCAATACCTTTTAGGTGCCTCAGTATTCTCTTTACTGCCATTTAATTATTTTCTCTTGGATTTGCAAAAAATCTTGCCACTATTCAAACAACTAATGCAATGTCTGGTCTACTATGTACAACATATTGCAGCTTTCCAATCATTGATCTATACAATGTCTAATTCACTTCTGTTGATTCATCATTCTTGGATAGCTTATGTCCTATAGCCATTGGTGTATTGATTGGTTTTGAATGTTCTAATCTAAATTTTTTGAGTATCTCCTTGATGTATTTGGATTGGGTCACAAATATACCATGCTTGAATTGATGCACTTGTAATCCAACAAAGAATTTGATCTCTCCAAAAATTGACATCTCAAATTCATGCTTCATTTGATCAAAAAAATCTTTGCAAAGAACATTTGTTCCTCCAAATATCATGTCATCAACAAAGATTTCTAATTTCAAAATGTCTTTACCTATTTTAGCTTTGATGTATAAGTGTTCATTATCATCTATTCTCTCGAATCCTATCTTCACAAGATATTTGTGCAGTCTCTCATACCATGCTCTAGATGCTTGCTTTAATCCATAAAGTGCCTTGTGTAGTTTGTAAACCATGTCCTTGTTCTTGTCTTCTAAAAATCCCTCTAGTTGTTCTATGTAGACTTCCTCTTCCAGTATACCATTCAAAAAAGTAGAGTTCACATCCATTTGGTAGACTTTAAAACCTTTGTATGCAGCATATGCAAGTAATGTTCTTACTCCTTCCATTCTTGCATCAAGAGCAAATGTTTCTCCATAATCTAGTCCTTCTTCTTGTGCATAGCTTTTGCAAACTAATCTAGCTTTGTTTCTTGTTATCTCACCATTCTCATCAATTTTTTTTCTAAACACCCATTTAGTACCAATCACATTCTTATCAACTGGTCTAGGAACTAGAGTCCATGTTTTATTCTTCTCAATCTGATCTATCTCCTCTTCCATGGCTTTATACTAGTCATCATCTTGTAGTGCATCTTTCACTATTTTAGGTCCAACCTTGCTCAGAAAACATGATTCATTCCTCAGTGTATTCCTTTTCATTGGTCTAGCATCCCTATCACCAATGATTTGATCTGTAGGGTGATGTCTTCTCACATACTTGGCTAACTTGGGTTCTGTCCTTCTTTCCATGTTTGATCCTTTGACTTCAAAGTCATTTTGTTATTCTTCATTTGGCACTTCATCATTTCTTCCATGTATACAGTTTTCAAAATCAGAATGTGCATTTTCTACATTCTGTAGCTTGACTTTTGAATGTAGCTTGGCATTCACTAGTTGAGACTCGACAAATACTAAAATTTGTTGTTGATTCCCAACTTGATTTGCATCATTGTCTTCAATAGTCATTCCTTCATAGAACTATAAAAAGGATCTATAATCCTCAATTTTCTTGAACTCGTCAATTTGGACTTCTGCATGCTCATCAAATTTTACATTTGCACTCTCCACAATCTTCTTAGTGTTAGTATTCAAACAATTATATGCTTTACTTCTAGTGGAGTATCCAAGGAATATGCCTTCATCACTCTATGCATCAAACTTGCCATTTCTAGTATATTTAAGAATATATCATTTACAACCAAATACTTTGAAATATTTAACATTAGGTGAATGACCATACCATAGTTCAAAAGGTGTTGCATTTGTACCTTTTTTGACTTGAACTCTGTTTAGTGTGTAAATTGTAGTGCTTATAGCTTCTCTCTAGTACTATAGTGCAACATTTTTCTCCATCATCAAATTTCTAGCACAGTACATTACTGACCTATTCCTTCTTTCAGCAATACCATTCTATGGTGAAGTTCTTGGTGCTAATGTTTTCCTTTTGATACCTTTGTGGTGAAGTTCAAACTCTTTTGATGTGAACTCACCTCCTCTATCTAACCTTAGGCACTTCAGGTTCTTTCTTGTTTCCTTCTCAACTCTAGCCAAATACCACTTAAACATTTGAAATGCATTAGATTTTTTCTTTAAAAGCATAGCATTCATCATCCTGAAATAGTCATCTACAAATAACATTATTTATTTGTCTCCTAGGTAGCTTTGCACTTCTATTGGACCACATAAGTCTGTATAGACTAACTATAGTACTTCATTGGAAGTGTATGTTTTTCTTTTGAAGCTAGACTTAGTAACCTTCCCTAGTTGACATTATTTGCACATTGTGTTTTTAGGTTTCTTCAATTTGGGCAACCCTCTGACTTTGTTCCTTTTGCTGATGCTAATCAGATTATCAAGGTTAACATGACAAAGCCTTTTATGCCACAACCATACATCATCTAGTCTAACAAAAAGACATGTTGCATATTCCATATCTAGGTAAAATAGATTGCTTCTAGTTTGTTCACCTTTTCTTATCGAATTTCCATTAGTGTCATAGATCTTGGCAATTTTGTTTCCAAACTCTACTTTGCAACCTAAATTGCCTAACTATGATATAGTCAACAAATTGTAGTTCAATCCTTCAACATAGTATGCATTATCACATGAAATTTTCTCTATGAGATTAATAGAGTCTTTTCCTTTGATTTGACATGGAGCATCATTACCAAATCTAACACTATTTCCATCATAATGAGTAAAGGTAATGAACTTACTTTTATCTCCTCTCATGTGATGTGAGCAACCACTATCTATGATCCACTTGTTGTTATTGTTCACATAGGTAACCAATGTTATTGCTTCATATTCATCTTTATCTAATTCATTCTTCATGGCCACATAGGCTACTTCATCATCATTCTCATCAGAATCTTCTTGAACAATATAGCATCTCTTGCCTTTTTTCTTGTAGTCTTTGCTATCATCTTCCTTCTTGTTCTTTTACTTGTTTCATTCTTTTTAGTTCTTCTTTTGTGTACATATTGCAGCAATATGACCCACTTCATTGCAATAAAAGAAACATATGATAGGGAGCTTACCTTTGAATTTACATTTGCCTGTATGGAATCTCCTAGCTAGTAGTGCTTCTAACTATTCCACATCTTCCTCATCTACACTGCTATCACTGGATGCATGTTTTCATTTTCTTCTCTTCTTGCTTGATGTCTCCTCCTCAGTGTCTTTTATTGTCATCTTGGCCTTGAAAGTAGATTCAAGGTTCTTTGGTCTATAGTTATCAAAATTGGACAATTCAAATGCAGTAAGTCTTCCCAATATTCCTTCAAAGTTTAGTGTATTTCCTTGTACACACCTCAACTCTTGAATGGCTGAAACTATAATAGCATCCATAAGGAGAAAAGTTCTTAATTATTTGCTAATGATAGTTTCTTCTTCTAGTTGACTACTTAGGCTTCTTATTACACTTACCACTTCTTTCATTCTTCTAGCATATTGAGTAACATTTTCACCTTCCTCCATTTTCATGTCATCAAACTTTCCTCTTAGGCTTTCTCTCTTTGCTCTTTGGACATTTGGATCTCCTCCATAGATATCTAATAAGGCTTTCCACATCTTGAATGTAGTATCACAATCTTTGATGTTGTCATATTTTGCATAATTAAGTGCAGAGGCAATTTCTAGCATTGCTTGATTATGCTCCTTCTTTTTATTCAAATCATCTATAGTAAAAGGTCCTATTGGATTTACATGTTCTATTCCAATTAAGGTTTGTCCATATTCACCTATTGATCCAAGCTACAATTTCATCAGACTCTACCATGCAGCAAAGTTGTCTTTATTGAGCCAAGGAACTTCTCTCTTGGACATCTTGATCTTCCTACTTATAGTACCTTGAAACTAAATTAGTAGATGGCTCTAATACCAATTGTTAGAAATGCTTTAGAATAACTAAGAGGGGGGGTGAATTAGTTATTCAAGATCCAAATGTCCTATTCAAACTTTTCACTAAGTATAGTGAGCCCATTCAACCATTCATTCATCTAACATTTAACTTTTCTAATCATCAAGTTACTGTAAATCAACATGCAAGCATAACACATAAGAAATCAACACATAACATAGTGATTTACATGGAAACCCAATTTGGGAAAAACCACTAGTAACATGTTACTCAATTCTCACTCTTCTGAAGTGATGCCCTGTGAAAGGCCTACCCTATTAAAGGCTTACAAAACACTATTAAATGTGACCTTGTTAGAGGATTTAACCACCTCATTAGAAGTGGGCCTGGTTAGAGGACTTTAGAACATTCACTCAAAATGCCACCATGTTAAAGGATTTTTAAATGGATATTAAACCAACCTAAGTCCATAGGATTTTCATATGTAATATAATTGCTAGAAAGTATTAGAAAATCTTGACCTGACTACAACATATAACTTAACTTGCAAATCTCAGATCACTTCTTAGCTCATACCATTGCTTGCCCTTCAATCTCTGCAACTATTATCACTTGCCCTTCTTTAAAGCTTAGTCTCCTTGAGTCTCCATGCTCAATGTACTAGTACAATCATCTCTTCATGACTAGTTGTAGAAGCAAAGCCTCTGTGCTCTTCCTTCTCCTAAGTGTCTTCTCCTTGACACCCTTTTGACCACTTCATAGTTTGGCTCTTTAGTAGCAACAGTATCAGTAGCATTTGCTTCTTGGTCTATGACTCCTTAAATAGAAGTCTTGGAGTTCTTTTCCCACTCAATTCTTCCATTCTTTAATTTCAATTTGTATGGATTACATAGGATTCATTGCATCTAACCCATATTGTGTTTCCTCTAGAAACTTCTTGAATAATCCTTTTGAATTCGCCCAAAAATGGTTTACATATAATTCTATGCCACCAGCACATCATCCTTATCTTCCATCTTGTTCAAAAAATTCAAGGTAACCACTTTGTTGGCTTATATTTGGTGAATCTTCATCATTTTAAATAATGTAGTGGCTTGGCACTATTGAAATACTGGTGCTCGGTACATACTATGTTACTAGTAATCAATTGTGGTTTTCTTGATGATCAACACCTGAATATCATTCAACACCAACTAAGAATTTTTTTATGCTTGGCACTTGAACTTTACTCGACACCTAAAGATCACTTGGCACCAACTAAGAATTTCATATTACTCATCTCCAACTGAGAATTTTTTTAACTTCAACTAACTTTCTCAACACCCACTAATGATCTTAGTTTAAGCTTTGCAGTCAACCTTGTTACAAGTTCTTCTTCCAATGTTTCTAAGTGTGACCAACCTCTATATCTTTGAGTGTGTTATCAATACATCATTTAACCATTGTCTTAACTGATCCTTTCACTTCATTACAACATCATAACTCAACTTTTTCCTTAGGTGCTCTTGTTACATCTTGTTGATCAAATCCTCTTCATCAATCAAATAAGTGATAGTACTTGGATCTTATAAGAAAATGTCATTCTTACAAATATTAGGTTTCCCATCAATGACAAAACAATGATTGAAAATAACAATCTTCTTTCCTTGCAAGAATCTCCCTCCTTGATCTTCAACAATGAGCTTTTCAATTAGATTGCCAATATGACAAAGGTTAATAACTTTTCCTAGCCATCAAATCAAGAAAAGATAAATGGTTCTCGTATCCTAGCAAAATAAATATGTTTGAATTTTACCCATGAGAATGCAAGGATTTTCTATGTGTCCCTTTGGGCTAGTTTATCAATAGAATGGCATGCAGAGATCTTAACCATCTAGTATCTGAGGATCTAAGGTGATCACATTCTCACAAAATCAAAAAGTGGAATATCTCTAACCAAAGTCAAAAAGTGAAGGAATGACATGTTTCTTAGTGGGCCTACTTCTTAAAAGGGAATGTAAATAAAACAAGGATGCTTCCTAATCATCTAATGAAAAAGGATCAAGGGGTTTTGTGTTCTCACAAAATGAAAATGGTTGGGTTTTAACCAAAGTGACAATATGAGAACTTGACATGTGTCCCACTAAGTGAGAAGTGACATAGTATCAAATTTGAATCATAGCCATCAAATTTTTCTTAAATCAATGGCCACTTTTCAAGTTCTTAGCATAATATTCAAGATTCAACTATTGGAGCATTAATGTTGTTCAAGGTAACCTCATGTAAACGAATTATGCATAAATTCTATAATTCATTCCTTAAAGTGATAGAGATTTGAAGCATAGTAAATAAGAGTTTGGATATTTGGTTTCTATATAGCAAATTTTTGTGAACAAAATTGTTTTGCTAAGATAAAAAATTTGTAATTGCCTGAACATTTTCTATTTGGAGATTTTTTTGGAAAGATAGATTATTAGCATAGGAATGTACGTGATGAATTCCTTAAACAATTTTCCTTATCTTACAATGAAACAACCAAAGGAAAGGAATTGGTTCCCAAGAACCCTAGACTGATAATTGATGAGGCTTTCTATGCCAAGAGAAACTGGTTAACATATGCAGAGACATCAATCGGTGGTCTTGAGTTGTTTAGAAAGTGGTTTTTATAGAGAAATCATGATACTCCACTGAGTAATATCTAGGAGTTCAACATTGGGAAGTTGGTTGTCCCAAGTGCTTTCATGGGTAATGATTTATTGACAGTGTTGGAAAAATGGTATGATCATGTGTCGAGGGTTGTGAAGAACCATGCTAGAGATAACCTTTTTAGGGTGACAACTGAAGTAACCAAAGAATTATTTATGCTAAACACTAACCGTGCATTGCATGGAAAGATTGACTTGGATGATTTGTAGTCAAGGCATGATGCTCAAGAGTATATCTTCAAGGAGGACCATTACAAGAACATTTTGCAAAGGTAGGTAATCTTTCATTTGTATCATCTCACATGCTAGAG
Source organism: Cupressus sempervirens (assembly GCA_028749045.1). Taxonomy (NCBI): domain Eukaryota; kingdom Viridiplantae; phylum Streptophyta; class Pinopsida; order Cupressales; family Cupressaceae; genus Cupressus; species Cupressus sempervirens. The sequence continues at coordinate 712,334,752 of CM053790.1, forward strand.
CCCTTATCAAAAAATCATTTCAATCCTAGGCCATAGGCCCTTTATTTTTTGCTTAGAAAAATATTTGGTATGGATGAGAAACACCACATCCAAGGGTCTTTAGATTTTATGTTTGCTCAAACTTTTCAATATGGTATGAGCTTTATTTTTTATTTTGCATTTTACTTAGTTTAGGATATACATACTGGGTTAATTGGCATCAACAAGGGTAAGGTTGATAAGGCATTTTTTTGGTATTCATTTTTTATGTACATGTGCCTATACAAGGGTGATTTTGTGTTTGCAAAAGACATGAAACTAGATCTAGAAAAAGATGGAGAGAAACTACTAGTTCAAATATGGAGTGATCACATGAATTGGGAAGTTGTAGATGGAAGTTTTGTCCATTTTTGATAGGTACTTTTCATCAAAGATGGGGATATTGGTAAGTAGAGACATCCCTTGAATTCCTCAACCCATATTAGAATTGATCAGACCTAAAGACCATGCTAAGGGTTTGAAGGTTAGTCACAACTAGTGATACATTATCACTTAGTTTTAACTTTGTTCAAAGTATATGGTTACCAAGGGAAATGTCATGTCTTACCATTCTAGGTGCTTATGAAAGTAAGAATTGTTGAGTTCTTGTGGTAGGTTGGAGGACTTGAAGAGAGGGAATTGGTGAGAAGATTGAGGGGAACCATCTTTCCAAATTTTATAGTTATTCAAAATTTTGTGCTCACAAAAGGAGGATGGAGACATTTATGTAAGTTCCTTGACACATATAAAATGATCAAATCCCATTCTAATTTTATTGATTCATAAAGGGTTCTATGAAATGTTTAAATATAAAACTAAAGCCAAATCATATGAACAAATATTTTACTTTCCAGACAATATAATTAGAAATGAATTTTCTCTATAAGAGTAGGAAGTAACGAAGGAAAAATGGAATGTCTATAGTTGGATTTTGAAATTTTTGAATGCATTGGATAGAAAATATGACCCCTTAATTGATATAGAATTTTGGGGAGATAATATAAACAAAATCATGACACATTTTGTTGGGACTATGAAAACCCTAAATGAAAAGAAGGAAGTACTAATAAATGCATGCACAAATCAAGCCAAGGGTGTAGAGAGGAGAATGGAAAATAAGGTTATAATTAGTCTAGGGTAGTATACCCTCTAGAGGAAAGTATGGTATGTAGTTTCCAAGAATGTGGGGGTACAACCTATACTAGTATACAAAAGAAAGCATTCAGAGAGCCCACCCTTAGTACTAGCTACAAAAAGGAAGAAATCAAAGGAAGGATAATCATTAAGGGGAGAAGAATATTTCCCATCCTAAACCCCTATCCATTTTTATAGTAAAGACTCCTTGAGGGAGCAACTAAAATAGATAGGGAGTCATGATGATGTTTTAATAACATCATCAAAAGTAGAGGAGGGGATGCATGAAGAACCTCGAATGCCACTCTTAGCCCTCACTATTGAAGACTTCAAAGTAAAAGATATGGATCCTATTGTAGAATGGGCTACCAAGAAATTTTTGGATGATGATGATTTTGTGAAGTCTAGGGCCTATATTCAATTTTTGTGGAGAAATATATAAAATTTTGAGGCAAAATAAAAGAAAGAAAAGGAAGAGAAACCTAATAAAAATGGCTCTAATATAGAGTAGGAAATAAAGGCCAATTTGATGTAGGATTTTAGTCAAAATAACCCCTTTAGGGGGAAAGCAATTATTGAAAGATTCAAGAATGCTCATACTTCTAGAATGGGACATTGTTAATGCAATGATTTTTGATGTAGTAAAGAAGGAAAAATAAACTAAATTCAATACTAAGGATGATGTCAAAGAAGCCCATGAAGGGTTGAAATATAGAAATGATCACATGGCCCTAGTAATCTAGTTTGCCTAGAAGAGGGATAAGACAAGACTTCAAGAAGCTTTATATGTTGAGCACACAAGAAGCTTGGTGGTATATAGGGTAGGGGAAGTGGATAGTAGAGAGTTGCCTGAATGAGTAAAGAAGTAGCTAATTTTGGTGTGGAGGTAGCTGAAGAAGATAAGAATAAACCTCTTGAGTTAAATACAAAATTTGAAAAAGTGTTAGAAGCATATGATGAGAGGGGAAGGGAAAAAAATGATATGGAGAAAAATATTATAAACTTATAGAAGCAACAAGGATAGAGAAAGGTGGGAGAAGTTCCCAACCAACTTTTAATTGATTTTTCCCCTACTCCCCCACCTCCTATTAGACCATAGGGGAAATCCCAAGTACACTTCAACATTAGGATGTTTAAAATATAGATGAATTGAGCAAGGAGAAAGCCAATCTTAGAGTAGCATAGGTAGAGGTGCAAATTTGGTATGAAGACAAGGTTAAGGTCACAATTGTTTTCTTGGTAGATAGAATAAAGTGGCCTTTCTTCTATCTAGAAATGTCAAGATTAGTAAGTATTTCGAAAGAATTGGATAGCAATGAGATTATTTGAATAGAAATCTTGAATAAATGGATCAATAAGAAGGATGACATCACTACTCTATGTTTCTTTGTCATTGAAAAATTTAGTGATTAGATTGAGAAGACATATGATGAAGAAAGTGACCTCTTGAATTTTGACCAAAAAATAGATATGATGCAAAGAAAATTGAGAATATGTTTCTCTAAATATCTTAGCAAAAATTTTGATATTTTTTCACATGTGTTAAAAAGGCCTATGTAGTATAAAAGGTAAGGAGTAATGGGAAAATGTATTAAAATAAATAATGAGTGTTAGATTGAATGATGTTATAAATAAAGAAAACTATATATGGTTTGTAGGAACTATTGAAGAATTTTTTCAAGTCCAATTATCCTTTGATTCTTTACAGCAAGATTTTGATGAAATAAAAAAGTTGGGAAAAGATATCTTGAAGAAAGAAAGAGAAATCCTAAATTTTAGTTGGCCACATGACACTACTTTTAACAACTCGATGGAAAATTATTCTTCAACCTCACAACTGGTATAGGTGGCATTTTAGGAAAGGCTTGTAGACAAGTCAACAACTATAAAAGAAATGCATTTTATTAATAAATTTGCTTAAATAATTGACAAAAAATTTGATTAGCTAGCTGCTATATATATTAAAGTATCAAAGCCAAGAATAACAAAAGAAGAAAAGGTGGTCCCACAACCTAAGAAAAATAAGAAAAAGATCAATAATTAGGTGTTGTGGAGGAACAAGAAATAGACAAAATAGAACTGGTCCCACCACAAAGAAATGAATAAAGAAGTCATCTTTTATCAAGAAAAAGGCCACAAATGTTTTGTTCTTCTCGTGTAGTAGTGAAAGTGACTTTTAGTCCTATCTGTAATTCTTTTTTTTAAGGAAAGCTATCCTTTTCCTTCTAGACCTAAAACTTGTTGCAACTCATGCACTATATAAGTGATTTTCCAAGGCTAGACAAGGGTCCAAGTATCATTGTTGCTAAACAAAGTGTTGTTTATTCTAAGTTGGTCCCTAAATATTGTAATTTTGTTCCAAAATTGAATAGAAATTTAATAGTTACTAGTCTATTTGTGTTATTTTCTAACAAATATGGTCATTGAATTGTACACAATTTCAAATAAATTAATACAATTGCAAAAAGCTATCTGTTTATCCTAGATCTTGTCTCTTCCCTCATCTCTATTCTAGACTATGAGATTTAATGGAAAGGTTTATTAAATTTTAGTTGTAGTTCATTTTGAATTATATTTCAATTTTTTTTTGCTAATAATCTAATAAGTTATGTAAATACTTAATTTGAATTGGAAGAACTTTATGGTTTTCATTGAAGATATGATAAGTATGAGAACTAGAAATTAATAGTGATAATCTTTTGACAAAGTGTAAAGATGAGCTCCATAAGTAGATGCCTAATTCATATGATTTTATAGCCCAATAGATAAGGAATTGGTCATCCTTGAAGTTGATCAAGCGAGGATATTTTACATGATCCAAAATTTATATAAATCAATCTTTTACTATTATGTTATGTTGTTGAAGCTTGAAATGTGAGCCTGTTCTTGACTCATGAAGTTCTAGGGTTCGATAAAGTAGTTTTTTATCATCTCTTTTACTAATCTAGAGTTCATGTAAATAAGAATGAATTCCTAGGTAAACCACCTAAATGTTACAAGATTCAAAGTGGAGAAGACATAAAAGTCTTATTAGTTGGTCCTTTTATTTTGACTCTTGGAATACCCATTATGGTCTTTAACTAATTCCTATTCTTTCTAATCTTGCAAAAGGTTTTTTAAATTATGTTAAATCATAAACTAACAGGTTGCACTTATCAATGCTATATTTTGAGTTTCTTCCTTAGTCAAGACATTTGGATTTTGCTAAATTTCATCATGAATGTCTTCAAATGAGACATCTTATTGTTCACTCTACTCTTCCATTCTTCCTATCTACTCTTTTAGATTAATTGACTATGCTATTTTTATTTCTTTTCCCTCTTCTCTTGTTGCAGGTAAAGTCAACAACCCAAATTCCCTTTGCCACACTAATGTGTTTTCTTTCACAACCTCTTCTACCCGATTTTCTAAAATCTTACAATGTATGTTTTGGGCACAAATTTATTTGCAAAATATTTGTGGGCAATAGACATGTGAGTCCTCCCTAAATTTATCATGGATTGAGCTAGAGTTGTCTCCCTAATTTCTCTTTTTGTAGACAATGCCCATTGCCATTTTTCATCTAATTTGTTATACAATTCTTTTAGTATACCTTTTCCTAGCTCTATAGGCATGTATTTGAATTTTTCCATCATATCTACCATTTCTTGTTCAATCTTTTCTTTATTTTCTTTATCTAAAGAATCATAATCAACATTTTTAAAAGCTAAAATTCTTGTTGAATTTCTTATAATTTCAAATACCTGATCAACACTTTTAAGAGATAGTCTAGGAATAATTTATAGTTTTCTCAAATCATCAGACTTAGTTTCCTCTCCTTCATCTTCTTCATTATCACATTGCCAACTAACTTTGTCCTCAATTTCTTTTTTTGACCCTTCTCAATCTATTATTTTCTTTTTGGTGTGCCTTTCTTTGGTACAAATTCATGGGATGTTGCTTTAGATCCTTTTCTTGTTATCATTCTTTGAGGTTTAGCATTAAGAGGTATTGTTAACAACTGGCTAATAGTGATATGTAATTTTTTTTATTAATAGCAACACATGATGTACATGTTGACAAGAAACCTTGAAAATAAAGATACTTAGTGTTTGGTAATCAGGAATTTGTCTAAGTATTGAATTTGCTTTACAATAGTGTATTGTTTTGATTATAACTTGTTGTAGACATCATATTATGACAAGAAAAGTTACATGGAGATAGTCTACATGTTGGTGATGATGTGTATAACCTTAGAAGTTTGTATGGACTATACAAAATAGAGATAATCATGTTTTCATGATGTAGGACAGTGGAATTGGAGCAAAGAATTATTTTGTTTACAAAACAATTACTTGTCCAATTAGGGTCAATATCCTAGATGTTTACTCTAATTTAGAAAAGTGAATTATGGTCTTAGCCAAACCAACAATAATTTTTGCAAAGGCATGGTATTTATGCAAAAGACTTCTTATGATAAGAAATTTGCTTGAGTGTGCAATCTTGGTGTATTGTAAAAGCAAAGAGCTATCTTGCAAGATTGTGAAGTGAGCAAACTTTTGTAAAAGCAATATATGCAAATTTTTATCTACTAAACTAAGATCGAGTTGAAGATTAGAGATCATAAATGGAAGGAAAATAATAGTAGATTACTTGTTTGAGTAGTGAGCTCTTCTTGTAGTTGAAATTACATGTTTGGACAGTGGACTCTTCTTGCATACATTATACTACAACTCCTAACAGGGTTGGAATCTCCTAATAGGGATTCAAAGTCTCCTAATAAATACTTCTTATACTGAATTTTCTCATTGACTCCTAATAGGGTCCATCCTCTAACAAGGAACATTTATTAGTATATTATCTAGTGGGTAGGTAAAAGTACAAAATTGTGTCACCTTTTAGGCTAACTTATCAAAATGAATGAATTTGAGTATTTCTATCTAAAAAATAATTTTGTTCAAACATATGATCTAGATAAACTAATTCTAGCCAAGTTCTATATGGTCTCACACTTTTTCAATTGGAAATGTCCATTAAATGTATGTTTTATACTAGTTTTTATCCAATTACTAAAGAAATAAATTTATTTTAGAAAAATTGCATTTCAATAACTCTATTTTTTAGGATTTCTTTAATAACAGATAAATATCATTTTATAGAGCTCAAAGTCAAGAATATTCTCATATAGAGTTTATAGTGTTTTCATTAGATATTATAATTAAAAAATTCTACAAGCATGCATTTTAAATTTAAAAAAGATGTCAATTTGAGAAAGCATATTAAATTCTATAAAAAAATTAAATGACATTCTAGAGGAGAGAGTCCTCTTCTAAAATGTATCATTTTTGTTCTGGTTAGAATAAATTTATTTTGAAAAATGTGGTGGGAGATGAAAACTATTGATTTTTGGTGAGTTGAAATTTGAATCACTATAAAATAAAAAATAAAGGTGTAAATCTGATTTTTATTTTTGATTATTCTAGGTATATATGTTATTTATAACATATTCTAAGACCAAAGGGAGACAAGTTTATTTCCATATAGTTTTGTGGTGGGAACTAGACCCTAATTTTCAGTGCTTTTTAGCAGTTAAAAAATTATCTATTAAAATTAGAAAAATATATCAATTCTTATTGAAAATAATTATTAAAAATTATAATCTTAAACTTCATCCATTTTTACACATTTCATTAGTTTACTTCATTTTCAAACTCAAAATAATAGTACTAGTTTTATATCATTGAAGGTGAATAGTTATACTTTTGTTAGCCTTTTCCTTTACAAAAGTGTGACACAAGTTTGTGCTTTTACCTAAGTATCATCCCCACCGGGGTTTTCCCTTAGCTAGGGTTTTCGTAGTTAAAAAAATATTGTGTTATGAGTTATCTTTATTATTACTATTCAGTGTTACTTTATTTCTTTGTTATGCATGGTTTAAAGTAAGTAATAATATCTAGTTGGCAACTAAAGTTTGTAGATTATTGATTCACCCCCACTCTTAGTAATCCCTATTTCTAATTATTGGTAGCAAAGCTCAGTTACTTTAAAGAGCCTTAATAGCTTAAGTAAGATCCCTATTGATATGGAATAGTTGATGAAGAACCTTAAGAAGCTCGTCAACAAATTGATCTCCTTACTGAAGAAAGAGATAAGCTAAAGGAGAGATATGAAGAATCCAAAGTATACATTTGTCAATTAAAGGAAAAGATTGAACTATTGGAAATCTAATTGAAAAGATCATTGTTGAAGGTCAAAGAGGGAGATTTTTGTTAAAATAATGTTTTCAATCATTGTTTTTTCATTGATGTCAAACTTGCCATTTGTAGGAACGACAATTGCTTATAAGATCCAAGTACTATCACTTAGTTGATTGATGAAGAAGATTTGATCAACAAGATATAACAAGAGCACCTAAGGGAAAGGTTGAGTTATGATATTGTAATGAAATGCAAGGATCAACTAAGACAATGGTTAAATGATGTATTGATAACATACTTGAAGATACAGAGGTTGGTCACACCTAGAAAAACTAGAAGTATAAGTTAGAACAAGGTTTACTGCAAAGCTTAAACTAAGTTCATTAGTGGGTGTTGAGCAAGCTAGTTGAAGCCAAGAAAATTTTCAATTGGAGCCAAGAAAATGTAGAATCTAGTGTGTGAAAATTGATGTTCAAGTGCCAAGAAAAGTAACAAATGCCAAGCTCCAAAAAATCTTAGTTGGTGCCAAGTGAACTTCGAGTGCTCAGCATTAGTAAAAAAATAGTTGATGCCGAGAACATAGTATGTGTTGGGCACCAGTATTTCAATAGTGCCAACCTAGTGCATTATTGGAAATGAGAAAGATTTGGCGAATCTAAGATGACAAAGTTGTTACCTTGAATTATGCAAACTAGTTGGAGGATAAGGATGGTGAACTAGTGGTACAAAATTTTATGTAAACTGTTCTTAAGTGAATACAAGAGTATTCTTCATAATGTTTCTAGAAGAAAAAAAATATGGGTTAGATTCAATGAATCCTACCTAATCCATATGAATTGAAATTAAAGTAGGGAAGAATCGAACAAAAAAAGGAAGTTTTAGACTTTTATTTAAAGAGTCACAAATCAAGAAGCAAGAGTTGCTGGTGGGCCAAACTGCAAAGTGGTTAGAAGGGTGTCAAGGAGAAGGCATCTAGGAGAAGGAAGAATAGAGCACAGAGACTCTTCTTTAACAAGTGGTTAGAGAGAGATGATTACACTAGTACATTGAGCATGGAGACTCAAGGAGACTAAGCTTGAAAGGAAGGCAAGCTGTTAGAGTTGTAGAGACTAAAAGCTAGGCAGAGATATGAACTGAGAAGTGATCTCAAATCTATAAGTTGAGTTATATGCTATAATCAAGTCAAAACCCCTTATAGTTACTCTCTAGAAATTGTATCAGTTAGGATAAGAGAAAATCCTATGGACTTAGGTTGGTATAATAGTCATTTGTAAATCTTTTAATAGGGTGGCATTTCAAATGAATGTTCTAAAGTCCTCTAACTAGGCCCACTTCTAATAGAGTGGTTAAATCCTTTAACTAAAATCATATGGACTTAGGTTGGTCTAATAGTCATTTGTAAATCCTTTAATAGGGTGGAATTTCAAATAAATGTTCTAAAGTCCTCTAACTAGGCCCACTTCTAATAGGGTGGTTAAATCCTTTAACTAGGTCACATTTAACAGTGTGTTGGAACCCTTTAATAGGGTAGACCTTTCATAGGGCATCACTTTAGAAGAGTGAGAATTGAGTAGCATGTTACTGGTGGTTTTTTCAAAATTTAGTTTCCATGTAAATCACTATGTTATGTGTTAATTTTCTTATGTGTTATGCTTTCATGTTGATTTACAGTAACTTGCTAAATAGGAAAGTTAAAGCTTGGATGAATGAATAGTTTGATGGGCACACTTTACTTGCTAAAAAGTTTGAATTGGACTTGTTGGACCTTGAATAATTGATTCACCACCCCCCCCCACACACACAAAAAAAAAATTATTCTTAAGCATCTCTAACAATTGGTATCAAAGCCATCTGCTGATTTAGTTTCAAGGTACTAGAAGCAGGAAGATCAAGATGTCCAAGAGAGAAGTTCCCAAGCTCAAAAAAACAACTTCATTGCATGGAAAAGTCTAATGAAATTTCACCTTGGATCAATAGGTGACTATGCAAAAACCTCAATTGGAACAAAACATGTAGACCCAACTAGACCTCTTACTATAGATGCTTTAGACAAAAGGAAGGAGCTCAATCAGACAATGTTGGAGATTGCCTCTGTACTCAATTATGTTGAATTTGATGATATTGAAGAATGTGATACTACATTCAAGATGTGTAAAGCCTTATCCAATATCTATGGAGGAGATCAAAATGTCTAAAGAGCAAAGAGAGAAAGCCTCGAAGGAAAGTTTGATGACATGAAAATGGAGGAAGGTGAGAATGTTGCTTAATATGGATCTAGAATGAAAGAAGTGGTAAGTGCAATAAGAAGTCTAGGTGGTTAATTGGAAGAAGAAATATCAACAACAAATACTTAAGAACTCTACTCCCTATCTATGTAATTAAAATTTTAGCCATCCAAGAGCTGGTGTGTATAAGGAAGCACACTAAACTTTGAAGGAATTATAGGAAGACTTACTGCATTTGAATTGTCCAACTTTGACAAATACAAACCTAAGAACCTTGAATATACTTTCAAGGCCAAGCTAACATTGAAAGACATTGAGGAGGTGACATCAAACAAGAAGAGAAGAAATGGAAAACATGCATCCAGTGATAGTAGCATAGATGAGGAAGATGTGGAATAGTTAGAAGCACTACTGGCTAGGAGATTCCATAAAGGCAAAGGTAAATTCAAAGGTAAGCTACCTATCATTTGTTTCAATTTCAATGAAGTAGGTCATATTGCTGCAAAGTGTACACAAAAGATGAGTTACAAAGAAGGAAACAATTACAAGAACAAGAGAGAAGATGATAGCACAGATTACAAGGACAAAGGCAAAAGATGCTACATTTTTGAAGAAGACTTTGATGAAAATGATGATGAAGTAGTCTATGTAGCCATGAATCATGAATTATATGAAGAAGAAGCAACAACACTAGTAATGTTGGAATTAAGGTATATTTGTCATTAGTGCAAACACTTATTTGATTCTATATGCTTACCGAGCTCATCACTCAGTCTACAAGTTTATACCCAGCATTCCTTTGGAAACTGAGCATATTGGCAGTTTAGTAGTTTGCCAAGTTCATAGTGGTTACCAAGCAGAACAGTGTTCTCCAAGCAGTTAGTGGTCACCGAGCTTTGCAGTGTTTTCCAAGTGATCAAGGTAAACAAAGGACTTAGTGTTTACCAAGTGATCAAGGTAAACGAAGGACTTAGTGTTTACTGAGTGATCAAGGTAAATGAAGGACTTAGTGTTTACCAAGTGATCAAGGTAAATGAAAGACTTAGTGTTTACTAAGTAAACAAGGTAAATGAAAGAATCAGTGTTTACCAAGTGAAGAAGGTTATCAATGGATTCAGTTTTCACCGAGTGACATAATATTCACCGAGTCACCAATGGTTATCGAGTTCCAAGCTACTTAGAGTGATTAGTGTGGACTATGCCTCTACTCTTATCGAGTGCATGATGATGCAGTGTATTGTAGTGGATGCCGAGTATCAGAAGGTCACCGAGTTAGTTTGAGGAACTTGAGTTTTCTACTATCTGGCCGACTCAGTAATGATTTGTTCACTTGTGTTTGGCTGACCTTGCCCGTGTAAATATTGGAATGGTATATATCATTTGAAGAGAAAAAATGTTGTATGTCATTGTTGGTATTATATTGCAATATTTTGAGAAGAAGGAAAGAAAATTAGCAGCAGAATAGAGGAATACATCAAGGTCAACATAGATGTAGAAAAGTTATATCTATCACATTGGGTGATTAGAGCCTAAAGGATCTTATCAGCAATTAGTTGTAACTAGATCCACTGCTTCATCCTAATAGGTGAATCAGTTTGTAAATCCTTTAAAAGGGTAGACTTAACAGTCTTTTGTAAATCTCCTAATCGAGTGCATACTTCAATGTATGTTTGTAAATCCTCTAACAAGGTGGATCTAGCAGTCCTACTTGCTCCTAATAGGGCAGATCATTAGAAGTGATCATTGTAAGCCTTAATAGGCCAACTTTATACTGTAGTATTAAAGTTTTGTGGGTATCATCCCCACCTTAGTTTTACTTTCTAATTGGAAGGTTTCTAGGTCACCAAATCAGTGTGTTCATGAGTTATGAATGTTTATCTCTTCATGCATACAGTAGATTAGATGGATAAATGGTGAATATGTTATTATGCAAAATTGATTTAAAGTTTTAGAGTTACTGATTCATCCCTCCCCTCTTAGTAACCTTGTTAGTCTTGATTATTTCCAACAATTGGTATTAGAGCTTTTTGGTTCTCAGGATAAAGTTTGACAGCTTGAGAAAATATCAATGACAATGGAGATATTCAAACTTTGCAAATCTATTGAGAATGAAAAGCTAGATTTGGAAATAGCCATGGCTCAACTTAAAGTAGCAAAGGAGCATCTTTCTCAATCTCTGAAAAGAAGGAAGGAACTTGCAAGACAAATGAATGATCATCAGTATATTGAAGAAAAGATTGAAGACCTTTTACCATCAAGCAGTTCAAATGAAGCTAATGAAGCAATCAAGGAACTCTTAGCAAAGAATGGTTCTCTATAGGAAGAAGTAAGAAAGCTCAAAAGAGAACAAGAAATCCAATCCATCAGGCTATGTGAAGTTTTGGAATAGAGAAACAAGGCAAATGAAGACTTAGAGGTAAGAAATAATCAATCCCTTCAGTATGAAGATCTTGTAGGTCAACTATCTAATGCAAATGAAGAAATTATGAATCTAAGATCCGAGAATCAAAGTTTGAGGAATGATTTAATCACTGAAAGACAAATCAATGCAAGCTTACAAAGTGATCTAAGATCTGAAAGACAAATCAATGAAAGTTTGAAAAATGACTTGATCACTGAAAAGCAAGTCAATGAAAGAATGATGAAATCTCAAACAGACATGACTCAATTAAATCAGCAAAGTGAGCAAAAATTTCATAAAAAAAAAGGTAAAGCTGGTCTTGGATACAAGGAAGAAGGTGAAACCTCCAAGCAAGGTGCTCAAAGGAATCAAAGACCTACTTGCAATCATTGTGGCAAGATAGGTCATACATCAAACAAATGTTGGAGTAATGGAAAGGCAAAATTCAATGGCACATGCTACAACTGCAGCATGGTCATAAAGCAAATGAATGCAAAGAGAAACCAAAGTTTGAAGGAAAATATTACAAATGCAAGAAACAAGGTCACAAGGCATCTGTATGTAGATCCAAAGCATTCAATCCAGCCAAACAAATTATCAAAGCAATATTTGGTTGGGACTACAATACTTGGTGCAGGTGTCACTATTGTGGAGAATATGGACACATTGGGTTAAATTGTGCAAGACATCACCTAAGAAAGAAGGACACAACCATAAGATGTTACACTTGTACTGAACTTGGTCATATAGCCAAGAATTTCATGAATACTAGAAGAATTGAAGATGAAAAGAAAGCTAAAGTTGATAACATTTGGAAGCAGATGAGACAACAGTGGATTCCTAAATCTACCGAGCAAGATAGCTCAAATGATGGTCATGTCACTCAAGAAATGGGTGACTCCACCATTTTCAATTAGATTTAAGAGGAATCAAGAACTATATCTTATAGCCATATCTTAAGTAGTTCCAGAGTGAAAAAGTGCAAATGGTCAAATCAGTATTTCAGATACTAAGTTCAATGAAAGGTTATCATTCACCGTTTTGCATCTACTGAGCAAGGTTGGTTGAGGACCTTACCGAGCTAGGTCGGGAATAACTAAAGTTTTGTTTGTTCACCAAGTTGCAAGGTTTATCGAGTAAGTCGATGACTATTTGACAAACCCTAGGTCATCACAGCTACCTTCGTACTTGAGCATTAATGACAAATTTTTCATCAAAAAAAAGGACAGAATTTGATCTCATTTTTCATCATGAATTTAGAATATATAGAGCGAAGAGATTTCCAAGAGCATGCAAGTGAGCTCAAGCGATTTGAAGTGATTTTCCAGTAAAAAAGTTGTTTTACAAAATCATTCACTCACCGAGCAGCAATGGCATCCACAAGCACCAGTAGCAGCAAGGCAAAAAGAGACTCTGAAATGCTTGTGAAGGGAGTGGAATGGAAAGCACCTAGCTTTAAGCTCATTCCTACCATAGCTGAATCGCTCGACCCATATGGAGCTCAATTGCGGATTCCACCCAAGGTACTACTTATAAACGACATTCATACTCATTTCAAATGCACTGTTCAAGAGATAGGGACACTAGATATGGATAATGCCCTAGCCGAGTTATGTGTGGATGGAACCCTCAAACTCGAGTTCAAAAATCTAGAAACTAAAGGTTTGACCCATATCCCACACTTGCCAAGGAACTTTCAAATGAAATGGACAAGATACATTTTAAGCCATGTGCATAATGGTTAGTTGTGGTTAGAGCAACCCATCTTGATAAAAAAAAAGATGATTCATAAGATCACAGGTTTACCTATGTTGAGCAAATCCAAAACCACTAAAACCCTAAGTCGGGATGAACTTCAGAAGTTAACCCTAGCTGAATGGGATGGCAGAGGATTGAAACTTAACAATGTGTCTGATGCAGAGCTAAGATTTGGAATTCATTTAATTGCATATAAGATGTATAGTTCCAACAGATTGAATAGTGTGCCCTATGAGGCTGTGGACTTAGCCTATAAGGTTGTGAAGAAGAATATGGAATTTGACCTAGTAGATGTGTTGTCGAAGCAACTAAACAAAAATATGGGTAGCATAAGGACTTCAAAGAACAATCCTTGTAAATTTGGTTCTTTGTTAGTTTGTTTATTTTTCTATGTACAAAAGTTTTTCCCTTCTAAAGGTAAAGTTGTATGGAGAAAAGATATTCCAATTTTGTATCAGATAAATGAGTTAATTGCAGAAATGGGTATAAATTTTGATAAAGTAATGGATAATTATTTTGAAGATTTCAAAGAGAGAATGAACAACAAGTTTAGAATTCTCCCTAAGCTTGTTGAAGACTATAAAGAAGATGTATGTTTCATGGTTAACTGTGACAAAGTGTATTTATAGGAAGTCATACCCCATGTGGCATGGGTAAAACCATTGCCTTATGAACTAAATATTGATGAAGCAAGAGATATTATTCAAGCACTAGTGAATGAGCCAGCTATTCCCAATGTTCCAGCATTCGGTACCTATGATGAGGCAAAAGCAAGAATTGAACTTGAAATAAAGCTGCCTCAGGAAATTAAAAAAGGTAAGAGGAAAATTGCTAAGTTAAAAACTAACACTAGCCCTCTTATGCTTACCGAGGGAAAAGGTGAAGATGAAGAAGGTGAAGAAGGAGGAGGAGGAGAAGAAGAAGGAGAAGAAGAATCTGCAGAAGAATAGCCAAAGAAGAAAGGTAGGGTAATCATTACAAAACCTAAGAAGAAGCCTACTATAGTATTTACTAGAAGAAATAGAAAACATAAGTAGGAACCTATAATAGTCAGGCCTACACCCACATTCGAGCAAAGGCTCAAACTATTGGAAGAAGGAGCTGGCATCACAAATTTTAAGGCATTGAAATTTGAAACTAAAATAGATGCTGAGAAAATGCAGACTGAGGAACTGGTACTCAGTAAGATGGATAAATGGAAATACTCCCTAGACCAGATGGCCCCTCAAATCTCAAAAGAACTATTGGAGAGATTGCAATCGAGATGGGATTCAGCCACCCAAATGGTAAAAGATATTTATGAGGAATCCCTGAAGAACCTTTGACCAAGTCTCACTAGAGCAGAAGTAAAAACTGAAATGAAAAGCCATGAAGGTAAAATGATGATCAGATTCCACACCAATTTGATTTTAATCAAAGACATTGAGCATGTTGTAAATGATGCTACAAACATGTGGAAAAACATCTATCATCTACATAAGCCCAGTGAAGACCCAGTGGAAATCAAAGATGATGACAACATCAACGATGATGAGTTTGATAGCACTCCATCCATCACAGTCTCACCAAGAGAGCTCCATGTACTAATGGAAGATAAAGAGGAAGAAGACAAGGAGGAAGAAGCTGAAGAGGAAGATAAGGAGGAAGATGATCCGGTGAAAACTGTAGCAGCAGTTATTGCATCCCTTCCTCACTCTCCACCTAAAATTATGACATCATCAAGGTTGGAGTCAATTTCAGTAGGTTTGATAACATCTACATCAGATTTATCATTTGCACCTACCACATCTCAGCTCCAAGTATTATCAATGGAAGTGTCTACCACTTCAACTACCAAGTCGCATCCCTCTTCTTCAGCTATCAAGCTAGCCTCCTCAGCTCCATCATCATTAGTCAGTGTAGCAGTAAGTTCCACAATTTTGTCAATTCCAATTTGTTCTACAATTTTGTCAGCATTATTTGCATCTACTTCAGACCTAGTTAGTTCAGATACTGCATTACCAAGTGTATCACCATTTTTGGCAAGTACTCCAGTTTTTGATTCGGTATATACTCCTATTGTCACTCAATCCTCAAGCATCCCAATTTTCACTACTAGTCCTTCCATCTCTACTATTGTTTCTATTCCTAAGGTCAAACCAGTCATCACAGAAGTCAAAAAAAATCAACCATTAAGACTTATGATCACTGGAAAAGAAATTCTTGAAGATATTGACTTAGACACGGAGATAGTAATTCCAAAGATTGACTATGAAAATGCAACCATTGAAGAAATGAGGTATGCTAGTCAACTAATTGAGATGAAGGCTATGCAGAAGTAGCTAAGGTCTAAAAGGGATAAGGAATATAGAATAATTGAGAATGCCCAAAATATAATTACACAAGTTGTAGGTTTTGAAGTAGATTCTACTCAACACATTTTGATTCAGTTAGAAGAGGCTATAAATAAATTCAATGAGGACACCTCTAGTCAAGAAAAGTTGATGGAGAAGGCAGAAAAGAAGTTTGATAATAAATTGCTTGAGCACATTGCTCAGCATATAGCAATAAAACAAGTTGAATTAACCATAGCTTTGGCCAACATTGAAAATTCTTTTAATAATGTAACATCTCTTTTTGCTAAGCTTTTTGATGTCGCCGAGTATACTAAGGAGATAAGAGAGAAACTGAATAAGATAGATGAGGATCTGAAGGCAAGTGCACAAAACCTTAAGCTTGACCCTAGTTCAAGCTCTTCTCATCACCTTAGGATCAAATTTTTGTCATAGAAGTAGGCAGAGTTGCTCAGAGAAGAAGGAATGATTCGGTCTACACTGCTAGATATCTAGAACATGATTCTTCCTATCATGGACACAATGTAGAAACATATTGCATACTCCAAAATATTGATCCATGACAACAATTTCTCTGTGGTAGATCATGTAATTGAACTTTCTGTAGAAGTTCAAGTAGCTCTATTCACATGCAAAATCTTGCAAGAGAATCGGCATAAGACTCTGCAACTCATTCTCAAGGTACATTCTAAATTCATCTCACATTTTGGTGTCTCTATGTAAATACATTATTTTATTCTTTGGCATTATTGTCAAAAAGGGAGAGAAAGAAATACTCAGGAAGATATATTGAAATATTGGTGAGATAAATGTACAAAAGAGACAAAGAGATACTGTGAATAAAAGTCATATAACTCATGTAAATACATTGTGTATATTGTATGGGGGAGTTATATGTAAGGAAGCCATGTATATTCAGCAGAATCAGACGTCAGTATGTTAGATGTTGTATATAAGTTTTGACTCATAAGTATTTTTGTAACTAATGCCAAAGGGGGAGATTGTTGGAATTAAGGTATATTTGTCATTAGTGCAAACACTTATTCGATTTTGGATGCTTATCGAGCTCATCACTCAGTCTACAAGTTTATACCGAGCACTCCTTTAGAAATCGAGCATATGGGCAGTTCAACAGTATTTGCCAAATTCATATTGGTTATCGAGCAGAACAGTGTTCTCCAAGCAGTTAGTGGTCATCGAGCTTTGTAGTGTTTACCGAGTGATCAAGGTAAACAAAGGACTTAGTGTTTACTAAGTGATCAAGGTAAATGAAAGACTTAGTGTTTACCGAGTGATCAAGGTAAATGAAGGACTTAGTGTTTACCGAGTAAACAAGGTAAATGAAGGAATCAATGTTTACTAAGTGAAGAAAGTTATCAATGGATTCAGTTTTCACCAAGTGACATAATATTCACCGAGTCACCAATGGTTACCGAGTTCCAAGCTGCTTAGAGTGATTAGTATGGACCCTGCCTCTACTCTTACCGAGTGCATGATGATGCAGTGTATTGTAGTGTATGCCGAGTATCAGAAGGTCACCGAGTTAGTTTGAGGAACTTGAGTTTTCTACTATCTAGCCGACTTAGTAATGATTTGTTCACTTGTGTTTGGCCGACCTTGCTAGTGTAAATATTGGAATGGTATATATCATTTGAAGAGAAGCAATGTTGTATGTCATTGTTGGTATTATATTGCAATATTTTGAGAAGAAGGAAAGAAAATCAGTAGCAGAACAGAGGAATATAGCAAGGTCAACATAGATGTAGAAGAGTTATATCTATCACATCGGGTGATCAGAGCCTAAAGGATCTTATCAGCAATCAGTTGTAACCAGATCCACTGCTTCATCCTAACAAGTGAATCAGTTTGTAAATCCTTTAAAAGGGTAGACTTAACAATCTTTTGTAAATCTCCTAACAGAGTGCATACTTCAGTGTATGTTTGTAAATCCTCTAACAAGGTGGATCTAACAGTCCTACTTGCTCCTAATAGGCTAGATCATCATAAGTGATCCTTGTAAGCCTTAATGGGCCAACTTTATACTGCAGTATTGAAGTTTTGTGGGTATCATCCCCACCCCAATTTTACTTTCTAATTGGAAGGTTTCTGGGTCACCAAATCAGTGTGTTCATGAGTTATGAATGTTTATCTCTTCATGCATACAATAGATTAGATGGATAAATGGTGAATATGTTATTATGCAGAATTGATTTAAAGTTTTAGATTACTGATTCACCCCTCCCCTCTCAGTAACCTTGTTAGTCTTGATTATTTTCAACAAGTAACCTGTGTAAACAAGAATGACAAGTGGATCATAGACAATGGTTGCTCACATCACATGATAGTAGATAAAAGTAAGTTCATTACCTTTACTCAATATGATGGAAATAGTGTTAGATTTGGAAATGATGCTTCATGTCAAATCAAAGGAAAAGGCTCAATTAAACTTATAGAGAAAATTTCATGTGATAATGCATACTATGTTGAAGAAATAAAGTACAACTTGTTGAGTGTATCAGAGTTAGGCAATATTGCAAAGTAGAAATTGGAAACAAAACTACCAAAATCTATGACACTAATGGAAATCTGATATGAAAAGGTGAACAAACTAGGAGTAATTTGTTCTATCTAGATATGGAAGATACAACTTGTCTTATTTTTAGACTTGATGATGTGTGGTTATGGCATAAAAGGTTGTGTCATGTTAACTTTGACAATTTGATTAGCAACAACAAGAAGAAGAAAGTCAAAGGTTTGCCTAAACTGAATAAGCCTAAAAATATAATGTGTAAAGAATGTCAACTGGGGAAGATGACCAAGTCTAGTTTCAAAAGGAAAACATACACTTCCAAAAAAGTACTAGAATTAGTCCATACAGACTTATGTGGTCTAATAGAAGTGCAAAGTTACCTAGGAGATAGATACATAATGTTATTTGTAGATGACTATTCTAGGATGACGATTGCTATGTTCTTGAAGCAATAATTTGATGCATTTCAAATGTTCAAGTGGCATTTGGCCAAAGTTGAGAAGGAAATAGGTAAGAGTCTGAAATGTGTAAGATCAGAAAGAGGAGGAGAGTTTACATCAAAATAATTTGAGATATTCTGCAATGACAAAGGTATCAAAAGGAAAACATCACCACCAAGAACTCCACCTCAAAATGGTATTTCTGAAAGAAGAAATAGATCAATAATAGATTGTTCTAGAACCTTGATGATGAAGATAAATATTTCTCTAAAGTATTGGAGAGAAGCTATCAGTACTGCTATTTACACCCTAAACAGAGTTCAAGTCAAGAAAGGTACAAATGCAACACCTTTTGAACTATGGTATAGTCACTCACCTAATGTAAAATATTTCAAAGTCTTTGGTTGTAAATGCTATATTCTTAAAGATACTAGAAATGGAAAGATTGATGCAAAAAGTGATGAAGGCATATTCCTTGGATTTTCCACTAGAAGCAAAGCATATAAGTGTTTGACTACTAACATTAAAAAAATTGTGGAGAGTGCAAATGTAAATTTTGATGAGCATGCAAAAGTCTAAGTTGATGAGTCCAAGCAATTAGAGGATTATAGATCCTTTGTATCTTCTATGAAGGAATGACTATTGAAGAATATGTTGCCAATCAAGTTGGGAATCAGCAACAAATCTCAGTATTAGTCAAGTCACAACTAGTGAATGTTGAGCTACATTCAAAAGCTGAGCTGTAGAATGAAGAAAATGCACGTTCTAATTTTGAAAATAGTATACATGGACAAGATGATGAAGTACCAAATGGAGAAGAAAAAAATGACTTTGAAGTTGGAGGATCAAATATGGAAAGAAGGGCAAAACCAAGATTAGCCAAGTATGTGGGAAGACATCACCCTGTAGGTCAAATCATTGGTGACAAGGATGCAAGGCCAATGACAAGGAATATACTAAGAAATGAATCATGTCTACTAAGCAAGGTTGAGCACAAAATAGTGAAAGATGATGATGATTGGTATAAAGCTATGGAATAAGAGATAGACCAAATTGAGAAGAACAAAACTTGGACCCTAGTTGATAGACCAGTTGACAAGAATGTAATTGGTACCAAATGGGTGTTTAGGAACAAACTTGATGAGAATGGTGAGATAACAAGAAATGAAGCCAAATTAGTTTGTAGAGGCTATGCATAAGAAGAAGGATTGGATTATGGACAAACATTTGCCCCTATTGCAAGAATGGAAAGAGTAAGAGCATTACTTGCATATGATGCTTACAAAGGTTTCAAAGTCTACCAAATGGATGTGAAGTCTACTTTTTTAAATAGTATACTAGCAGAAGAAATTTACATAGAACAACTAGAGGGATTTATTGATGACAACAATAAGGATCTACTTTGCAAAAGGCACTTTATGGTTTGAAGCAAGCACCTAGAGCATGGTATTGGAGAATGCACAAATATCTTGTGAAGATTGGATTTGAGAGAGCAGATGAAAACAACAACTTGTACATCAAGGCTAAAAAAGGTAAAGACATTTTGATATCTGAAATCTTTATTGATGATATAATATTTGGAAGAAAAGATGCTCTATGCAAAGATTTTGTTGATCAAATGAGACATGAGTTTGAAATGTCAATGTTTGGAGAAATCAAATTCTTTGTTGGATTGCAGGTACACCAATTGAAGCATGGCATATTTGTGACCCAATCAAAATACATGAAGTACATACTCAAGACATTTAGATTAGAAGACTCAAAAGTAGTTAGCACACCAATGGTGATAGGACATAAGTTATCAAAGAATGATGAGTTAGCTAAAGTGAATCAGACACTATATAGATCAATGATTGGAATGTTGTAGTATTTTGTACATAGTAGACCAGACATTGCATTAGCTATTGGAATAGTGGAAGGATTTTATGCAAATCCAAGGGAAAATCATTTGATGGTAATAAAGAGAATACTGAGGTACCTAAAAGGAACTGATGACTTTGGTTTGTACTACAAGAGAAATGATAAGTTTGAACTAAGAGCCTACACTGATGCAGATTGGGGAGGTAATATTGATGATAGAAAAAACACTAGTGGAGGAGCACTTTTCTTGGGAAAAAGATTGATTACATGGACTAGCAAAAAGTAAAGTTGTACCTCATAGTCCATTGCATAAGTTGAATATGTTGTAGCTTCTATAAATTGCACCAATATTGTATGGATCAAATATTTTTTGCAAGGTATGAAGGAAGAGGTGAATGAGCCTATGATACTTTACTATGATAATACAAGTGCTATCAACATATCAAAAAACCATATAATGCATATTAAAATCAAGCATATTGCAATCAAGTATCACTATGTAAGAGAGCTGGTGAACAAAAAACAAGTGAAGATAGAATATGTTAGCTCAAAAGAAAAAATTTCTAACATCTCCACAAAAGCACTACCTAAAGATTCTTTTGAGTATCTTAGAGGTAAGTTAGGGGTAATAACCCTAGCCAAGGCTACTTAAGATAAATCAAGATTTCCCTACATCAAATGAGCTGATTGTTCAGATATCACACATTGATACAGAGGATATTTACTTTAGGACTCATGCCTAAAGTAATTGAAGTGATAAAATTACAAATTAGTCACAAGCAAGGTGATAGAGGGAGAAATTGAATGAACCTACAAATGCTACA
The DNA here is from genome assembly GCA_028749045.1 of Cupressus sempervirens. NCBI lineage: Eukaryota > Viridiplantae > Streptophyta > Pinopsida > Cupressales > Cupressaceae > Cupressus > Cupressus sempervirens. The sequence continues at coordinate 712,356,451 of CM053790.1, forward strand.
CTTGCATGATAAGATGCTAAGATGTTAATATGTCTTTGGAATTGTTGTCAAAGAGGAAGAAATGTCAAGAAATTGATCAACAACATTTGATCAATAGCTGAGGAAGAAGATGAAGAAGCTAATCAGAATAGAGAATAGCAGAAGATGAGTAATGCATACAGAGAGAGAAAATGTAAGAAGGAAGAAAGGAAAGAAAAAGGATACAATAGCTAAGAGGGAGAAGTAGAAATGAAGCAATTAGGATAATAGATCAAAAGAGGGAGATGTGAAAACTTATGGTAATGCAATTACTTTTTGACATTTGAATTATTGTTATAACCTAGTTAGCATGATTGAATAGTTTTGTTTGATGGTTGATCAGTTTCATTTGCCATCAATGCCTAAGAAGGAGATTGTTGGAAATCTGATTGAAAAGATCATTGTTGAAGGTCAAAGAGGGAGATTTTTGTTAGAAGAATATTTTCAATCATTGTTTTATCATTGATGTCAAGCCTACTATTTGTTGGAATGACAATTGCTTATAAGATCCAAGTACTATCACTTAGTTAATTGATGAAGCAGATTTGATCAACAAGATGTAACAAGAGCACCTAAGGGAAAGGTTGAGTTATGATACTGTAATGAAGTGCAAGGATCAAATAAGACAATAGTTAAATGATGTACTGATAACATACTTGAAGATATAGAGGTTGGTCACACCTAGAAACACTAGAAGTATAAGTTAGAACAAGGTTGACTATAAAGCTTAAACTAAGTTCATTAGTGGGTGCCAAGAAAGCTAGTTCAAGTTGAGCAAATTTTCAATTGAAGCTGAGCAAATGTAAAATCTAGTGTGTGCCGAGTGATGTTCAAGTGCCAAGAAAACTAATAGGTGATGAGCATCATAAAATCTTAGTTGGTGCCAAGTGAACTTTAGGTGCTGAGCATCAATAAAACTATAGTTAATATTGAGTAACACAATATGTGTTGAGCACTAGTATTTCAATAGTGTCGAGCTGCTACATTAGTGGAAATGATAAAGATTCACCGAATGTGAGTTGACAAAGTTGTTAACTTAAATTTTATGAACTAGTTGGAGGATAAGGATGATGAAATGGTGGCACAGAATTTTATGTAAACTATTTTTGAGTGAATACAAGAGGATTCTTCATGGTGTTTCTAGAATAAACAAAATATGGGTTAGATTCAATAAATCCTACCTAATCCATACAAATTGAAATTAAAGGAGGGAAGAATCGAGCAAGAAAAAAAAATTCTAGACTTCTATTTAAGGAGCCACTGACTAAGAAGCAAGAGCTGTTGGTGTGCCAAATTGCGAAGTGGTTAGAAGGGTGTTAAGGAGAAGGCATCTAGGAGAAGGAAGAATAAAGCACAGAGACTCTACTTTGACAAGTGGTCAGAGAGAGATGATTGCATTAGTACATTGAGCATGGAGACTCAAGGAGACTAAGCTTGAAAGGAGGGAAAGTTAATAATATCAAGTTTCCACAATCCATTGTTAATGATGGTGTTGCTTCTGGATTCGATTGTGTAAGTTGTCAAAGTTGCAGAGATTGAAAGCTAGGTAGAGATATGAGCTGAGAAGTCATCTAAAATCTGCAAGTTGAGTTGTATGCTATAATCAGGTGAAAACCCCTTATTGTTACTCTCTAGCAATTGTATTAGTTAGGGTAAGAGAAAATCCTATGGACTTAGGTTGGTCTAACAACCATTTGTAAATCCTTTAATAGGGTGGCATTCCAAGTGAATGTTCTAAAGTCCTCTAACCATGCCCACTTCTAACAAGGTGGTTAAATCCTTTAACCAGGTCACATTTAATAGTGTGTTGTAAGCCTTTAATAGGGTAGACCTTTCACAAGGTATCACTTTAGAAGATTGAGAATTGAGTAGCATATTACTAGTGGTTTTTCCCAAATGGGGTTTCCACATAAATCATTATGTTGTGTGTTGATTTGCTTATGTGTTATACTTGCATGTTGATTTATAGTAACTTGCTAAATAGGAAAGTTAAAGCTTGGATGAATGAATAGTTTGATGGGCACATTTTACTTGCTGAAAAGCTTGAATTGGACATGTTGGACCTTGAATAACTAATTCACCCCCACCTGCCCCCCCCGCAAGTTATTCTAAAGCATTTCTAACATGAACATCTGAAATCTAAGTATGGTTACTAAATATGGAACTAGTGATGATGACTTTTCAAAGTTGAAGATAGAGTACATGATCTTGAAGCATGACTTGAACATTAAAAATCTAAAGTTGACTTTGAGAAATGATCCTAGTAAAGTTGAATATGATTTGAAGATTGAAAATGTAGATTTGAGAGAAAGTCTGGCAAGGAAAACATTTGAGTTTAAAACATTGAAAAACGATCATGAAAAACTCCTTAAGTATAATACTATTGTGAAAGGTGAATTGACATAGTGCAAACAATAGCTTGAGAAACTTTATTCTAGTAGACAAAAGCTTTATGATTCAATGTCAATACAAAGACCTTCTCATGATAAGACTAGCATTGGTTATCTAGTTAACATATCTAATTAACATGTCTTTAAAGAAGCCTGAGATTAGATTAGATCTGAAAGGAAAAGATAAATCTGATGACAAGATTGAATCTAGACAATCCTCTGAGAAACCTAAAGAAGTTGAGAAAAAAAAGGAAGTTGAAATCTTGGATGAACTAAATAAAGTGGAAACTCCTAAGGCAATTGATCTACCTCACAATAGGTGTATCATAGTCATGCTCTAGGTCATGCTTGGGAATAATATATTCAAACTAAAGACTATTTTTTCCTACTATGAGGTGCATTTAATCTTGTCAACTTAGGGATGTATACTTGAAATGGTCAGCACCGTATGTGCACTAGGTCTCTTAATGAGTCACTAAGCTTATGCTATAGGAAAGTAAAATGTAAGAAAAATAACTTACACTATTGCTGCAAGAAGCTAACACACTTAACTTTATGAATACTAGAAATACAATGAAAGGATAACAAACATTCCAACTTGGTTCATCCATAATAACTGTTCTCACATATGCTGCAGGAACATTCAAAAGTGTGACGCTACATGAAGAAACTTACAACTTCTAATTATGAAACTATGAATGCTTGGAAATAAATCTATTCTATCCTAATCTAATCCACCTTCCAAGTGGGCCCCCTTGGTCAGCTTCACTAAACTACTAACACAAGATAGAAGCCAAAAACTATTTCATTAGATTTTAGAAATTCATTACATAACATAGAACTATAAAAACACAATTGTAAAAGTTAACAGTCTATTCTCTTAAACTATTTCTCCTAACTGGTTAAAAAACTTAACACACTTGGGTCAATTCCTATATATATATATATATATATATATATATATATATATATATATATATAGTATATATATATATATAGGAAATCAACATTTATTCCATAACAAAAAAGTAAATGACTTAGTTTTAAATCTACAAGAGAGAAAATAGGAGAATAACAACTGAAGGTGGGAAGAGGGAATAATGGCTTAAGGCGGGAATAATAAAGTCTAAACATCCACTCACCAAAGAATAAATGTAGAGAAGGTAATAAGTCTTCATAGCTCCTCCTTACTCACTGCCATATCTTCTGGAACCATTGCAATGTTCATGCACTGTGGCTGCTCCTTAATGTTCTCTTCTCCTTGAATGTTGTTGGTGCTTAACTTTTGAATTCCTCCAATAATCTTTTAGTATTCATTAATAGGTTAGTTTCATTACAAAGAGACATTTTCATATAAACATTTATCAAATTAAATTCAAATATAAGAACGCACATTTTGATAACTATATGGAATATTGCATACTATATATAATATTAGCAAAAGATGGCATAGTTCCTACCCATAGGTTTATCATAGGTTTGGTAAACATAGGTCCATAAATGTTTTGACAAAGATAAAATAGAGTATCAACAAAGTATCTTAAAACTTTCATAGAATAAAGACAAATTTTGGTCTCATTAGCAACTAGGTATGAATTTAGAGGTAAGTGATTTTTATGTAATGAAATAGGTCATATGAAAGGAGATTATACTAATAGGTTATTTAATCATGTTAAGGATTTTTATTGTCATAATTGTCATGGTATGGGTTATAATGCGATTGATTGTAGGAAACCTAAGTATGATAATGATAGGAGACATAGTGGAATGTCTAGATATACTAAGCCTACAAATAGAAGAAGATCTAATGAAAGAACATCGAGAAAAAGATGATCTTATGAACACAAAAGACAAATCATGTGTCATAAGTGTAACAACTTAGGACACATTACTCAAAATTGTAATGCACTTGATGATTAGTAGATTCCTATAAGTAGAGAACCTATATGTCAGCTATGCAATAACTTTAGACACACATTGAAGTACTGCAGAATGGACAAAAACTTCAGAGATAGAAGAAATAATGGAAGAAACTTTGGGAACTAAAAGAATGATAGAAGGAACCATGAAAGGAACTCTAGATCTAATAATGAAGAAAAAAGAAACATTGCAAGTGAAGTTCGAGAAGAACTTAATGAAGCATTCATGAAAGGAACAAATGTCTCAAAAGAAAAGTTAGATGATGATAAGATAGAAAGAACAAAATTAATTGTTGAGTTTGATTCAATTAAGTTGAATTAATCTTGTTCAGAACATCAGTATTTAAGAACTTCATTTAGAGACCAAAATAGAGGTAGTGAAGTTGGGAAAAAGTATATTCAATTATATTTAGATGCTATGTAAGCTCGCTTGTGATTTGGAGCTCATTAAAACAAGTTATGATCAAATTTAGAGTTACTGGTATTACTATAAAGACTAATTCGATAATAGAAGATAAAAATAAGTTTTTGTAGAGAATTTTGTGATGCAAAGTCTCAAGGATGATTTTCATGATAGAAGGAGGCTATTGTAAACCTCAAGTGATATTTGAAGATTGGATAGATGATTTTGAATAGTTATGTGATTACGAAATGCAATTGACAACATTTTCATGTTTGCAAAGTATGCAATCAATGCAAGTTTTAAATTGAGGGAAACATGGAGTACATAATTAATTTTACTTCATTACGAACTCATTTGAAGTAAAGATCATTCAGAAGCAACATGTCAGAGTGAGTTCAAAGCAAACCCTATTTTTGAAAAGAGGTATTTTATCATTTTCCCCCAAACTTGCTCTGTAAAAGTTTATACTGATAAGAATTATCACTAGTAGAATTTCAGGAATTAAATGACCATATGACCAAAACTTTTAGTCATAAGACTAAATGTTTTAGTCAAATGACTAAAACATTTAAAATTCTAACAATATTTTGCAATTTATAAGTATAAGTGACTAAGGAAATGACCAATTTGATCATAGGCTAAAATCACAAGTTTAGACAAAGATAGGTGACTAAATAAATGATCAACAAAATGACTAAACAATTGGTCACCCAATCAAATGAACAAATGAATGATCAATGGATTTTTTGTCAAATTAATACATTCTTCATCTTTTATAACTCGCTGGTGGAGTTTTTGTCTTATCAATACATCATTATCAGTTAACTTCTTTGAATGCCCTTTTATTTGATCTATGAACTCCTAAAGAAAATAGAAACCCTCCATTAAAAATCCCAAGCTTATCTTTGTATATCAAAAAGAATAATTATCAATTAAGTATTTTGTAATCTAAACATATAATTATTATTAATCACATTAATGTCATGTAAAAACCATCTTAAAATATAACATTATTTTATTATCATTACATTTAATATATTTTAGTATTTAGTAAATAGTGAGAATGTCTATTTAATAAATATTAAACCTTGAAATTAAATGATTTAATAACAAAAATAACAAATATTTATGATTTAAACTATATTTATTAATAATATATGAAACATGGGGATTCATTTGAAAAATTATCAAAGTTTCTAAGAGGAAAATTGCCCATGACCATCATATACATATGGCTCACTAAACCCAAAACAAGAGAGACCACTTTAATTTTGCACTTGGCTTGTCTGGAAAGCTTTACTTTATAACCAAAGTTTCGGTCACCTTTGGACTTAGGGTTTCAACTAGAGATTCTATGAGATTTATCTTTAGGATCTTAACAAGTAAGCTTATTCAAATGAGAAATATTTATATATCTTTTTGAAGCCCTCAAACTATATCCTATTGATTTATTATTATTTTGTGAAATTAATTATTATTATGTGTTAGGTTCAATTAGATTCAAACCCAAGATCTCCCAGATGAGAGGCTCACAACTTACCACTGTGTTTAAGGATCTTGCCTATTCTAATAAAATAATTTATAAAATATTATTTTCTCAAATACTTTAAATTATAAATATATGCAAATAAAAGAATATTTTATCCCTAAATTGAATGTATATGTATCTCCAAGTAATAAAATTAATACACTTTTTGATGAATATGTTTATCTTATAGTTATATTTTCAATGAATGATACATTTAAAATGCACATATGTACAAACAATTTATATAGTTCAAATCTTAAAAAATATTTGCATTTGGTTTAAAGTCTACAATAACATAGGAACTATAAGAAAAGAGTTAGAGAAACAACATTGTATTAAGTCTAAATACAAAGATTATTTTGTATAAAAGATGTTACAACGAAGGAAAACAAATGCACTTTGCTAGGGTTTTGCTTGTAGTACAACCTTTTCTTTGAATAAATCTATGGTTCTATACCTATCATATCGCATAATTTATTGTCTGACTTTTAGGTGTTTTTATTATGGCTCCAACCAACTTTAGCCCAGTAGTTCATTCTATTACTGGAGCTGCTGAGATGGATGCTCAAGGCACCTCCACTGATCAAATGCCCATGTAAATTTGTTCCAAAAGTATTCATGAGGTAAGTCTCCTGATATTGTTCTTAACATTTAGGACTTTGATAATGCATGTGAATAGTTAGAGAAGCATATACTGATAGGAGATTTTGTGGGTAGGACTCCTCTTGAAAGTATGCTCAAAGAATTAGTGGCCGACACATGTAATCCCATGGGGTCCTCATAGATGGAATTCAAAGCCTCACTAAGGGTTTTTTCTTATTCCAATTGTCTAACCCTTCCCAAAATGACACAATTTTCAATGATAAGCCTTGCTGGTTGGGATGTCATCATCACCATTCTACCTCTCCACAACAAGGTTCTAGTTGGTTCGTGGTTGCTCCTATTGCTGCTCTTGTTGCCTTTGGTTGACTTGTTGTAGGTTTTGACCCTAAGTGGTCATTCCTCCTCCCTTTGCTTACACTTCTTTAGCTTCATAAGGGTTGTTTATATATATATTTGTAATAACCAATTCTTACAACATTATGCCAAAACATCCATAAAATGAGAAATACAAAAAAAGAAAGATACACATCAGCAATGGAGTTGAAAAGTCAAGACATTTTATTTAGTCAACTAAAAATTATTACATGGTTCAATACAACTCCAATAACAATGTTGTTCGGATTTAGTTATGCACAAAGGATAAGACTTCATCACATCCATTCAATGAAATGTCAAAGTAAAAGAATATGGTATATAGGTACATTTCAAAGATACATATACATCATATAGATAGGATGAGTGATTAGCCAATAGGCATTTGTAGCTTCCAAGCATTTGCTGCCCTACTTATGAGTGTTCTGATCCTTAGCTACCAAATGACTTCTATCTGCTATCTGAAATGGGGGTGTGGCCTAGGCGCTTTTACCTCGCCAACCACAGAGTAATACTCCCTCGAGGTTCTTCCTGACATGAAGAATTCCCCGACCCTGGCACGCGAAGGTTAGCTTCTAGGAACAAGATGGATCGGATTGATCTGATGCAGCTGTGATACTTACTACAACATCCATGTGCTAAGTAGCCTAATCACAGATATATGGCAGGGAAATAAAATAACATTCTACACATCAACACATGCAGAAAGTAAGAGAACATATTTTCCCATATGTACAATTCAACATATCTACCCATACGTAATGTCAGAAATAACAACATTTCAACTGAAATATTCCAAGCACTAATTCACCAACATGATGCATGGAGAGTCAAAACGTAATGAATCCTACCACACAACACTCGACAGGTTGAGAGAAGAAAAACAAACTGCATCCATCGCCACCCTCCCAATGCAAAATTACACCCTTCCATAAGGAAATTTTTAACAACAAAACTCAGTCTATTAACTATCATTAGCTATCTATCTCTGTATTTACTCATTCACAACAGTAAATTTTGTTGATCAAACAGTTAAGTTTTATCATGAAGTTGGAAATATATGTCTATTCAGTCATCTACATAAAGATAGCAAGCTATGCTTAAGTAATTTTACCTTACTAAATCTATGCAAAAACTAATTCAACTATCAATGAATTCATAGACTATTCAATTATAAAACAACAATGATTTACACTATTAAGTTTAATTACTGCCCTGCGTTACATACTATATTTTAGTTGCTCACAAAGTGAAGTTATTCATTTTTCAGCACACGTGATAATATTTAGCACATGAAAATATATTCAGCACATAAAATTATATTCAACACATGATAATAATCAGCACATGAAAATATATTCAACACACAAAGATAATATTCAACACATGAAAATATATTCAGCACACAAAGATAAACATCACACACTAGTTCATGAGAAATCTATAGCAAATAGGTAAGTGACATACATTTTTCCAGAATGACAACTACAACAGATATAAAAAATGACAAATAATTCTGTCAATCCAACACTTGCAAAAATGCAGAATACACTCATTCTCAGTCAATTTTTGAAGGAATCTAGTTAAATATTCTCCATGTACCCAGCTGTTAGGAGTCTAGATAAAAGGAGAGTTTTAAAATTTTCCAATGAGCATTTCCAATGTTTATGTCTTAGCATTTAGGCCCAAACTTCAACTAACCCACTTCCACTTCCAATAAGTAGGATAATAGTTTTAACTAAGGAAAAATAAAATGCCTAAGAACTATTTCTCTTTTCATTGCTCAAACACCAGTAAATGCTAATTAAACAACATATATAAAGAGAAGAAAAGAAGGATTTTTTTTTTTATGCTATAAGACCATTTAATGAGGAAAATGATACACATTAAAATATGTTAAATAAATGTCATAAACTAATAATTCTATTTCCAAGCCACATGTACCATTAAATTAACATCATAGGGTATACGTTTAACAAGAAGGTCTTGGAAAGAAATTTCCTTACTGAACAAGGAATGTTAGCTCATAGTTTAGAAAAAGGGAAAGAGAGAGAGAGAGTGCTCATGAATGGAAAATTTGGTCAAACAAATGAACGTATGGTTTATGTATTACTTCCTTTATCGATGTATTTGTTGGGGAGGGGTTTACTCTTGCTGTTGTTTTTGAGAGGATAAAGCTACAATATTTTTCCCCAATTTGGGTGTCTATCCGAAAGAGTGGAAAACGTTGCAAATTGGGTGCTCAAAAGTCTACTGTTAGGAGCAATTTCCAATCCGCATAATTGCTAAGAAAAAAAAAATACAACATATTACACCACAGCTTCACAATTTCAGTTCACAATCAATTCGAAACTATGGCATTAAATTGAGATTGAATATAAAAAGAACTTGGTACTTTCTGTTTATATAGTCCTCCTCCAGTCCAGCTATGGTCCAGCTACCTCCAAATTTTCCCTTCCCTAGCAGATACGTTTCTTTCAACCAAAACCCTTGCTACTTCCGGCTGTTGTTCGTAAAGCTTTTTCCCCCAAATTAAATGCCCATGAAAAGAGCTTGCTACTCTCGGTTGTGGTCTCGGGTCTTTTCCTCCACCTTCTTTTAAGAAAAACCCTCATTCGCCTCTACTGTTCTCCAACCTGCCCCTCTTTTCCAGCCACCATCGTTGCTCCCCATCATTTTGTCATTAATTTTTGTTTTAATATGCCTCTATCGGTGATGTAACTATCCTTTATATGGTTAATAAAATTTATTTTCCTTATTAACTTTATTTTCACTTTCCTAGAGTCCCACCCCTATTTTATCATTTTCAAAACAATAGAGTTTTATTAAATCATTTGCACGAGTATACATACATATATACATACATACATATACAAGAAATAAAAGACTTAAACTAAAAATGAATGGAATTTGATCATACACATTTCACATTTAAAAAAAAAAAAAAATAGAATAAGATGAAGTTATTATCTATTCACACATGCACATCACATTTAACCAGATTCAAATGTCATTATTAAAAGAGTTAAGAAAAAGATTAAACACAACATGATCTCAAATTGAAATACACTCTAAGTGGTGTGTGTAATCTACGAGGATTATCCATTTGTCCCCTTCCGAAAGGCTAACTTTTCTCTACCTCAACCACACCCTCGCCTTCGAAAATCCTGCGATCACTCAAACACTCACAACCAAAAACAAGTCAGTAACCATCAAAATAATAATTGAATTCATCATCATCACATCATATCATTTACACAACATACATAATTACATCATCATCTAAACGCGATCCAAACATGTAACAAAATGTAACCAAAACTCCCAAATGTGTTATTAAACTAGTTAACCATGCAAATTTAATCACATCATTAAGTAGCAATCAACATAACATTATTTAATCCTAATTAAATTAAGTTTGACCATGTTGATTTCGACAAGGTTGCGACATAATCGCCATGTAGGCACAACAAAGAAGTCGTATGACGAGTCGTGACAATATTGATAAATAGTTGTATGTTTTTCGACTCTACTAAGTGAACTCTCATGGGGTGATCTCGTATATACCAAGCTTTGTGAATATGTAACTTTTATATTTTATTAATAAAAAATGCACTTTTCATCAAAAAAATATTTTCATTTTTTCACATATTGATTTCTATAATGTCAAATTTATATTACATATCTATTACACCTTTTTTTTTTTTTATAGAAACACTAATTATATTAAATAAATTAATTTTAAAATAATACCCACACTAACCATTAACATTAAGGAAACTTTAAACCAAATTTCATTTCGTAGTGATTTACAAATTTATTTATATATAAGAGACACTTTCAACAAATCTATGTGAAATAAAATATAATTTTCTGCATAAAGAGAACTCAATAGCCCTACTCAAGAACAAGTTTTAAAATAGTAGCAACGCACACGAAGAATTGCAAGGAGGGTTTAGAAGCGGTATTTGTTGGACCTGAAAGAAAATACGAAAGAAACTACAAGCAAGGAGGATTTTTTAAGCGATTTGCAAATGTGGAAAGTCTCATTCAGTGGTCGTCGAACGATGTTGAAGCCTGAAACAACTGAGGGTTGAGAAAGAGAGGAGCGATGTGCTCTTGAAGTAGAGGGAAGCCCGCATCATCTCTCGTCAAATAACTTAACCCTATGCCCCTCTTCTTGTAAGTCAATCCATCGCTCTCCAACTCTTCTGTTTTACACACTCTATAAAGAAGGGCTTCTGGCGAAACAATGTGTTTCATATACAATAGCATTTACATAGAATTAGAATATTTATTGTGTTTACATATGAAAAATAAATATAAAACTTTTATCTGCACCAATTCTTCAGAAGATACATGATAATGAAATGTTGATGCAAATAAATCTGTCATATCAAAAGATGTACTCGTCAAATTTAATCGATAGTGGAAACCTCTCGTAAAGCTCAATGCACAATTTCTTCACCATATAACTTGTGGCTTTATGACCACTAGAATCTAGTAATTTTATTCGTTTCTCTTATTACTTAATTGGAGTCAGAAGGGTTAAACAACCAAATAGTTAGAGCCTCTGTACAAAAGTTCAACAAATTCTGATCTATCTGGGCTATCTATTGAAGCATTCCAATAGTTTCAGAAAAAAATGACACTACTTAAGGTTTTCTTGTGATAATGAATATTTTGTAAGAATAAAATAAGTAATTAGAATGTCATAAATTTTAACAAGCTATGAAAGAAAGATAAGTCCATGATTTTATTCAGTATAATGGGATCACTAATTGAATGAAAGAAAGTCTAATATTTAGTTACTGAGTATTTAACAGTGTTATAAATAAATATGATGTTATGTTGTTTGGATTATCATTTGATATTCTAACTCAAGACTGCATGCAAGGCATAAGAGATCAGAAGAAACAACAAAAGGTATAGAATAACTCAGCCCCTCATTTTAAAGAAGTATATTGATTCTTCTTATAGATGATCTCCATTCTTAAATAATAATGGAACTCGATTCTTCTTATAGATGATCTCCAATCTTCAATAATAGTGGAATTCACCATTTCTTTTAGTGCTAAGAGGATTTCAAAGTGTGGTTTTTCTATTAGGATTTAACTGTGTAATTTTTCAGTCAAACTCGTTGACCTGTATTTCATGGGTAGTGGTTCACATGAACCCATCCCTCATGAGAATGATTGAAACACTTAGCACTGATTGGATCTAGGTGATGCTCATAGAGCTGAAGAAACGAGACCTCTTGGCTAGGTGAAGGTCGTGAAGCATCACGACCTCCCAGGAAGTCCTGATGCTTCCTTCACCTTTGTGTGCATCACCTAGATCTAATAAGGGTTATGTGTTCCATTTATTCTCATGAGAAATGGAATTGTGTCAACAATTACTCATGAAATATGGTTCAACGAGTCTGACTGAAAAGTTACACTGTTAAATCCTGATAGAAATATCACAATTTGACTTGCTGCGGAAAATATTTCCTACTTATCAAGATTCCAAAGATTAAGATAAATTTAAATTGACCACCTTTATGATGTTTTATTTCACATGACTACCATCGTTATATGTTTCAATTTTTTATCTTTTGTAGATGACATACAGGTTCAACTATTTTTGTTGTGTGTTTTGTGTTACAAGCTTTTGCAAGGCATTGTCTGCCAGCACCTTTGTAGAAACAGAGGAAAATATTAAGGATTTTCCCATATAATGGTGTGAATCTAGATAATAACCTTTTTTAGATATATTCTGTTCAACCCATAATGAACATACATTTTGTTAACGATATTCTAAGTCAACACAGGTTGGGAAAATTACACTCTGGGCTCCATTATGAAGGATATCTTTGTCAAGATTTCTACCAAGGTTAACATTATCCCGTTAAGAGAGAATTCGGAGGAAGGTTTGATTTAGTAGAATGATGAGGTTTTCCTTCAACAAAATGAGGAAGTGGATTAGTTCATATCATAGTACTCATTCCCTCTCTAAAATTCATGAAGATCTAGCTCTTCCTTCTTAAGACAAAGCTCTTCCTTTAACAATCTTAAAGAATGTCACCATCAGAGTCAGATTGGGGCAAGTTCCTAGCTTTGTTGCTTCACCTGGGCCATTTACTCAAGGTAATAACTTGGAGAAAGAAATAGTTTCAAATTTAGAGCATCGTTTCAACAAATTGCAAGCTCTTTTGAAGAATGCGATGAATCAGATCATTACTATTCCCAGGGATTCTAGAATCTATCTACAAAAGATCAAAGTGTCATTGCAATTAAGCTAGAAAAGCAAGTGATAAAGCTCTCCTTGGAGGAGGTTAAGGAATTTGATAGGATGAACACGCTGAAGATATTCAGATAGCCCTCTATAAATACCACAAATGATGTTGGATATGCATTGATTCTGAAATTACTTCTACCCAGTTCTTCCTAACTAAAATAAATTGAAAAGTCACCATGGCAGCTAGTGCTTCCCAAGAAGATACATCTGCATCTTGGATGCCCTGATTTGGGAAATCCTTCATTAAGATTGATTAATGAGGAAACGCAAAAAGTCATGCATGGTTTCTAACTCATCAAAGACTTCAAGTCTATAATTTTATAACTATACCCTTGTTTTCTGGTGCCTACAGTACAGTGTTCAAAGGACATATTTTAATAATGACATTTAATGTTTTGGGTCACTGAAACAATTGATTATTTTCAACAGGATCTGAAAAGAATCCATAAGGGGGGAGATGATGAGCATTTGGATGGGACTGATTGTTATAGAATTTATTGTTTTGGCTATTGTATTGAATTTGAACTCGGTTAAACTTGGTGTGTGTATTGTGACAGTTGAAGGAGATACTGTGGCAGGCTGCACAGGGCTCTTTTCCAGGGTTTGAAGAAGCTATTCTATCTAGGACTTAAAATTTTAGCTATCATCTTTTGTCATTCTTTTTTTAAGCTATTGGATCATTTCTATTTGATCTTTTAAATACTGGGTTTCTTTTCTGAGGTTAAAACTAGGATAGATATGCTATACCATGAAAAATTGAATCCCACAAGCACTCCATGATGTCCAAAGTAAACTTGTTGCTTGTTATAGCATGAAACTGATTTGTAGAAATCTGTAAGTTAGTTGGAGCAAGTAAAATGGGGGTTCCTGTGATATTGTTTTGACCGACCTTAAGTCCTCTGAAATGTTGGTATAACTTGCAGGGCATTCTATTTGTCAATATTTACCCCCACCTTACATAAACTATTGCTGGTAACTCTAGTTATGCCAATTTCCAATATGAAAGATGCATATTCAATCTGCAGACATTGGAGAGCATCTGCACCATGTTTGACCAATTTTTTTCACAACTTTATAGGCAATTTCCAAATTATAGGGTTTATATTTTGTATTTGTACTGCACTTAGTGAACTTTACAAGGAATATTCACTTCATAAAATAACATTTAAATAAGAAATGCCTTTTTTTGGATTAAAAGTATTAGGATTGAAATCTTTTCAATTGGTTTTTAATGATAGAAGGATATGTATTTCTTTGAATCTTTTGTTGATATGCGATTTTTTTAACTGAGATATGACCTATTCATTATAATATATAGAAATTTTTTATTTTCTTAATCGTCATTAGGGATGTTTACTGATTCTCAATCAAAATGTTGATCACTATGTTTGTTATATATGATGAGTGGTCATCACAAATTTGGTGTGCCTTTGTGCCATTGAACCCAAACCAGTAGCACTGTAGCAGGATCAATAACTTGCTTTTTTGGTATAGATGTTCTTAGAACAAGCCCAACCCCTAAATCTTTTTTCCTTACCAATGTACCTAACCCCTATACCCTAACCTGAACCTGAACTAGTAGTTTAATTATATACAATCAATCAATCAATTATTTTTTATGGTCTCCAGTTATCCATATCCCATATTTTCACATTCGATGTCATCACTACGAGAGAAAGAAAACACGTATTGTTAATGGATCACAAGATTAAGTCTCTTGGAGTATGACTGGTTCTTTCTGGGGAAGGAGTGGATGAAATGGTTGGAGGCTATTTGTATTTCCATAAGGTACCAAGAAAAGAAGAGTTCCACCATGAAACATGTTATAAGGTATTATCATTATTGTATGCTGTTGAGGTTATATTCTAGACGTCCACATTAACAGTCATCTAAGAATCCAATGTAGTGGATTACATTTACTGTTTTTTTCTTACTAACAAATATACCAGCACCACCAACAGATAAATATACCAGCACCACCAAAGTTTCTTTAATCACCCACAATTGCTTGTGTTGATCCTATATTGCCTAGAAACTGAAGATCTAAAGCATAATGGTAAGGTTTGAGATATTTTCATGGACAATCCAGAATCTGAGCCTTAGGTAAAAAAAAATACGCTTTAATTTATGACATTGTTGATATTTCATTCTCTTTGCATTCTGAGATTTATATTTGAAATAGTTACAGCATCAAATAAGTATAGATGCAAAATAAAGGATTATAGTATCATTCAAATAAGAGAAAGACAATCTAGAGGCAACACTCCCATCAGAAAATCATTAAACTCCAAACTCAAGCAAGAGCTATATGAAGCACAAGCTGCATATGCAGAAGTAACGGATCTAATTCAGTCATCCAATCTGCACATAATCAACCTTGATCCACATAACATCATCTTCACACATATGCCTTTGTCCTTTAACATTTACCCCTCAAGGTCCAATTGAAGGCCTTTTAGGCCTTGGATTCATAATCCACATATTGGCAATATTCCTACAACCAAAAGACATTAGTCTTCAAATATCTCCTCATACCCTATCTAGCCACATTCAACTTCCAGTACTCTATCCTATCTCTGAATTTCTGTTGAACCTGCGACATTCACTTGTTAACATTTAATAACCCCTTAAGAATTAATATGTATTAGTCCTTTTCACATTATATTACTGGTCAACCTTGCATTCAAAACATTATTTCTTTACAATATTCCTTCACATTCAAAGTTTTATTATCACTATGACTCAATCGAGCAAGAATTACTAACCCTGTCGAACTGGATACTAGACGATAATAATATGTGTTGTGGAACTCCTGCGGTATGTATTGCTACAAATATCTAAATACTTTGTTCTAGAATATGTTCTGAAAGCAACTTTTATAAAAAACAAATTATTCCTGTGATATGTTGTTGGTTCTCTATTTCTTAGTGTTCAACAAAATATGTATGCTGGAGAAGAAATGTCAAGTAATTTTGATCCTCAAAACTCACTGTCAATAATTTCAAACAGCAGCCCTTATAAAAACTAAGTGTTGAAGAACATAAACATGTAAACATAAATATTAACAGCATCCTATTTTAGAACAGAGCACACTCTGTTTATGGACACGGATTTAAATCTCTCATAAAAATTATGAATGATATTACCATTTTTTAAAGAGCCTCAGATTTGTTGGTTTATAACTGGAAAGCCATTAGACAACTTATCATTCTATATAGTTATAAATGATTGCAATTGTGTACAAAATTGATTTTTAAGGAAATAATCTGATGCGGAGAGAAAATGAACCCCAACGCAATGTCATTTGGAATGCTTCTTTCCATCATTCCCTTTGTAACAACACCCACAATTTCATCAAAAAAGGATCATTTGTAGACCCTACCAAAACATACATCAAAGACTAAGTACTTTTGAATGTCAATCTTGATCATGAGGCTCACTACTCCCCCATATCAGTATTCTTTTAACTTTGATATCAGACTGGAACATACTCTGATCAGCATCACGTTCAATAGTGCAGTCCAGTAATAGAAGTTCATACATTCTTCTTATTGGATCCATGTGATATCTAATGCATGATTCCCTGCATGAACCATATAAACATAATATTCATTGTTCCCCTCTATTACTTCCATTTTGGGACTTTGGTTCATTTAAAACAATAGAGATTCAAATCTTTTTCGCTCACTAGATTCCCAAGATGACGGTTTTTACAGTGTATAGAAAAATCTTTATATCTTTATTAATATTGTATGAAATCAGGTTCCACAGAACCAAGAATGAAGAAGATTTAATATATTACAATGTACAATAAGTGCACCATCAAATGGACACTATTCTCAACATGAAAAACACGAAAATTAGAAAGTGAAAATCTGAATAGAAGAAGGGTTTAGGGCAGCTTACACCAAAACTTGAATATCTTGGTTGATACTCAATGAAAACAGATGATTCAAAAGCCAAATTTTTGAGGATTCATGCCTCCACAATGCCCAATGAGAATCAGATGAAGATATTTAGCATTTGATACGTTAATATGGGTTGATATTGGACTATTTTTGCAAGAAACCAGAATGAAGACCATTTTCAAAGTAACAACCATATCTCCCTTAGTAATCAATGAAAATAAATGCCACAAAAGCAAAAACGTGGCTGATCCAGCCCCCTAACAAATACAATTGATGGAATTTCGAAATGGAATCATACAGATCAGAAATAAGCATTGAAATGAGACTGTTTCAGAGAAAGAATCATAAAAATGCAGAAAAAACGTGCTTTATTCAATTCAAACTTCACTAGTACATCAGTTATTACCCATTCTCTCAGGCATGATACATTTAACTATACTTTATCTAAGTCCCAAAAACTGATCATAAACTCCAACTAACTTCTAAACTATTTAGAACTAACTAAAAACCCAACTATGTTAACTTATTAGTGTTGACAGGTTTATAGCTTAAATTTGTCAAGTTGTCAAACTTTGGCAAGACTCGTATCAACCAAACCTTATTAGAAAGGCCTATACATGACCTTACAACCCTATATTAACCACTAAAACCATAAACCCTTGCAAATTAGTCCTTTAGGCCCTATTTTGCCTATACGGAGATGATATATTTTTATGCACTTTTATTGCATCTCATTACATTTTGGGGTTCTATTGGCCCAATCACATTAATTTAATACCTTATAGTTCCTAATTGACTCTTTTGTGCATATGATCTTCCTTGTGTTCCATCGAATGCTCTAGGTACATCAGGATCTTTTTACCATCTCATGATGCTCCTGCACCACCGTCAAATTCTGAATGGTGAAGCATTCTGGAAAATGCTGACAGTGAAATTCCTGATTTTCTTCTTGGCATAGTACAGGTCCAAAAAAATTATAACTTCCCCTCAGCATGTGGGCAAAGAGAAACATGATTAATTAAGTCAATAATATGTTATGAAATAGACAAAAAACTAAATATAAAAGCAAAATTGACAATCTGAAAGGTTCGCAACTCATAAAATAGGTGCTATTTATTCAGTTTTCTTGAATTTTCTTTCTCCATTTTCTTTGGCCTTTTTGGTGTAGACATGGATCGCTCTAAACCTTCTCCTCAAGGTTACAATTTTTGATGTAATTTTTCATTCATTGATATAAAAAATTAATTCACCTTCTTTCTTTTGAACAAACATCTAGATGTGGTTTTTATAGTTCATATTTCTCTTTGCAGGAGAGATTTTTTGTACATTAACAGAATTTCTTGAAGTTTCCATCAATTTTGTGGTTTATATTTGGGGCATCTATCCTATAGGCATTTGTTGAGTAATTTATATTCACTTTAAAATTATTTTTCTTCTTATATGAGATTCATTACTTGGGGAAGGGGAATAAATATCGATAATAATGATGATGACAATGATGATGCAGAAGATTTTGAGACAGGAAGACATATGAACATTCTCATGCAATGTGCTCGCCCTTTTATGCTTGGAGACTATTTTTCAGAGTGACTCGTTTGTACACATAAATGTGTCATTGAGACAAAATCTTTAGTAGTTTTTCTAGATATCTATGGTCTGCTGCTAGAACAAAACTAATTTTCACAATGGCTAACTTTTTTGAATTGTTCTTTGTATGTACCTAAGTAATCATTATTTGTTTTGCAGCGTGGTAAAAGCTGAAAGAGAAAAATCCAGACTTATTCAAAACATACTATACAAGATTACTTGTGAAGCAGAAAATTACAAAGTTTGATGAGCTATTATGACAGCAGGTTGAACTTATGCAAAAGATGTAGGAAACAAAAGCACTTCCTATTTCAAATGGATTACATTCATCACCAAGTATGTTACTTTTTTGCCTTAAGTTTGGTTATAATATTTCATGGTTTCTTATATTTGATAGAGAATGATAGTCGTTAAGATTTGATGCAGTGTGCATAAGTGAGCTGTGGTATCCCTACCTAAACAGTAATGCAATCTTTATTTGTAATCTTTGTTTCAACAAGATGGATTTCTTCATAATCTTTACACGATTCAAATCTAAATGAAGCCTCATAGAAATAATAGATGGTTCTCCTATTGAAGGCAGGTTTTGTAACTTGATCAATTGGTTATTACACTAAATCTATAACTTGATCTGCTTTTCCCTGTACCACTAGTTGAGCTGGAACAACGAGCCATAGATTTCCAATGGACTACATGCCCTTTTGTCAGATATATATATCTATATGGATTTTTCTATGTATCTCCCCCTACAATAATCTTAAAGAGGGTGGCCTACTATTTTTTAAGGCACCTGGGCTAATGCAACTTTAACTAATCTATACCACTAGGGGCTAAAGGAAGGAGCTGGTTATAGCACCACAATAAGCATAGGAGGTAGTGTGGACCACCGAGTCCCCAAATTAATTGATTGAATTTACCTATAGATAACCTCAACGCACCATGATAGTAGGATGGTTTGGATTAGTACTTAAGGTCCCGATCTGTATCTATAAATGGGCAACTGTGGTTGACTTCTTTTGCCTTTGCCTCTATGTGTGGATTAACCACAATTTAAGGAACTGCAAGATTTTTTGCATGAATACGATCTCTGCTTGCTGACCTGGAATGACTGAAGCTTCTAGAGAAATTTAATCAACTCCCCATATAGATCTATAGAGGGCTTTCTTTACTTCTCTTTTCTTTGTTCGAGCAACTTAAACCTGTGCTCCTAATGAACCCAATCTCTTCCTTCTCTTTTGGCATGGATTATGAGTCAATTAAATCTGCAAATACAACTTGATAAGTGAGGTCTATGAAATCATCAATATTGATGTATTTCAACAGTTGAAAACAAATTAATCTTTAAATGATTACACATGTTACAGGCTTTATTCGTGATTTTTCTAGGCTATGATGAACCGATTACGACAAAAGATGTATTATTATCATTTCAAGCTGTAACTTCTTATGATGAACCTTTTTATTGCATCCAAATTGACTGCTAATTTCATTCAGCCCAACTTCACTCATAGATTTATATGTATATCCCTGTCAGCCATGGCAACATTTCGTACAACACTTATGGCATTGGTGGTCCTATTATGCATCCCACAATCTTGTCTTGTTATTCTACAGTATTAAAATGAATGTCAAACAATGTCCACAATTCCAACTCTTCTCGAAACACATGTTGATGCAATACAACTCATTGATTTGTCTGTTGAAGGTTTGCAGCTAGATCTTGATACTTCCATATCAAATCCTCTAGTTGATAGTCATGCAAATACATCTTTCCACCAAATTTTGAAATATTTTTACAACAACCTAGCATCGAAATGCAATTTGAGCAGCCAGAGCATGTGGAACAGGGCACGACGAAATTTGTTGGGGCTGGATGGCGCATGTGCCATGCCTCATGTATGGTGCCATTGTACTTCAGCCCAGTGTATGTTAGTGTAAATTGTCGTTGTCTTTTATTAATAAATGAGCACTTCACGAACATTTCTATATACTTGGTCTTTTCATATTTTCCTTTAGTCTTATGTTTTCTAATTCATGTTAAGGTTTGGATAATTTGATTTATAATATATTTTTAATAATTTAGTTTTTTTTGAAAGAATAAGAACTCTTTTTTAAATTTTATTAAATTATAATTATTAATTTTTTAAAAATTATTTCTCTAAAAATACGTCTAAATATAATGATGAAAATTATTATTTTTAAATCACTAAATTTGAAAATCAATTATTTAATAGGCAATAGCCTGTGACACAATGGTAAATTGTGAGCCTCTTAATTGGGAGGTCTTGGGTTCAAATCTACTCAAGCTTAACTAATAATCGAAATAATGAATCACAACAAATAATAATAATTATCCTTGGCTTCGGCCTCTTACCAATCAAAAAAAATAAAAATAAAAATCAATTATTTAATAATGAAAAATTATATTTTTTTTCAAAATTTCAAATTATTTATTTAAGAAATGATTATATTAATTTAAAAAAATAAAATTGTACATTGTGTATAGTCAATAATAATGTTATCATTTAATAATGTTATCATTAAGAGTATTTTGACACTCTTTACTTCTCTATTATGATTAATATTAACATTACTTACTATTCTATCTAGGTTTGAACTAAATTAAAACAATTTAAAGATTAAATTAAAAAATTAAATTTGTACTTTTTATGGTTAAGAATATTCTAACACATTTATTACATTTTTATTCTAATTTTTTTTAGAATTAATTTTTTTTATAATGGTTATAAATTTATAGTTTTTAAAATATTTAATTTAAGATTATTGTTTATTTACTAGGTAAATAGTGACATCTTATTTCATTTTATTTAATTTAAACTATATGTTATAAAAGTTTAATAAATTTAGATTTTTTAGTATAAGCTTTTCATTTTGATTTTAAAAATTAATTCCATAAATTTAGATTTTATTTTATTTCATGTCAGAGGACTTAGATTTGAATATAGTGGACCTTATTGCTTTTATCAATATATTGTCTCTATAATTTCTTAAACATAAATGGGTACCTTTTATTTAATTTTTAATTTTTCTATAATCTAAACATTCAACTCCTCATTTTACATTTACTAATTAAATAAATTAATTTTTCTTATTTCCTCATAATGAAAATAGTTAATTTTAAAATTTATTTTATTTAAAATTAATAATTTTTATCATTATTTTTTATACTTTTTTAATGCATACCATTTTTTTCTATAATCCAAATATTCAACTTTTCATTTTAAATTTAGTAATTAAATATTTTTTAATTTTTAATTTTTGATCGGTAAACGACTAAAGCCTAGATTAATTATTGGTAATTAAATTTTTTTTATGTGTTCAGTGAATTCAAACTCAAGACCTCCCACATGAGAAGCTCACAAGTTATCGTTGTGTTGTAGGTTGTTGCATAATATTTTTTTTCTTAATTCTTCATAATAGAACTAGTTAATTTTAAACTTTACTCATTTAAAATTAATAATTTTTATCATTATATCTACCTACATTTTTGTACAAACAAAAGAAATATATAAAAAATGTTTTAAAAAAATGTTCTCTTAATCTACAATATAAAATACAAGCCTAAAAGGAAAATATAAAAAAAGACCACGCACATGATAATGTTTGAAATTAAATTTGTGAAGTACTCATTTATTAATTAAAAATATGAACATTTGACAATGACTAGTTTGAGAGTACAACAATGCCATACATGAGGCATGGGGCATGCGACATCCAACCCAAACAAATTTTGTGGCTGGATAGCCATCGTCGTGGAAAAGTGCAAGAATGTGAACATGAATGTGGTTTCACAGTTACAACTACCTAGCATAAAAATACAATTTTAGTAGTAGCAACAAGGGGAGCAGTGTGAGAATGTGAGTATGAATCTAGTTTCACAATTAATTGAGACTGCTTGGACTTCTCTACCACCAACTTTAGTAAATGGAGAGAAAAAAAACATGGCAAACCAAGAAAAATGGAGAACCATGTAGATGATTAGGCTTCCAAATTGCCTTTGGGTTTTACCAAGACACCTCAAGGCCTTCAATTTGGTAAATTTTCTTCTCTAAACAAATTTCAATCTTTTTTTATTCTATACCCATGTCTGTTGCTACATCTTTCTTTTTTTGTTCAGATTGTGTCCTATTATGTTTCTAATCTCTTTTTAAAAGTATTCATTCATAAATCACCAATTGCTCAATGTATTTGCTTGAACCCCTTTCTCACCAATTATTTTATTTCTTTTTTTCTCGTGAAAATGAAATTCAAGCCACATGTTCAATTAAGAGTTATTTTTATGAGGTCTAAAATGAGGTTTTTAGTTAACATCTTAGGTATCTATTAGAGGTATAGAACTTGCAAATAGATGTTTAGAGAGATTATGGGTTTATATCATAACTTGTGATTGAAACTTTGGTTTCCCTACCTTTACTTTTAATTATTTCCTTAAAACCTAAATTAAGAAATAAAATAAAATGTCTACTAAATCAGGATAAGAAGTCAAAAACTGATTGATCCACTTGGTTATAAAAATAAAACACAATACAAAGTAGTTGGGGTGGCAAAACTTCGGTATGTATGTTGGAGCAATATTCCACCTCATAGGTTATATACATATATCAAATAGGCGAAGAAAAAGATGGTCAAATTAAAATGTGTCAAGTCTATCTATTCTATTTAGTAATTTGTGTGATTTAATTTAAGTTATGATTTTTAAGCACATTCAATGTGACCTCTTGCTAGACCAAGTTGTGTGTTATCTAATATATATATAGTTGGATAGATAAAGGTACTTCCTAAAGAATGCTTTAGTTGATTTATTGAACCATTCCAGAAATTTTTTGATTGATTTATAGCAACTTTTAATTAATTAGAAAGTTTATAGTAGAACATAATGATGTAATGTGGATAGATGTTTAATTCAAAGCACCACATTTAAATTGTTTAAGGTACTTATTGTTATATAGTCATAAATATTTTGTCTGTGCTACGTACATTCATGTTATATATTAGATGAAACTACAAATAAATCAATTCCTCTTAGCAAAATAAAATTTAAGAACGTACAACAACAACGAATTATCATCCAAAAAAATTAGACTTAATGTTCTCCCTTGTTGGCACAAATAAAGATATTTCTATTTTTGTTCTACAACTTTATTATAATAAGGAGAACAAACCACATTTGACACTAAAAATATTCTCTTGATCTTTATATTATGCATTTAATAACATCGCTATTCTTTAAAGAGTACTGGCTCAATGGAAGAGCACCTGCTTTGCAAATAGGAGGATGTTGGTTCGATTCCATCATTCCCTAATATGATTAAATTAGTGATTAAATAACTACCAAATAAACTATCAAATATAGTACCAAATAAATTACCAAATATACTACCAAATGAACTACCAAATATAATACCAAATCAACTACCAAGTAAATTACCAAATATACTACCAAATATACCACCAAATATATCACCAAAAATACTACTTAACATACTACTAAAATTACCAAATAAACTACCAAATAAGCTATCAGGAAACAATTATAATTGACCAAAGCAATGGTCAAATCAATGACCAAATTAATGATTAAAATAGTTTAGTCATACATTTGGTTGCCAGATTAATGATCAGAAATAAACTAACAATGGTCACGTGATCAAAATTGGTCATATATCTACAACTTTTAGTAGTTTATTTAGTGATATATTGGTGTTTTTGTACTAGTGTATGGATATGCTAGTGATACATAGTGTTGAAAATGAGGATAGACCTAAGTTTAAGATAGTTTCTATAAAACCTAGTGATGGAAACCCTAACTCTACGTTGTCTATCACTTTGAACAATGTAGTTTACCTTGAAGACATAGAAAGCTATTTGAATTGCAAGTTTGAATCAATTGGCAGTGAATATATGAATAAAGATATAGAACTAGTCTTTAACCATGACATGACTATGAAGCCTAGATTTAAACATATAAAGGAATTAGACTTATTTAAGTATCATTTCTACCATGACTTAGATACAGATAAGTGGACTCAAATCATATTGAGTAGGATACATGATGAAAAATTGTGGATGCAAGATAATGTAGTAGACATCTTGGCCGAGCTTATTAATGAGGTAACTAGTCTAGTAAACAAGGCAGTGTACCTATAGGAGAGAAACTAATTAAGAAGAAACTGTAAATTTACACTAAGGTAGTATACAATGGGAAAGCTATGGCAATCAGCTCCATCAAGCAAGATGATGTGAGATTTCTTAGTAGAATTATTGCTTATTCAGTTTGTGAAAGTTCTAAGATAAATGAACTTTCAGTAGGATTTATTTATGCAACTTATAAAATATGCGTTGAGAAAGAACAAGTAAATTTGAGTGAAATACTAAGAATGAAACACCTGGAAAACCTTGAAAGAATTAAGCGGACAAAGAATGGTGTGTTTGGATTCTAGCTATTGATAAATCACATATTCTTTCATGAAGAGATTTCCCTACTTATTAGTAATAGATATAATGAGTAGTGATAGATGCACTATAGAGAAGATTACAAAGGTATGCAGAAGACACCTTGTAGACAAGATATTGGACTATGGTAACCTAATTATGAAAACATTCCAAAATGAGATGAAACAAAGATTTAGAATTTCACCTACAATTGTGGATAGATTTAAGGAGGATATATGTATTTTATTTGATGTAGATCACACTTACATTCAAGAACGAAACCTTGGGAGACATTTTTGGATCCCTTGAGCCATGAGTTGAATGATGATGTTGTAGTTGGTTACATTGATTTGTTGTTAAATTTAGAGAATGATAAAGAAGGATATAGATTTTCCACATATGATGAGATTATACAACATGTTCATCAAGCAACCTTAGAGAAGGCATCTCACAAGAAGGTTGATTCAATCATGAAGAAGACACTATTTGAGGCCAAAATGACAAGAGGGTAAATCTAAGGCCGTAAGAAAAATAATGAAGCAAGGTGTATTGAACATACAACCCTTGATAGTATCTATTACCAAGACATCTTCAGGAGAGAGCATTCCATATGCAACAGTGTTCGATGTTCAGCCAAGTGAGTAGAAAAGAAAATCAGAGAGATTAGTTGTAGCAGTGTCTAAAAAGACCCAGAGAGTCAAACAGATGGCTACATGACCTAGTAAGAGGCAAAAAATATTGTTGATAATTGAGACAAGTGATGAAGAAGAGGAGGAATAAGAAACCTATAAAGTAGAAAAGATGAACCCACCTAAGCAAGTAGTAGGCCAAGCATGAAAACCTTTGAAGCCAAAGGTTGAGATGATAAACATAACGATTGTGAATGAGGGAAGCTTTATTCAAATGAATAAATTTATGATATATATAATAACTTTAAGAAGGATTATATTAATATATCTACTGTGAGACATATCATTGCAAACAATCTAAGTATAAAGGATATCAAAGGAGTAGTGAGCTAGAAATTCTATGAGAGACTCATTAAGAAGAAGACTCCTACAAGAGAAGAATACCTTGAACTTTAGAAGTCTATGCTAAGGACCATTTGCAAGACTGATGATGAAGATGAAATTAAGAGATCGTTGACTAACCTTGCACCATAATTAAGGAATAAGTTTAGTCCATTCTTATTTATGGCTGGTGAGAAAGATAAGTTGAGAAAGGAGACAATAGCATCTATCAGTAAGATGTTGTCAAAGTCATAGGAAGCATCTCCTCCAACTCTTACAACCTCAGAAGTATCAGTAAGTGGTGATAGCATGAATATTGATCAAACCAATGTTACAATTAACATTGATGTTACTAATCCATTTGGTGGTTCCAAACCAAATGTACCTAACACAAAGATATTGAGGATAAGTTGAAACAAATTGAGGAAGGAAAGAGGCTATTGGAAGTTGAAAAGAAAAAGATAGAAGAAGCCAAGTAGAAATTGCTTGTGGAAGATAGGAAAATAAATGAAGATAAAGATAAGAAAAGTATTGCAGAAGAAGAGAAGAAAAAGAAAATAGAGGAAGGAGATAGGAAAAGATTAGAAGAGAAGAGAGAAAGAGAGCAAAAGGAAAGGAAAGAAGAGGAAGAGAGGAAAACTAAAGCAGAAAGAAAGAAATAGAGGGAGGATGAGACTAAACCATCTAGTTCATCTACTTTGTTCTCTCTTGTGAGTTTGGCTACTGATGATGATGTTCAGACTGATCTAATTTCATCCTTATCCAAACTCATACAGAAGAATAAGAAAGTTAATAGTTTACAAAGAACTTTAATGGAAGTGATAGATAGACTGTGCAACATGGTTGTAGTACAAAATACTGAGTCAGATCTCAAATAGAGAGCATAAGTAGTGCTAAAGTCATTTGATGAAGAGTTCACAAACTTGTTGAATGTTGCAGAGGTGAAGGCTCAAATTTCCCATGATGCTAATCTATTTAGCACCATTTGCCAAAACATCAAGAATGACTTAGTCAATCTTGATACATGCATAAAAGAACTTCAAAAATTTCAATAGGAAGGGAAAGCTTTGTATGTTAAGTGTACCTTATCATACAAACTGACTAAAGATTTGGATAGTCAGATAGAGGAAAAGATGAATGAATTAGAGTCTTTATCTAGCCTAATCCAACACCCATCTAGAAAATTGGATAATTTTGAGAGTCAAGTTGCTAATGTTCACAGCAATATCAGGAAACTAGAATTCCAAAAAGAGAAGATATTGAAGATAATATCTTATTTTATAGAATCCATTGCTCTAAAACTATCTTTTATTAAGAAGCAACTAGAGAAATGTGTCAAGGCCAATGACACATATGCAAACTTTTTGTATTGAGATATCAATGTAGTTGAGATTACATCATATGCATTATGTGTAATTCTCATGTCAGCTAAGTCTACCAAAGAAACATGGAACAAACATATGGACAATTTGAAGACCATTTTTGATGATTGTCCAATTAGGGCTGACATCCTAGATGTTTACTCTAACTTGGAAAAGTGAATCGTGGTCTTTGCCGACCCAACAATAATTTTTGTAAAGGCATTGTATTTATAAAAAGGACTTCATATGATAACAAGTGTGCTTGTGTGTACAATCTTAGTGTATTGTATAAGCATAGTTCTATCTTGTAAGATTGTGAAGTAAGATAGCTTTTGTAAAAGCAATATATGAAAAGTTTAATCTAGTTATCTAAGATAGAGTTGAAGATCAAAGATCCGATAAGGAAGGAAAATAATAGTAGATTACTTATTTGAGTAGTGAACACTTCTTGTAGTTGGAATTGCATGTTTGGGAAGTGGGCTCTTCTTGCATACATTATACTACAACTCCTAATAGGGACTTCTTATACTAAATTTTCCCATTGACTCCTAATAGTGTCCATCTTCTATCAAGGAAGATATATATCAATATATTATCTAGTGGGTATCATCCCCATCATGGTTTTCCCTTGGCCAAGGTTTCGCTCGTTAAAAAAATATGGTGATATGAGTTATCTTTATTTTTTACTATTTAAAATTACTTTATTTCTTTGTTATGCATGGCTTAAAGTAAGTAATAATATCCATTTGGTAACTAAAGTTTGTAGATTACTAATTCACCCCCCTCTCAATAATCCCTATTTCTAATAGGTATAACATTTTTCTTCAAATCCCTCTAGATATTAGGATCTACTAGCACAATTTTCTTTTCTTTTTTTGCCTTAGGCTTGAGAACTACGAATTATTTTCCTTTTGATTCTTCTTCTTCTTCTTCTTCTTCATCATCATCTTCCCCTTTTCCTTTAGTAATATGCAAGGGTCCTTCACCAAATCTTACCTCAAGATTAGAAATCATCTTCTTCCACTTTCTGTCCACCTTTGGTACTTTGGTTTTCATCATCATTTTAATTTTTCCATCTTATATGTTTCAAATGGATTGGCATTCATGTCAATCTCTTTAGACAGCGAGATTGTCATAGTTGTAGTTATTTCATCTATATTTACCTCACATTGTATAGGCCCTAGCCATGTAACCCTTGGTAGTACAACTTGTACATATGTATAGTTAGTGTCCACCACGAAACAAATATCATTAGCATAGTGATGAACGAATAACTGGGGAATTCTCAATCTATTCATCATTTTGCCTTTAAACTCTTCAAAATATTCATCAATAATTGTCTCAAAAATTTCTCGCAATTGTTCAATACAATAATTTATTTTCTCAGTCACTTTTCTTGTCTTATCTCACACTACAGTACCTATTATTGGAAATGAACTTTCAACATAGAAAAATATGCACATCAGAAGTGACACAAACTTGCATGATGTATTTTTTACTTTCTAGATAGCTCCAAAATTCTTAGATAAGTGTTGCAATTACAACTTGGCAAGATCATATTTGTGATCTTTCTTAAAAAAATCGTGCCCTAAGTCAACTACAATGCAAGGAATTGTCATGCCCAAATTTACTGTAAAAAATAACACAACAATTTTTTTTTCTCTTTTTTTTTCTTTCTTGCTTCCTAAGGAATACCTCAACATTCAATATAACAATACCAAATATTCAAACTAACTAGCCTAAAACATCTTATTGACCAATTAATACTAACTACCCTTTTTATTATTCATTCTATTTTAAATTAGAAGCCATTTGCTCCTACTGTCTTTAAAGCTAGTTTTAATAGCATTCCTATACTTAACCCAACATCATTACTATATATATACATATAATAACAACATCCTAAATAATCTTAATAGCTTTTTTTCTCCCACCTCATTCATAACAAATCTTATTACATCATTCAATATAAATTCTAAGTGCATTATTTACAACTTAATGCATATTTAGGTGTTTGTGACAATTAATAATCTATAAATATATATTAATACTTACCCCTTTCACATAAGTTCCAACCACTAACTATCACATAATTGTCCTTAACTATCCAGCATATCTCCTACCTATCCTCTAAACCCAATACAATAATCTTTAATAAAACTTCACCATATTTAGATTCCAATATATAGATAAGTAGGAGATAATATCATAATTATCATAATTCCAATACATATATATATATATATATATATATATATATATATATATATATATATATATATATATATATATATATATATATATATATATATATATATATATATATATATATATATATATATATATATATATATATATATATATATATATATATATATATATATATATATATATATATCCTAAATAACTTCACTACATTTAAATTCTTTTAGTCATTTATATAGGTGCAAACATCTACACTCTTAAATTTGTTGACTAACTCATCAATAAATATTAATATATATCATCATTACTCCTTAATATCCTAACCCCTTTCCCTTAAACATCTTAAGTAACTTTACCCCACACCAAATAGAATATTATGTCAAAACTAACCAAGAAACATAACCTCTTCTTTTTTTAAAACTTGCTAGCACCCATACATAGGCTCATGTGCACATACAAATCTCCTTGAAAAAGTCGACTTAGTTACCAGGTCTGACACATAAGTTTTGAAGTTTTTAAACATTCTCCAAGGAACTCCTTCCTAGCTTCCAACTCTGCATGCACTCTTACCAATACTTCCCTAGGCCTCCATTTCTTCCACGCATGTGATATTTCTAGGTGTGTGGGGGAAAGTTTTTAAACCATCTGAACTTTTTCACATTGTCCAACATACTGGCACCTAGGATTATCTTGGTTCATGTGCTTGTTAGGGGAAAGTATGATTTGATGTTGACTGTATTCTTTCTTTTTTTATTAAAAAAAAAACCCTTTTTTAATCATATCACCAAAGCTGTCTAATGTCAGCTTTTCTGTACTATTTGTCTCCTACGTATGAGGAGAAGGAGGGTATGGGGAGCTCCCAAGGTGATCGACCTTGGGATGTTCCCCAAGATTTAGGCTTTTTTTGCATTAGTTGCTAGGTGTAGGAGTAAATTTAGCTAGTTTATTATTATTACTATTATTTTCTTCTTACAAGTTTTGAATCATATATGCTACTTCCATGGGATCACGTGACCCTTGGGGTGTTTAGGAGACCTTTTTAGTTTGTATCCTATTATATGACCTCTATACTATATAGGCTTCCATTAGGGTATCAAGGTATATTCTTTATTATTTTATTAGTTTGTATTTTTAGACACACTTTATCTTCTCCTCTCATATATTTTCTAGAGAGGAAAAAAAAGGCTCCTACAGCAAGGTTTTCTCTTAAATTTGGATTATGAGTTTCCTTTCCTAAGCACTTTATTTTATCTTGCCATAAATCTTAGTGATCATTTTAGTTAAAGAATGGTGTTTTCTAATAAGATTTGGTTTGAACTTGAAAACCAAAAGAAATAATAATCATTCATATACAAGAGTTGCTCAACATAACTATTTTCTTCTATCTTATTGAATGCATATGATATTTCAAGAAACAATTATGATTTTGAATTCACCAACTATACACTTAATTTCTATCCACATACATTCATGACATATGTCTACTGGTTATATTAGAATGAGAAGAAAGATCTCATACGTATCTTCTTCCTAATACATCCAATCTTACGATGAACATTTCTTATAAGAACAATGATATACTACTTCTCAATAAAACTGTGACTCCTTTCATACATTAAATTGAAGATGTTATTTTACATCAAAAGTGACTCAGAATTGTAACACATTTAAGATGGCATATTTCATAGAATTTTTTTTTTTTTTTTTTTTGATTTTCTTTTATAGCTCAATACACAAAACAAGAGAACAGGAAACTATACTTTTACAAATACAATATTTGATGCCAAAATAATATCTCCTACTAGCTTTTCCATAACTCATGAAGCTTCAACTGATCATTTTTTAACAAGTAAGATACATATACAACATTTTCAATTATTTTCTCTACATATACATTAGATAGCAATGATACAATCTCCTTTCATCACAAAGAGACAACATGAGACCTTTCGAAATCATATGAAACATGATCATTGAAAGACATGAACACTGATCATCATGATCATTGAGAACATGAACAAGCTAGTGAATCCTCCTTCACGAATGGGGGGCACAATGTCAAGTTTTCTCATCCAAACATCAATTTGCAAGATGGTCAAGCCATTTCCATTGCTCCCTTGGGCACAAATCTGCAAATGCATCACAAGGAAAACAACAAGGACCATGGGTACTTTCCACCCAACCATAGGCCTCCAAAGAGACCACCCCCGCGCTAGGGGAACAAGGCTCAAATCGGGTTTCAAACATACATCAGAAAATTTTGCATGAAGACACAACACAAAACACAATCAACACCCTCCCATGGCTTGCACAATGATTCACCATTGGAATCATAAAACGTTGGGTGAAGGTGGGCTCTTCAAGGAGGAGAAATTCATAAATATCATATTGCCAATACATTTTGCCTCTCAAGGCCATCACAACATAAACAACATATTACCACTGCATTGCCTCTCAACGCCTTCAAAACAACCATCTTCTCCTCATCCACCAAACCTCCTTGTACCTCCCAAACAACAAGATTCATGGCCATGAAGGAGCCCATGCTCCATAATAACAACCTCATCATGAGGTAAAAACAAAATTTTCTTTCTCACCTGCAATGTCAAGCCCAACTTATGCCCTTCACCCAAGGCTTCTCTGCTCTCCCAAGGGTGAGTGAAGCCTTCACACCCATAATCACAATCAACACTCACATTCAAACAAGAACAACAACAAAACAAATGATGAACAACAAAACAAAACCAAGAAAGGATCTCCAAAAGCACAAAACACATTCACTTTCCATTCCAACAAAAAAATAACCAAGAAGGTGAACCAAGAAATTTACAAGAACATCACACATTCTCACATTGTC
The DNA here is from genome assembly GCA_028749045.1 of Cupressus sempervirens. Lineage (NCBI taxonomy): Eukaryota > Viridiplantae > Streptophyta > Pinopsida > Cupressales > Cupressaceae > Cupressus > Cupressus sempervirens. The sequence goes on from CM053790.1 coordinate 712,389,344, forward strand.
ACAATACATAATCAATGCTCATAATGCAACAAGAACACCACACTTTCACAGAATACCCAAAAATCCTATCACAAGATTTATAATGCAAATGCATACTCTATTAATGAACTCTCACACTTGCAGATTTGTTTAACCATACTAAAAGCAAGAAATGAGAAAGAAACAAGTTTTGACACACCAACCTTGGTCCAAGCTATGGTGAGGATAGTTGTAGTATAGCTCCCTTAATCTCCCTCCAAAACCTAACAGTCTCTAAAATTAGAGAGTGGGTAGACACCCCACTAGTTTGGCCAAGACCCTCTAATAAAGCCTTCTCACTAACTTATTTTAGCAAAAACACTAAGCCACTACTTCTTACAAACTTGTCTCCTCCAACTTTTCTATTTTTGACTAAGTGGGAACATGGATATGACAACTCCAAATTCGAATTGATGGAAGAATGCATGGGTAAAGGGGCTCCCTAGGCTATCTAGGCACTCACATGATCAAAAATAGGTCCCTGACATGTTGTACTATCATATGGGTAACTTATTTTCACCTAAAAGACACTTAGGGACCACCTAATGACCCCTAAAAACCCTAGCCAAGTCCAAATTCGAATTTCCTTTGATTGAGACTCCTCATGGCATTTTTTTCTATGTGAGGTTAACTTGGGTACAACATTGGGGTTAGGTTTAGGTTAGGTTACTTCTTGTCAAACCTTGAATGACGTGGCATCTCTACATGGACAACACAAGTGTCAAATGACACACACAAAACAACACATTACATTAAAAGTGACTTAACTCCAATAATGCATGAACTAAGCTATTACACACATATAAATTCACATATACAAAATAAAACACATTACAATGAGGTTTGAATCTTTTCCACTGATTCAACCTTGGCTATGTCATGTTTGTAGTAGTTTGAGCCTTAATTCCCCTTTAAACCCATGGTCAAATTCCTGCACACTAAATTCAAGCATCAGTAGTCCAAGAAAATCATGTAAACAATAAGTACCTAAGTGAAATAATCTTTATCTCATTCAACATTAGACTTGCATATATTTCATCATCTCAAATTAACTTTCCCTTTCTTAATCATTTCAAATATAACCTTCAAAATATTAAAATATCAAACTTAAATATCACATTCGACATTTGAGTTTCATACTTCATTCTTTTTAATTAAATTACTTTTTCTAATAATTTCCATGTAAAATGCTCAAAATACTATAACATCAAACTTTACTTATCATAACATGGTCAATTTAATATTATGAATAGCTTCATAGTCTATTTTTATCATTGTGACAAGATGTTGAATCCACAACTATTGAATTCCTAGGTATGCAGGTTAGGTCTCAATGCATAACAAAATTTATTTATTTTTTAACTCTAATTTCCACTTAAACATTACATTCTTACATTACAAGCATTTCTACCATTCAATTTCTATTAAAGAAATGCCAATAGCTTAAAACATGAATAGAATCATTAAATGCATCAATTAGGTCATAATATGTAGAAGTAATTGCAGATCATCAAAATGCAGATAACATAACTCTACAGTCTCAGAAGTGTATCAATACATAGGATTAAAAATCACCGTAATACAATTATCTCATTGGTACTATGACGGATTGGGTGAGGCCTCACAGGAATACTATTCAGTTTGCTTGACTTGTAAGATGTGTGCAATCACACGTAAAGAAAATTCACAACATGATCTTTAATGCCATCTATAGACATGCCTCAGCCATTCCAATTGGCCTTTGTTTGTTCTTTAATGTTAGTGAAATAGGATTCTAACTTGTAATAACACTTGTGGAATTTTATGTGTTTTTCAAGTTACTACATGAATGAATATATATGTGAGATAAAGAGGCATGAGACATGTCTCTTGAAGAGACATGTCTCTTTAACATATTAACTTACATTAGTTATAGTTATAACACAAGTAATATACCCTCAAAATATTATAATTGTTATATATATATATCACTCTTAATATAAGTTAATTATACCATATATAGTAGTTGTCATATATTATATATCTCATATATATAATTTATCGGACAGAATTATAACATTAACACTCCCTCTTAATGAAGAAGGATAAAACACATAGATATTACATCATAGGTAATATTTCAAAAATAATACATATAAGAAATCTTTGATCAGAAGATTTCTAGAATATGATATCATGTAAGTATTGGCCTATCAAAATATCAACATATGATATTCACCAATTATTATTTGATATCATATTTGGTAACATGAGCATTGACCTATTAGAATATCAATCAAATGATATTCACCAAATACTCCGAGTAATGGCCTATCAGAACATCAACTAAATGATATCCACCAAGTGCTCAATATGGTAATGGCCTATCAAAATATTAGGGCATGATATACACCAAGTACCCAAAATATATCTATACAAGCAACTTGTAGATAATCAAATCAATGATATTAACTGCCTAGTTGTTGATTTACAAGATAAAGCCCTTACATGAAACACTTTCACAAAAAATGAATCATGCTACAAGTTATTGTAAGGACCTCACTTTACAACAACTCCTAATACAAGTGATAATCATTTAGAAGTCGTCACTTCTTCATGATGTACACAGGGGATAGGCTCATACATGTAAGACATCAAAAGTTCCGATGAAGTCTCCATGAATACTGTCATGTGGTGTTGTCACAACATTCACCATAAAACATGTTAGAGAATAAGGTTTCTCCCTCTTAGTTTGATATCACCTTTTCTGACCTCTTAGCAAAAGGTTCTTTCCGATGAAGTGTCAAACTTCCTTTGAATCTGTTATCATCCTTCTAACCTCTTGGTAGCAAGTCATGTAATGCTTCCCTAGTTCAATAGGTATCCTGATAGCATAAGGTCTTCCAGCCTACAAACATGAGACTTTATCCCATGAATCATAGTCCTATAACTGTTTATAGTTTCTGACTAGTGGAGAATCCATCAACAAGGTCTACTCCTTCTGAACCAAGATCATCAAAAGTTTGATTGAAGCATTTTATTTTCTGCTCCCTCTCTTTCTCCAAGGTTGCCTCTAGTGAATAGTCAGACTCCCTCTCATAATGTCAATCATCAAGGATATTCGCTTCAAGAGACTCAAATTTTCCAACCTGATCGTCAGATGATTAATGAATCCTAAATCACAGCTTCTTTGAAGCTAATATCATAAGATTGAGTTTGCACAATATTTGGTAGCATGTCTAATGTTCCAATCTTCTTTCCTGCAAGGGCATCCTCAAAAACAAAGGAAAATATTAAGGCAAATGACTCTCAATAACACATATAGAAGTACAAATAAGAGAGAGACTACAATGAGTAGATAAGCGTAATGCTGGAGGATAATGAATACATATCTACTCATCCTTGATACATGAAGGTCCATATATGAAATTATCTTCTTAGATCCTCTTTTGAATCAGCTCCTCACTAAGGATGGTTCAAGTGGGAATGAAACATTGTTTATTATATTTCTCCCACAATGTAAAATTCTCACTCTTATGCCATCGAACAATTTTATTTTTATTTTCACATTAAATATGATAGGCTCCTTTATGTTCTTCTTTTTCTTCTTTACAAGGAATCATCCCTTTAGAGCTTGAAGAGCTACAAAAGCTTGTTCTTGTAAATGGTCAACAGCTAGAGGAACCACCACTCTACCAGAAGCAACATGCAGGGCTAAATGAGATGGAGCAGGTATGCCAGGAGATGGAAAGGGATGTTCAAATTCTGGAGATAGGGGTTCAAACATAGAAGTTCTTGTTGAGTTGGAATCAATACTTTCTATGTCAGACAAACCAACAACTTTATCTTTTTCCTTAAGCCCACTTGCACTAGTTTCTTGAACTAAAATAGATTCGCTAAAGTCTGTATCCTGTGTACCCATCACTTTTCCTCATTTTTCTTTTTTGTTCCTGGGCATCAGCTGCTATCAAGTTACTTGCATTTTCCTTATTTTGCTTTTGTTTCAAGGTATCAGCTGATAACAGTTTACCATGTGCCAATTCATGATCAGCAAATGTCAAGTGTAAGTCATCAGAAGATAATATAGTTCTTGTGTAGTAGTAAGAGGAAGCATCACTCGGTTCTTGTCCGCTCTTCTTGAGAAGAAAGAATGTGAAGCAAAAGAAAAACCCACTATAAGAACAAGTTCTACAACTCTTGCAACTGAGTAACCTGAAAACTTATCATACGTATTCGCTATCAGTGACACAAGCGGAGCAAAGAGATTTTCTATGAAGTTGGGCCTGCGCTTTCTATCCAATCCCTTGATTTTCGCATCAAGTATTGCCTGTGTCTTTTCGTGAGTTTTGATGAGGGGCTTCACCCGCGGGCTAAAGTTCCTGAATACATCCTCACCCATTGTAAATTTCACGCACTTTTCCTTGACCTCTCTTTGCATCATCTCATTGTGTAACTCGTTCTTTAATACCTGCTGCCTGACCTTCTGCATTCCCAGAGACTTGCTCAGCTCGCGGTAGAATTTCGATGTCTCCAAACTATAATCTATGTAATCCCTGACCAACTTTTTTTTTTCATGACGGGATCTTTTTTTTTTTTCTTGTTTTCATAGATGTAGTTGAAGAATCGTGACACCATTTTCTGCAAATTGCAGATGTTATGACTTTGTACAAGATCAAACCCGTCCCCTTCCCCTTCTCCATAAGAAAGAAAGATAAAAGAAGGAAGGCTCTCATCGGTTTGTTTATTTCCACCTTGTGATTGTTGTAGAAATGTTTTTCTTCCATGACTTCCCAACATGATGAAGATCATCATTTCCATTCTCAATGCAACTCGATCACGTATCACACGACTTCATGTTCAGGAGGCCATTAGTCATAGTACTTGGTGAATATGTTAGTTCTTTCATGTTACTATCCCGTTGGTAAGTAATTTCTTCCTTACATAGTTTTATATTCGAACTCAAGTGGCAATAATATATACCACCTACTTTGACTTGCAAAAATTCATTTCCACGATAACGACATCTTGTTCTAAGACAGACAAAATCCTTTCACAATATTTTATAAAGCTACATACTGTAAAGATGTAATTATGATTTTCCAAAGGTCAAACTTAAATGCCTCCAAATATGGCCTATGTACAGGGTAAGTATAGTCTTATTAAAATTCCATGATACCAAGTCCAATTTAATATTTTTCCTTTCTTATCTTTCCATAAACTAATCTATATATTTTGCCTCTAATTTCTTCAATATGACCCATCCAAGATATATTTTCTGCAATATATTTAATTACTGTGCTCTCACAATTATCTGCCCATTTCATGCTAGATATTTATGTCCCTGTCCATTAACTATTCTTCAATTTTGACTATTAGACTTATATTGAAACCTCACAGGGCTGGTAAAGAACTTGTTATAATACCATATTGTTTTTTTGAGGACCATTGTGAATGTAACAACACTTTCATATTTTCAGTATGTTGTGAGACTGTATTCAATATAGAATCACCATCACAGTATTCTTCTATTCACCATATATATATCAAAAGAAAAAAAATCCTTATGGTCGAACGTGCTCTGATACCATGTTAGTGAAATAGGATTCTAACTTGTAATAACACTTGTGGAATTTTATGTGTTTTTCAAGTTACTACATGAATGAATATATATGTGAAATAAAGAGGCATGAGACATGTCTCTTTAACATATTAACTTACATTAGTTATAGTTATAACACAAGTAATATGCCCTCAAAATATTATAATTGTTATATGTATATACATATATATACATGTATATGTATATACATATACATACATGTATATACATATACATACATGTATATACATATACATGTATGTATACACATACATATATATATATATATATAAGTTAATTATACCATATATATTATTTGTCATAAATTATATATCTCATATATATATTATAATTTATCCGACAGAATTATAACATTAACATTTAATAACATTCTTTCATGAGAAATGTAATGTCTTCACTCGATCTAGGATAGGATACCCTATTACATGATGAATTATTGCCTTATTGATTTTCACTGGTTCACTTTCTAGCCACAATTTTATATCATCAACCTTGCTCAAAATGATTTTTGTCCACTCAACTTATTTTTTTTTGGGAAAAGATAGGGTACAAGTGACAACAATCTTATTCTTATCCTTCAACACTCTGTTTTCACACAATCTACCATATGCATTTCTAAGTTCAAAATATCCAATCTCCCCTATCTTGCACGTGTAGGAAGAGGGAACATAATGCACCATAATGGTAGTAGGAGGAATTGATGATAAAGTGCTTAATGCATCTCTGGTTAATGTATCATTAGGGTATACCCAAAATTTTGGTGGGGGACATTGATCATTCCTTATAATCTATGTATTACTATCTTTCAACATTTCCTTTCCAATACCAGATGCAAATGATGCCATTTTTGAAATAGGGTTTTGAAACAAACCTAACTTCACTTTTTTCAATTTTTCAATGACATGCTTGTAGAATCATGAAATCCTTGATACAAATCACCCTTTGATTTCTTTTGGATTCCTTTGTTATTTCAAAATCTAGTGAATAAAAATAAATTTCAAAATTTGATATATACCTTCAATTGGTCAAAATAGGTTTACAATAAATGCTTCATACATGGGTAGGTACATTATAATTGTCTATTGGTCTCAACACAATAGCTTTCTTTCATTGCTCAATTAAGACCATCACCTAGTTACCATTTTCATTTCCATTCATAACATACCAACTTGGTCTATATATGAGCTTGATACATATAATGATACTTGGTCACTATAGATATTAACATTGATACTTGACATCAATTATGCATATGATTTCTTTTGCTCAACTCTTGCCTAAAGTCTATCCTAGTGCATCTTTATTTATGTAGATATTGACTTTTAACATATCTTATGTTAGGAACCAATGTAAAATATAACATTAAAATGTACAATTCCTCACATATCTTCTTTTCTTAGTTTGAGGTGGTGTGATCACCTGATCCATTGAATTGGGTGGTCTCAGCTTCATCGATTCCACTACTACCTTTTTCTTTCCTTTTTCGCTAGGTTTTATTCATCTCCTTGCTTCTTTTTTCTGCATCAACTTTGTCTTTTTCTTTGTTATGATCATTGTTCGGTACTAGTGCTTGGGTCTTGTAGTTCCTACTCACATGTCCAATCTTGTGACAACTAAGGAAAACTAATCTCCCGTTCAACCATCTCTTGTATTTGCCTCTAAAATGTCTCTTGATACAAATTTTTCAGAATACGAGCATATTCACCATAATAGTGACAACTATACCATGTGTTAAATTTGAGTTGTAGAAATTACCTTTCTTGGATGCATTCCCTTGCTTCTTGTTTGTCCAATTGGATTTTTCTTGGATATGATTTCCTGATCTATATGTCCATATTTTTGATATTTTTAGAAATGTCCTTCAAATCTAGGTGCAATGTGTGTATTGGTAGCTGTTGACTTGCATTTATATGTTTGGTGTTCTTGTTTCTTGTAGTTAAGAAAGTCTCCATTGAATTTAGGAGTAGAATTTTGCTTACCATTCTTGCTTCTATAGGTATTGGCTACATGTCCAAGCTTCCCATAGTGATGACATGTAGGTTTGTTGTTGTTTATCTTTCCATTCCTCTATTATCCACTCTTTGATGACTCTGCTTCTTTAGTGGATGAAAGGTGCTTGGAATATTTTAGTCAATAGGTGCCGCTAGGTGTTCTTGGTGATCTCTCATCAATTCTTAAAAGAGTCTTATAGATTTATTTGGTTTGTTCATCCTTTCCACTAGTTCCTCCTCATTTATTCACTTATTCCTCATTTTATCATTTTGTGATCTCATATTTTCAATCTCCATATACTTTCTATTCAACTCCTGATTTGTAAGTAGTAGTCAATTCATCATGTCAAGTTGAATGTTTGTGAGCTTCTATACATTAGATGTTCTTTCATCAAGTCTTTTAGCCATTTGTCTCTTTTCTATTTCTTCCATGACTTTGTTCTTTTTATTTTTAGTCTCTTTACATAACCTTACTAATTGGATTTCATGTTCTCTCTCCAATCCTCTAACTTCTTCATTTAGAGTGTTGTTCTTATCCAATAGGTCTATTATAGCTACATCATTTTCACTAGAGTTTCCATTTCAAATAGTCTCTTAGTGTCCTCTTCTTGATATAGTGTATCATTTTCCTAAATATACAACTCTTTTCTTTTCTTTAAGGATCTCATTAACTCCTTTCTTGTTACTTTAATATACTACAGTACAATATAGTTCTCATGTTTTTGATTCTCAATAATCTTTCCCAATTTGTAAGCCTCCATCTCTAAGATCTTTACTCTTAAGTTGTTAGACTTCTTCTCAGAGAACAAAGCTCTAATACCAATTGTTGGAAGTCTTATTGGGAAATGAGATATTGAGAAGGGGATGAATCCAAATCTATAAAACTTTTAACTTCATCAAACAAATCAAATGCATTCACCATTTACACATCTCATAATTAGATCACTAAAGATACAACTATTATGTTGTAATAGATCTAAGTATGTATCACATCCATAAACATGAAAGTAAATGTACACACATAACACAAGAAGTTTGGTTACCCAAAAACCCTCCAAGGTGAAGGTAAAACTAGGGTGGGGATGAGACCCACAAATCTTCACTACAACTGCAATATGTGTGTATGTTAAAGCTACAATGTTTGATCACTTCTAGTGATCTACCTTATGATGGGTCTACTCTATTAAGAGATTACAAGACTTAACTAGTCTACCTTGATTAAATGATTTTAACTTAAAACCAAGTAAGCACTCTATTAGTATATTTGAATAGGTTAGTTAGGACCACGTATTTAAGAGATTTTCCGTGATACACTAGTTGGAATGTTTCAGTACCTAATCATTTGGTGAGAACTTATTTTCTATATTATGGAACTTTTCTTTCTGATCTTGATTTGATCTCCTTATCTGATATACTCTGATATGCTCTTTACTTCTCTTTTCAAGTACTATGTCTAATCTCTTTTCTTCTCATAAACATTGCCTCCTTAACTATCACTTCATCTTTTCTTGCATCCTTATCCCATCCTTGTGATTTAGGGTTTGTATCGCTTTTTAATTAAACAATTGATGAACCTTCTAGATCAAAATCAATGATCTAGATTCATTCCTTTTATCATTTAGTGTTTCCATTTTTTTATTGGTTGATCACCTCACATACAGATCAATGATTTCTAATTGAATGCATAATTATCTTCTTAACTTATTTATAATTCATCAATTAAGTGTAGAAGTCAGCCAAAGATGGTTTAGATAAGTGTTTGTGCTATCACAAACACACATGTGAAAAATTGTTAACTCAAAATTTAAATATCCTGGTACTTAGTCCATGGTCCATATTGATATTCATGGTGTCCCTTAGTTTTTGAATTCTTGACAATAACTATATCACTCTACATAAGCTATCTTTTTTTCACTCGGTGTTAAATGACTTTTGACACACTCAACATGCACTATCACTTGGTAAAAAATGAAGTACTAAAAAAATTAAGACAAACACTCAACATGCACTATCACATGTTCATATCCATTACCACTTTTCTAGCCCATACTTCACACAAGGTAATGGTTAGGTGATGGAAACTAATACAAATCTACTCAAAATCCTAAAGAAAGTTGTTAATGATTCTAGCTATGATTGGCATTTACAAATCAACGTCACCCTATGGGCCTACCGCACCTCATTTTGTACACCCATAGGAACAAACCCATACTCCTTGGTATATGGTGTTGAAGTAGTATTACCTATTGAGGTTGAACTCCCATCCCCATGCATTTCTTTGCAAGGCCAAATATCAAATGAGGATTATCGAGTGACTAGACTTACCTAGTTAGATTTACTTGATGAGAAAAGGAAATATACCTATGACCACCTCATGGTCTACTAGAATTGCCTCAAGTGAAATTTCAATAGGAAGCTCCATCCATGCCATTTTCAAGGAGACATGGTCCTCAAAGAAAACATGAAAGTCCAAGCAAACCAAGAAAAGAAAGGCAAGTTCGAGCCCACATGACTTGGTCCTTATATGGTCACAACCTCTTTCAGTTTAGGAGTATATCAGCTATCTACACTTGAAGGTGAATTCTTGAATGATCCCACCAACATCATTCACCTCAAGAAATTCTATGCCTAAGAATCCTCAGTGTATCTTGCTCCATCAAATATGGGAAAATGGAAGAGAAAAGCAATATATATATATATATATATATATATATATATATATATATATATATATATAGTAAAGAAATATAAGCATCCAATGGTGAAAACTTGGCAATTCAAGAACCTTGGACATTTACCTTGGTCAAAACCTAGAAATTAGGTGCCAAATGTGCTTACCCTTTTTTATTATCTATCAATGACATACGTCTCCCCCATCACCCCTTCACACCTCATCGCCCATCTTCCCATTTTTCAAGGTATTCTAAGAGTTCTATCCTCATACTCCACTGCACTCTGAGTATTTCTTTTTCACCATCCATTAGCTTAGAAAACCTACCTAAATCACATTTTCTACCATGATTAGCATATCTATCCCATCCTTATACCTTACCACATGTACCATATCAGATGTATTTTATCCTTGTACCCTACCACATGTATTATATCAAGTAATTTTATCCTTTGTATCTTGTCTATGTATCATATCCTTGTAACAATAACAATATTCTATGTACCATACCCTTGTAACACAAAGAAAACTTTGTGTATTATACCCATGTGACAACAAACATAATGCATCAATGCTATCTTCATATCCTAAGCTTATCCCCATTATACGTACACCCGCTACTGTATTCTATTATAGGTTCCTGAGTTTCCTACCCATTGTATAGTTATGCTCTTACATTTTCAAGTCTTATAGTATTCTATCATAGGTTCTTGAGTCATATTTCCATTGTATAGTCCTTCTTGTAGATTTTTCAAGTCCTATAGAGAAATCTTGTGTCATTAGTCTGTTATCTATAGAAAGGAATCATTGCCAAAGCTTTGTCATTATCGCCAACATGTTGTCACTAGGTCCTTATAGGATGCATCCTTCCTTGTACCTAGTCTTGGACTATCAGTATCTAGTTATCTTGATCTCTTTGGCAAAAGGTTACTATATCATGGATTTATTCTTTCTTTTGATCTTGGGTTTCTTGTGTATTTTATTCAATAGGTCATTTCCAAGTGATCTAGTTGTGCCCTCCTCTTGGTCATTGTGATCCTCTATATTATGTTGTGCTTTGACCAAGGCATCTCTAAAGCGTGGTTTTGAACAAGGTATTTTTCTACTTGTGAGTTAGTCAAATACCACCCTTCTATATGCCAAACATGTTTTAATTCATGATCACATGATGTAGTTGGGAAATATCATTTTCTTGTGGATCACCCAACATCATTTCTGCATAGATTTTTTTGAAATTCATGTGTGATGTAGGGGCAATCTTTCCATGCTTGTTCAAGTCAGTCCTATGTAATATTGGGGAAAAGTCCTTGACATTCCTAATAACCTTGGCATGTCCTTAATATTCCTATATCAAATAAAGTGCTCACACTATATGGTTGTACTTCTTTATGAAGTACCCACCCTTAAGATTCTAGTATATGCCCTGACTCTCACCATTTTGTCCTATATGAAAAATGTCTTGTTCCTACCACCCTCACACACATCCATAGTAGCCTCCTCCTATCCCTTCTCTTCCTACATCACATCTCCCCTCTCTACCCCTACTTCCCCAAAAGCTCTTACCTCCTATTCCCTTTCCCTGTCATCCCAAACACCTATCCAATCCCATCCCTTTGTGCCTCCAATGATATGCTACACCATCCCCCTACACCCCACATGTATCTCCCTATCACCCAACCTACCTTTCATATCACAGTCACTCATCTTCCCTACATTCCCATAAATCCCCTATTTTTCTTCATCACTTGCATCAGTTGCATTCTTTCTTTACATCACCCCTCTTTTTCCCCCTTTGGATCCTTCCCTCATTAGAATCTATTGATTCACTTTCCTTGTCCTCACACATTGAGTTTATCTTTATTATCACACTCTTACAAATCATAAATAGCTAGGCTATGGTTTCACCATCATCGATTGCATTCTTTATCCTATGTTCATCATTGTCGATTGAGTTTGTTTATCATATTCTTGCATCATAATTTTTAATTCCTTTATCATATTTTATCATCATAACTTATGTTTATTTGTCCTATCCACCATCATAGTGTTGAATTTATTTTCCATAATGCATCATCATAGATCGTGTTCATTTATCGTGTCTATTATCATAAGCCTGAATTTATCTCCTCATATTTCACCATCATAGATTAAATTCATTCATTAAATGTTAGGTATGTTTCTCATGGTTCATCATCCTAATCTTTAGTTCACTTAACATATGTTCTTATCTTAGATTTGATCTCATTTATCACATTTTATCATCACCATTGGCGTTCATTTTTATTATCTTTTCATCATCATAAATCTCATGTTCACTTTATCATAGTTAATGCAGGGCAAGGTAGGAGAATCCCCAAAGGAGATGTCCTAGCCCCCAATAATATAACCATGCAGTGGAAACACAACAAGAAGAAATAATAACACCAGATTTGATACCAATTCACAACTCTTTGTTTATGAAATAACTGTTACATGCAATGTGTTGGGTTGTAAGGCCTTCCCAATTACGACCAAATACAAAGAAAGTAATAGTTCTGCAAGATCCCTCAAGATACAATCCAAACACTAGCTAGTCCAGATCCACACTTTGGTAGAAACCCTCAAGGAAGATCTGTGCTAGTAGGCCCACCAAGCAATCTCCTTGTTTTCCAAGCCGCAGCTACTAGCTCTTCTCCAAATTTGCTCTTCCAAGCTCCTCTACTTCTCCACAATGGATCAATAATCACTAAATACTTCCTCACAACTCATACTTATACCAATCTAAGCCACAAGTCAGCCTAGAACACAAATTAAATACAAATACGTAAATTAAATGCCACTAGTCAGCCACCAACAACAATTAAATGTCCACAATTGATGTCTTAGTAAAATTGTGATATCTTCTAGCTCCTAATGAATTAGAATTTGTTCTTCAAACAATAGTTAGTACTTGATGCCCTCTTTAATCCCTAAAATTTTCATCCTCTAACTAATTGTAAAAAAATAGTTATATGGCCTGCAACAAGCACCAAATTCCTAAGCAAGGCCGAGCTCCTCCTAGACCATGCCGAGCAACCAAAGACCATGTCGAGTAACCAAGGACCATGCCAAGTCCCAAGACCATGTTGAGTAACCGTAGACCATGCTAAGAAACCAAATACTATGGTGATTCCTAGACCATGCTGAGAAATTGTAGACCATGCTGAGTTCTTAGACCATGCTAAGTTCCTAGACCATGCTAGCTTCCCAAACCATGTCGAGCAATAGTATCTGCCAAGCTCCATAGCACTTAACCAAAATCCCTCCATACATGTAGGATTGCAAGAAAGGCTAGGATGCTCTTGCATTAGATACCCCAGGTTCAAAAAGATGTTCTTAGTAGTTGGAAGAACATCTTCTGGGATTTAGCACATAAATCCCAAACTAATTCTTCACATACATATCCTTTGAGTCTTCAACTTGTATATTCTTTCCCTTGTCTTTCTTCTTCTTCACATCCACCGTAGGTGTTCCATATGTCTACTTTCCATGTTGATCACCATCCTTCTCAGAATCTACCAACTCAACTCGATTGCTAATACTTAGGTTCCTCCTACCGAGCTCTTCATTCTACACAGGTATTAGGGAAAACTTCCTACCACCTTTCTCAATAGTGAACACATTGCTAACACAATCATGCATAGCCCTCCAATAAAATTACCAAGGTCTACCAAGCAACACGTGACAATTGTTCATATCCACAATATCATACAACACTTGATCCTTATACTACCCAATTTGGAAGTCAATAATGCATTTCTCCCTCACTTCCAAATCATGCTCACCTTGCAGTTAGCCAATCCTATAAGGATAAGAATGTCTTTGTAGATGCTCAAAAAAGGTTCTCATCCACAATTTCATCAAAATGAAGCTCCATTTGACATATAGTGCACCTTTTGAATGAAAAAGTCTCCAACTTATTCTAACTAGTCCCCATCACATCTCCTCATTCTTCGATTATTTTTTTCTTCATTCACCACCGTGATCATGTTTCTGACACACCAAATCATCTTCATCTTGCATTCCTACATTCTTGCATCATCCTACACTATTTGTCAACCTTATAGGGCATTCCACCTAGTATAGCCTTAGTTTGACCTTTGTTTGACCAATTTTGACCAAATGGGACCATGTTTGATTGATTTCACTCATGTTTTGACTTATTTCCACCATTTTGGGCACTCGCACATAGTTTCAGGTCATTCCGAGTCCAGTCAGGCTGATTTTTGCCCCTAGAGCCTTCTATGGTGCAATCTGCACTTTTTGAGCATAGTTGGGCTTCCCAAGTGCACCATGGGAACACTTGGTACTGTTGTAGTGCACTTGGGCTTACCAAGTGCACACTAGGCACACTTGGGTGCGTTTTGGGTGCACTTTAGGCAGTAGGATGCCCAGAACTGCTCTCGGAGCCCCTGTGTTGCACTCCAGAGGCCATAACTTTTGCATTTCAAATCAAATTTATGAACCGTCAATTGCATTGGATTTGTATATTTATTGTGAACAAATTGAGCTATCCGTTTTGTTATTTTGTCATTGTTTGGTAACCCTTGAAAATACTCTTGGGCCCCTGAATTGACACCACTTCTTCATAATAATTCATCCCATTTTATCATTCTACTAACTCTGATCTTTTGGCCAACCTAATTGTATCTCAACAGTGTCTATCATCATTTATATCCTCTTTCACATCATTTTGGAACCATTTCAACATCATCAAAAATCATATCAAATCAACTCAAAATCATATCAAACCAACTCAAAACCATTTCATATCAACTCAAAATCACCCCAAATCAACTTGAAATTACCCAAAACCAGTCCTAATTAGCCTGAAACATGTCAAACATCCAAAATCAATCATCATTTGTTTGATCCTAGACATTGTTGTGGCTTTCAATGCCTTGGAAACCTATTAATCTATCAAATCTTATCAATCGAACCTTAGTACTATCATGGCTCTTAGTGCTAGGTCTAACTATCATTCATATCATTTGATATTTGATATTGCCGAGTCTCTCAGTGTTAGATCATAGTATTTCCAACCATTTGATAACATTGACAGTGCCCGTTGATGTTATTATGATCAACCATATCAATCAATCTTGATCTTGTAGTATTTATGATATGTGTTAAATGTTATGTATCTTTAATTTATGTCATGGGTCCTTGGCATGTTATCAATTTTGATCAATCAATCAAGTTGACCATGGCTTTGGTCTATCCGTCATCATCCTAGTTGATCTACATCATCCTCATATTTTCAACAAAGGATACTGTTGCACTTATCAAACCAAATTGGCCAATCATTTTACTAATTTTCTCTATAGGATTAAATAACCCATAATTTAATCCTATGTCATTTTACTAATTATTATTCTTAACTAACCTCAATTAATTGATATTTTATTAATTAATTGGTTCATCATTCACAAACCATGGAAATTTTTAATTTCCTAAGTAACATTTTCCACCATTAATTCCATTTTCACTAATTTCTATTTTGTAAAATAAAGGATTTTTAATTCAAATATTCCACAAAATATTGACATCATCATGACACATAGGTGTGACACCTATGGATTCTCCTCTGACACTTGGCTAAGATATGTCATAATCCAATATTCTTATCCTCTTATGCACATCCATATTTGGCTTCCATTGTCATAGATTATTTTCTTTAGGTGGGTTTGAGGTGTCATATGATGCGTCATAGATTCTCTTCCCTCTTTAGCCAAGTTTCACTTCCAAGCATCATACAATCCTACACTTGGCATCTTGTGTCATATGTGTGATGGATTCTCAGAGGAATCTCTCGCCAAGTCACATATCCAAGGTGACAAATCCAATCTTCTCATCTTCCATGTTGATTATAAAATGAGCATTCTTCCTCTCATTTTTGGTCCTAATTCTTAAGTCTTTTCAAGTCCTTGGCTCTTTAGTATTTTCACTCCATCTCTCACACTAAAATCACAACATCAATTATTCTCAATAGCACCATCATTATCATAGACTTTTGCTTCAATATTGTGTGCACTATAGGCAATTTAGAGCTACATCACATGGAGAACAAAGAAGGACATGGGTGCTACAAATGAAAGAGGGAGTTTTAGATTTTCTTTCTTGTTTTGATTCATGTGGCTTTCATGATAGACTAGAGGGTGCCAATGTATGATTATTGAGTTTGTAATTTTCTCATAGTATGTTAGACATTAGCCCATTTTCTAGATCCTACATTTTGGTGAACTCGATGTGAACATGTTTATCTAACTTGGGTTTTCTTGTTTTGTGCTTGTAGGTGCAAGGAAGGAGCTCATTTGGAGGGGTATAATCCTTATTTTCTCTCCTATATAACAACTAGTATAATTAGGGGGCCTAGTAACATGCTTGTATGCTCTTCTGTCATGTATTTTGTTAGCTTGCTATCATACGGTGCACTCTGCTCTGTCAGGGTGCACTTGGGACCCCTAGGAGGTAGTTTTAGGGGCCTAAGAGACACCATAAGCCCTGTTTTCTATTCCTAACTTACCAACTATGCCCAAAAACTACCAAATACATCCTTTTGAGCCCCAACTATACCATGGACACAATTTGCACTATCTAGGTGCACTTGGGTGTAAAGGTTCAATTTTTTTAGTTTTTGGGTCTTGCTTAGGCACCATTTCCCCACAACTTGCCACTAACCTCCTAACTGCACCCAAAAACTACCAACTATGCCCTTCTTAGCCCCAAGTGCACCATGGGTGTAGATAGCATTGTATAAGTCCACTTGGGGGCATTATGAGCCATTCTAGCCTTCTAGGGCGTAGTCTACTCTGTCATAGTGCACTTGGTTCACAAAAAGTACCTATTTCAATCAGAATCTACATCTAAGGTTTCCATTTGCTTCTAGGACATAGGTTAGATGATTTTGCGTTACTAATGGTCTGTTTGTAGCATTTGGCAATCATTAGATGAAGACATGATCATAACAAACTACTAATGCTTGTTTTGCAGGATGTTGTCGAAGACATTATGTGTTTTTCAAAACCATGTGTGTGGATTTTCTGGATTAGATAACACTTTGTTTGGTGCTTAAAATAAGCTTTTTCATTTTTTCTTGGCATGTCTACAATGTTTAAAACTCTAGGGTTTACATGGACATATCCTCTCCCCTTGCCATTCATGGATTTTGGGTGTAAGAGAAATCTGTGTGACTTCTATAGGAAGCCTACCTTGGACCAAGATTCTCGATATTGGGTATGCCAGGGGATGACTTTAGAGTGGTAATGGGCCAAAAACTAGGTCAACGTTCTAGCCACTATATAAAACTCAATTATCATGAAAGTCATGTCGGCGATATTGCTAAGTGATAACTCTCCTCTAGTACCCTTGTGGTGCATCAAACCCTAGTTCTTGGGGTTGGGAGACCTTCTGAGGAAGTTTATCATTCACTTGCTAAGCATAATGCCCTTACTAAAAATAGTGTTCTAGTGGCCAAAATCCTTTCTATCCATTAGCTCAAGGCGTTATCCATGCCCATAAAGACATCCTACATTCTCATGGTCCTTAGTAGAGGCAACAGTCCCTTGGGAAGTAGATCTTGGTAGCCCCAAGAACTGAGTGCATTGTAAAGGGGATCCTGTAGTGCCAAGATCTTATGTTGTTTGCTCTAGCATAACATAGGTTTCATCCTTGCATAGAACCCACTTGCATTCACCCTAGTTTAGGTCTCATAGTTGCATTGTATATGTTTCATCTTGCATCTTCTTGTCCTCATTGTGCATCCCTCATCCTTCATATTGCATTCATTAGGGTTTAGTTTGTATCCTTTAGTCTTTGCATTTCAACCCCAAAACTTGCATTTTGCATTTTTCATCTTGCATCCTTGCATACCCAACCCTCATCTTGAACACTTTAACCATCATTTTAGGTGCCCTAAACATCCTTTTGAGCCTCCATTTTGGTCTTAACATTGTCCTCTATTGTTTACCTCACTATGGCATCAATCTAGAAACCCTAGCACTCAAAATAGCCTTAGTTTCATCCCAATTTACCAACTGTGCCCTGAAATTACCAACTGCGCCCAAACTAGCCCCAACTGCACCATAGGTGGAGTTGGTACTATTTAAGTGCACTTGGTAGTTTGAGAACCTAGTTTGGGGTTCTAGACAACATTTTGAGGCTTCAACAATGTCCTTAGATACCTTGATAGGCCCCCGTATCTCATCATGCCCTGATTTGCATTCTGCATCTCCTAACCTTCGTTATCTTTACTTAAGACATCATTCTCTTCAATGTAAGCTTCATTCTACGTCTCTTAATCCATCACAACATCAACCCTAGCATCACAACATCAACCCTAGCATCCTATCTTCCTAGCATAGCAACTTGACATTCACCTTGCTCAAAATCAACAACCCTTCAGCCCAGCCTCCCAACTGCGCTTTGAAACTACCAACTGTGCCCAAACTAGCCCCAACTACACCATAGGCATAGTTGGTATTGTTGGAGTGCACTTGGTGCTGTTAGAGTGTAGTGGGGCACCTATATGATCATTTAAGGCTTTGAGACTACATTTTAGGACCACAAAACTGCATTTAAGAGCCTCTGTAGGTCCTCATTCTACACATGACCAAAAACTGCATCTTGCACCCAAAATCTCATTTTGCATCTTAGGAACTTTCTATATTGCATATACAATCAGCATAACCACCATTTTGAGTCACCTAAATGTCATTTTGAACCCCCAAACCTTTGAATTTAGTCAAAAATCTAAGAAAAATATGAGTCCTAGAGTATCTCCTAGTGTTAATGGAACTTGACTAGTCTTTTTATCTTTTCTTATCATTTTCTTTGGTCAAACTCTATCTATGTCTTGATAGATTTGACCTTGTCATCTTTATCATTTTGATCCTTTTGTCTTTTATCATTTTTTGGTCAAGATCAAAAGTCCATTATCACAAGGTTAAACTCCTAGACAAAATAAATTCTAAAGATTTCACCTAAGTTCAAAACCTTGCATATACCTTTATTATTAGCCTAATCATATCCCTAATACCCCTAAATGTCATTTTGACTTACCTTAGTGGTATATTCTCCTCATCTTGTATTGTTCAAAACCTTAGCATCATTTCCACTATCAAACTCTATCAACTTGTCTATCAACCAAATTGTCTTCTTGATCACTTATACTCATTTTGCATATCCCAAACATCATTTTCAACCCTAGAACACAATCTCTTGCATAGTACACATTGCATACACCAACCCCTAGCATTATTACCAAGTCCTAAATCCAACCATAACCTTCATTTTTCATACTATAGAGTCATTCTCATCTCTTCTAGTCAATCTCCAAAATGTCACTTTGCATTTGCATTTGCATGGTTTCCCTAGGACATTTGCATCTTGCTTATCAAAACCCCACTTCATTTGGCATTTTCCTAGGTCACATAACATCCTTAAAGACCTAAAAATCCAAAAAGCACTCATATCTTTCATACCCACATCCTAAGTATCAAGTTTTGACCCGTTTTACCAACTACACCCTTGTTTTACCAACTACACACTTCAGGTGCATAGTTAGTAGTTTCAAAGTGCATTTGGTAGTTTCAAAGTGCACTTGGTAATTAGGAACTTCATTCTAGGTTCTAGAACCCTAACTTGCACATCCACACCTTGTATTTCACCCCTAAACCTTGCAAAACATTCCAAAAACCTCAAATCATTCACATTTTGCATTTTAGGCACCCTAACACCTCTGTTTACCCATTGCATACCTCCTACTTACCAAATGCTTACCTTTAAGGCCCCAAGTGCTCCAAGGGTGCATTTAGTACTATCTAAGTGTAGTTGGTAATTTAGGTACACACTTGGGAGGTAGGGAGTCCATTTAGGATTTTCTCCACTGCATCTGCATCCTGATGTATCATGCCAACACTCGCTAGGACACAATCAGTTTACAAACCTGAAGAACTTTATCAACCTTTATTTTCTAAGGCACCAAGACAACTAAAACCTCATCCAAGACAAAAGAAGAGCAAGAAAACCCAACAAACCTTTGACGAAGATCAAATTGAGGCATCACAACCTTTACTTGCAAACCCCTTAAACATGTATCCGCAAGATCACCAAAACTAAGAGATGATGCGACAAACCCTAAACAATGCACCTACCATGAGGTTTCCTTCAAACACTTCCTATACACATGTGATGGTTTAATGGAGTCTTGAATTTGAACCTATATTCATGCCAATACCACCTAGAGGTGGAAGTGTAACAACCACACTCGAGGATGAACAAACACACTCCTTTGAATTCAACAAACCCACTGCAAGTACCTTCAACTATAATATTTCAAACAAACAACAAGGTATTGTATACCTAAGTGATGACTCTGACATTGACTATGGCATCACTAATGAAGAAATGGCTAGGGCATGTCAAGACCAAAATTTCTACAAGAACTTCAAACTTTTGGCAGCCCAAGAAATTGTCAAATTCAACCCAAATATGGAGGGACCTAAGTCCAAAAATCAGACCAACACAACAAATGAAAACATACAACACATGATTAGTTTGGACTTAGATAAGGGAAAAAAACCTTTGAAGTTTTCAAATACAACAATGGAACCTATAAGGTCCCATCAAGAATCAACCATCGAGATCCGCCAAAGTACATTTGAACACATCAACATTAGTCCCTTGTTTGATGAACCACAACCAATGAAGGGAACAAAGACTCTTCTTAAGTATCCCAAAAGGACACTAAGACTTGATCTCAATCACATGGTCCAATAACAAGACATTCCTAAAGGGACTTGTACTCTAGGGATGCCAAACATACCTCCTTTGGAGAAAAATCAATAGTGTACACCTTTGCTCCTAACTCTACCAAGTCTCATGACATCAAACATTATGGAGCCTCCCACAAGTACACCATGCGAAATGTCAAATACAACAATCCCTATTGATGCACAAAGGAAAAGTCTTATTGATATTACACCTATTCCCAAAAGAAATGCACCTCATTGTCAAATCAACATGATGTCCCAAGGAGAAACCTCTAACACACAAAGATGCCAAAACAACAATACCAACACGGTGGTCAATTCTTAAGGACATAACCAACTACCCCAACAATATCAACCTACCATAGTCCAACTGCTTAATGTTTCCAACACACATGCAACATATCAATAGCAACATCAACCACAATAGAACAACCTCAAGTGGTACAAGCATCCAATGTCCCTAACATATAATCCAATGTAAACCCACTTGACTTACTTGCAATGTATCAACAATAATTCCAAAAACAACAAGCCTTGTTTGCTAAACAACAAGAGAAACTCAAACAAAAGTTGGAATATCAAAGATGACTTGAGCAAAAAATTGCATACTAGCAACATTTGTTACAACAACAACACATGCCACAATAACCTCAATAGATACCTCTACAACAACAATCACATACATGGTCTCACATACAACCAACAAAGGTATCCCAACAACAACCACAACAAATGGCACAACAATAACACATGGTACGTCAATCGCAGTCAATACCACAACAAGTGCCACATCAAATACCAAAACAAGTACCCCAACATGTGTCACAACAAGGACCCTTTTGTGTTTGAGGTACTAATATACCTCCACCACCTAGTGACACATCACTAGACTCATTAGACACAAAATGTCAAAACCAAGTAGACATAGTTGCTGCCTTAGCAAACGATCTAGTCATAGGCACAAAAGACTTGAAGGGAAAGCTATTGTGTAAAACCCTAACAAAGAACTATTACAACAATTCAAACAACTTTCCAAACAAGTTGAGGCATTGGGAGTCTAGAACTAATAAGCTCTATATACAGAAAGGGACTTACGTCCTAATCCATTCGATAAAAGTCTGTATATGCCTCCATTCCCAAAACACTTTGAGGCTCCAAGATTTTAAAAATACCAAGGAAAAGGAAACCCTATTGATCACATCCAAGAATTTTGTGCCTCTTGTACCAAACTTAGTGATGAGCCCACTTATCTCATTAGGTTGTTTCCTCGTTCTCTAGGTGGGCTTGCACTCAAATGGTACTCCAAACTTCTTGGTACTATCAAATCTTGGTCAGAGCTAGCAGATAAGTCCATCTCCCATATATATCATTCCTACTGGGGTATGTTGTTATGGCCTTCTAATCAATATCCTTTGATACAATGCTCTAAATCACATTGTATCAAAGAGGGGTAAAATGTAGACACTCAAAAATAGTTCGCATCCACAGTTTCATCAAAATGAAGCTCCATTTGACATATAGTGCACCTTTTGAAAGAAAAAGTCTTCACCTCATTCTAACTAGTCCTCAACACATCTCCTTGATCTTCTATCACTCGTCTTTTCATTTACCACCATGATCATGTGTTCCGATACACCAAATCATCTTCAGCTTGCATTCCTACATTCCTACATCATCCTACACTGTCTGTCAACCTTCTAGGGCATTCCACCTAGTCCAACCTTAGTTTGACCTTTGTTTGAGGAAATGTGACCATGTTTGACTGATTTCACTCATGTTTTGACCTCTTTCTACCATTTTGGGCACTTGCTCAAAGTTTCAAGTCATTCTGAGTCCAGTCAGGTTGATTTTGGCCCCTGAAGCCTTCTAGGGCACAATCTACACTTTCTGAGTGCACTTGGTACTGTTATATTGCACTTGGTCTTGCCAAGTGTGCACTAGGTGCACTTGGGTGCATTTTGGGCACACTTGGGGCAGTAGAATGCCTAGAACTGCTCCCAAAGCCCCTATGTTGCACTCTAGAGGAGATAGCTTTTGCATTTCAACTCTAATTTAAAAATCGTCAATTGCGTTGGATTTGTATCTTTGTTTTGAACAAACTGAGCTATCATTTTTGTTATTTGGTAATTGTCTTGTGTGGTAACCCTTGAAAATACTCTTGGGCCTCTGAATCGACACCACTTCTTCATACTAATTCATCCCATTTTATCATTCTACTAACTCTGATCTTTTGGCCAACCTAATTTTATTTCAACATTGTCTATCATTATTCATATCCTCTTTCACATCAATTTCACATCATTCTAGAACCATTTCAACATCATCAAAAATCATATCAAATCAACTCAAAATCATGTCAAACCAAGTCAAAACCATTTCATATCAACTCAAAATCACCCCAAATCATTTTGAAATCACCCAAAATCACTCCTAATCAGTCCAAAACATGTCAAACATCCAAAATCAATCATCATTTGTTCGATCCTAGACATTGTTGTGGCTTTCAGTGCTTTGGAAACCTATTAATCTATCAAATCTTACCAATCTAACCTTAGTACTATCATGGCTTTTAGTGCTAGGTCTAACTATCATTCATATCATTTGATCTTTGATATTGTCGAGTCTCTTAGTGTTAGATTATAGCATTTCCAACCATTTAATAACATTGACAGTGTCCATTGATGTTATTATGATCAACCATATCAATCAATCTTGATCCTGTAGCATTTACGATATTGGTTAAATGTTATGTATCTTTAGTTCATGTCATGTGTCCTTGGCATGTTATCAATTTTGATTAGTCAATCAGTTTGACAATGGCTTTGGTCTATCCATTATCATCCTAGTTGATCTACATCATCCTCATATTTTCACCAAAGGATACTGTTGCACTTATCAAGTCAAATTGGCCAATCATTTTACTAATTTTCTCTATAGGATTAAATAACCCATAATTTAATCCTATGTCATTTTACTAATTATTCTTCCTAACTAACTTCCTCAATTAATTGATATTTTATTAATTAGTTGGTTCATCATTCACAAACCATAGAAATTCTTAATTTCCTAAGTCACATTTTCCACCATTAATTCCATTTTCACTAATTTCTATTTTATGGAATAAAAGATTTTTAATTCAAATATTCCACAAAATATTGACATCATCATGACACATGGGTGTGACATCTCATGGATTCTCCTCTTAAACTTGGCTAAGATATGTCATAATCCAATTTTCTTATCCTCTTACGCACATCTATATTTGGCTTGCATTGTCATAGATGCTTGGCTTTAGGTGGGTTTGAGGTCTCATATGATGTGTCATAGATTCTCTTCCCTCTTTAGCCAAGTTTAACTTCCAAGCATCATACAATCCTACACTTGGCATCTTGTGTCATTTGTGTCATGGATTCTCAAAGGAATCTCTCACCAAAGCATATATCCAAGGTGACAAATCCAATGCTCTCATCTTCCATGTTGATTATAAAATGAGCATTCTTCCTCTCATTTTTGGTCCTAATTCTTAAGTCTTTTCAAGTCCTTGGCTCTTTAGTATTTTCACTCCATCTCTCACACTAAAATCACAACTTCAAGTATTCTCAATAACACCATCATTATCATAGAATTTTGCTTCAATATTGTGTGCATTACAAGCAATTTGGAACTCCATCACATGGAGAAGAAAGAAGGACATGGGAGCTACAAATGAAAGAGGGAGTTTTAGATTTTCCATCTTGTTTTGATTCATTTGGCTTTCATGGTAGACTAGAGGGTGCCAATGTATGATTATTGAGTTTGTGATTTTCTCATAGTATGTTAGACATTAGCCCATTTTCTAGGTCTTACATTCTCTTTAAACCAAGTTTCTAAACCATCTCTTCAAAAACAAGGCTATCAATACTACCACCATCCATAATCACTTTGCAAACTTTACCACCAAAATTGCAATGAGTTTTGAACATACTAGTCCTCTAATAGGAATCCAATGTCCTCTCACCAACTAGAACTCATCAAGCTAGAAAACTCTCTCCTTGCTTAGGTTGATTGTCCTGGACTTTAACCTCATTCACAACCATAGCTATCCTACCAATCAAACATTCAAAAGATCTATGCCTTTCTTGACCACACTTGGAACAATTATCTCTAAACCCACCTCCACCTGTCCTCCTTTTCTATTCAACAGGTTTTGGTTCATGTTCTACTTTTGGTTTATCTTGTGCTGAACTGTTCAGCTTCTCCTTCTCTTGTGAACTATCTTGATTCTTCCTCTTTAGCTTCTCCTTTGCTCTCAAAGCATACTGATAAGCATCATCAACTGAATAAGTATTTAACATACCAACCTCATCCTGAATATCGAATCTCAAACCATTAATATACTGAGCTACCTTCTCTTTTGACAATTCTTAATGCCCAGACTGAATAGTCAACTTGTAAAATTCCTCTGTACAATGTTTCACAGTCATATCCTTCTACTTTAGATTCTACAAATTCTTGAACAACTCAAGTTCATAATCACCAAGAATGAACTTAGCCTTCAACTTAGTCACCATCAACCTCCATCTAGTTATCCTCATTTCACCTTCCTCTTCTCTATCTCTTTGTAGTTCTTTCCACCAAAGAGTAGCATGTCCCTATAGCTTAGTTTGTGCCAACCTTACTCTAGGTGGATCTTCAATACCCTCAAGCTCAAAGTAGTCTTCCAATTCACCTATCTAATTAATCAGGTCTTTAGGATTCAAAGTACATGAGAAATTAGAAACCTCCATCTTATGCTTTAGCTTCAACTAAGATCTAGGTTGAGCAAATTGACTAGCCCTAATTCCAATAGGTCTCTCCACATGATCTAATCTATTCTCACCACTAGATCCAACAACTTCAAAGTCTTCAGCAACTTCCTCATAACTACCTTCAGTACCCACATGCTTAGGTACACCACCTAAAGCACTCACAATTTCAGTGATCACCTGACTCTTCATTGATGTTATCTAAGATCTGAACTTTGCTCTAACGTCCTCAAACTTAGATCTAAAATTTTCTTTAACCTTCTCTAAAATTTGTTCTTCTACAACATCATTAAGATCAACAATTTCCCTAGGGTCCAATCTTTTTAGAGGCATCTTCCAAAATTTTAGCAAACCCTAAAATCCACTGACCAAAAGATCAATCAGCCACAAGATCAACCTTTGTCAACCCCAAGTCCTAGTGCAAACTACCTCAACTTTGGTGATCTATCTACACACTCAGGAACAACTTTTTCTTTGATACCACTTGATGCAGGGTAAGGTAGGAGAATCCCAAAGGAGATTTCCTAGCCCCTAGCAATATAACCATGCAGTGGAAACACAACAACGAGAAACAATAATACTAGATTTGATACCAAATCACAACTTTTTATTTATCAAATAACTATTACATGCAATGTGCTGTGCTGTAAGGCCTTCTCGGTTATGGCCAAATACAAAGAAAGTAATAGTTCTACAAGATCCCTCAAGACGCAATCCAAACACTATCTAGTCTAGATCCACACTCTAGTAGGAACCCTCAAGGAAGATCTCAACTTGTGCTCGCAAGCCCACCAAGAAATCTCCTTGTTTTTCAAGCCACAACTACTAGCTCTTCTCCAAATTTTCTGTTCCAAGCTCCTCTACTTCTCCATGATTGATCAATAATCACTAAAGACTTCCCCACAAACTCTACTTATACCAATCTAATCCACAAGTTGTCTTAAAACACAAATTAAATACAAATTCATAAATTAAATGCCACAAGTTGGCCAACAACAACAATAATTAAATGCCAAAAATTGATGTCTTAGTAAAATTATGATATCTCCTAGATCCAAATGAATTATAACTTGTACTTCGAACTGTAGTTAGTACTCTAGGCCCTCCTCAATCCTTGATATTTGTATCCTCTAACTTATTGTAGAAAATTAGTTATACAGTCTAAAACAAGTACAAAATTCCTAAGCAAGGCCAAGCTCCTCCCAGACCATGTTGAGAAACCAAAGACCACACCGAGTAACCAAAGACCATGCAGAGTCCCAAGACCATGCTGAGAAACCATAGACCATGTTGAGAAACCAAAGACCATGCCAAGTTCCTAGCTAATGCTGAGCAATTGTAGACCATGCCGAGTTCCTAGACCATGCTGAGTTCCCAGACCATGTTGAGCAATAGTATCTGCTAAGCTCCACAACACTTAACCAAAATCTACAAACATGCAGGATTACCAAAATCTCCAAACATGCAGGATTACAAGCAAGTCTAGGATGCTCCTGCATCAATAGTTTACATTCATTTTATCATATGTCATCATCATAGTTTATGTTCTTTTTATCATCTTTTATCATAGTTTAACATCTCCTTTTTAGCATAACCATCATCATAATTTTGCATCCACTTTTATTCCTTTTTTATCCTACATTCATATTTCATCTCTTGGGTCATGCATTTTATCATTATTCTTTTCTAAACTTTCATTTTCAATTCTGTTTTTCAAAAGTCAAAACACATTACATCCATCCCTTAGGGTCATTTGTTTGTTATTTTTCTTTGTTATCATAAACATCATAATAAATACAAATTTTCAAACAAAACTCATCCTAAACATCACATCCTACATCATAAACATATTGGTACTATCTACCCAAATCACATCATAAACATCACATCCTGCATTGCAACCATATTAGCACTATCGATACACATGACATCATAAAACCTCAAAATCCTACATCACAAACATGTTAGCACTCTTTAAACAACTCATCATAAATGACTTACCCTACAACATGAACTATTAATAACATCATGTATCTCATAAACTTCACATCCTGTATAAGAAAACATCAGTCTATTGTCTACATCTAATCATATAAAAACATCCACATCATAAACAGAATCATGATATCATAAATCCATACATCCATATCCCCCCAAAGAATGATCCAATCTATATATATATCTCAACCCCAAATAATAAAGAATAAATCACCCCCTGTAAACATGCCAAAGTCCATCATAGTCTAGATATCTAGTGTCCAAATCATACACCAAACCACAACAAATACACTGAGTTTGTACCTGCGACAAAATACATCCAATGGTAGATCCAATAATTAGTATATCAAAAATAGCATATCACTACTCTCTCTCATCTATCGCCTCCTCCTCATGGGACTCATAGGTATCCCTCTTTGTCCCTGGCCTTGGTAGTGGTGGAGGTAGTGGCCCTATCTATCATCCTCCTATCCCTAAGCTCTTTGCCTCATCCCTTCTCCCACTCATCCCATGTCTCATCTCTGGCTCTGCCCTGTCTTGTGGCTCTACCCTGTGTAGTGCAATCCACCTATCCTCTGTGAGCCCCCAATGCTCCATCCACTCTCTCCCCCTCCTTGCATGCCTATATGGGTCCCAACTATCCCTAACCATGTTGGTTGTCTATAATGCTCAATTTGATCCACGAGAACTATTGCATAGTATTTCCCCTGACAAAACCTAGCTCTCTACCCCAACTTCTAAACCTCCCCCAAGAACCTCCTCAACTCATCCATCCCTTCACCTACCACCATCTATGCTCTCAACATTGCCACCTCCACCACCAACTTATATCTGTCCTCATCAATATTATCTTTCCATGCTTGTAATGCCTATCTCTCCAGAGTCACCACCTTCAGCCTCCCCTCCACCTGTAGTGTCCCCACCTTTATCTTTTCTTTGTCCACCTATCTCTACACTATGTCATGCTCACATGAAAACTAATCTTTCTCTACCTTGAGCTAATTTCTGATGTAGGAGTATTCTGGGTTGCCTTATTATCCTGCTCATTTTTGTCCATTCTGCATGTTGAAGCCGAGTTACTATAGCACTTAGTTAGAGCTGAGTTATTATAGCACTTAGTTGGAGCTAAGTTACTATAGCACTTAATGGGTGCTGAGTTATTGTAGCACTCAATGGGAGCTGAGTTACTATAGTACTTAGTTGGAGCCAAATTACTGGAGCACTCAATGGGAGCCAACTTACTGTAGCACTCAATGGAAGCTGAGTTACTATAGCACGTAGTTGGAGCAGAGTTACTATAGCATTCAATGGAAATCGAGTTACTGTAGCACTCAATGGGAGTTGAGATACTCTAGCATTTAGTTGGAGCCAAGTTACTATAGCACTCAATGGGAGCTGAGTTAGTGTAGCATTTAGTTGGAGCTGAGTTACTGTAGCACTCAATAAGAGCTGAATTACTGTAGCACTCAATGGGAGCCAAGTTATTGGTTAAAAAGAACCTCCTTCATGTGCTGAGTTACTCAATATATGTTGAGTGACTCTTCATGTACCAAGTTACCCAATGTATTCTAAGTGATCCTTTATGTGCTCAGTATCAGTATTTGGATGTGATTTATGTGAGTTGACTTGCAAGATTTATTTTGATTATGACATTTATGTTAATATCTTTTCTTGGGATGTGTCTAGACCATTTTTGGGTCAACCTTCCACTTATGTAATGTTCTAGAATAGTCTATAAGCCATTTTGGCAAGTATATATAGAGTGTTTAGGCTTAGAGTTAGGCAAGTTTTTTGGGAAAGAAGATTAGAGGGTAGAACTAAAAGTGTGAATTTGTAATTGGATGTTTGAATGTGAATGTATTTGTAATTGGCTATAACCTAGAAGGCCTTATAGCTAGCCATGTATGAAGATATTTTGGTGAATCAATAAAAGTATTTCACTCTTATTCCTCCTTTGGTTGTTGTTCTGTGTTTTTGCTTTCATTGTGTTAACTCTTGCAGGGTGGTTTGGATAGCTGGGTGAGCTTTTGGCCCTAGTTATTCACCCTTTGCCTGCATCAGTTGGTATCAAAGCTTGAGGTTCATCCTTATAGAGATTGGATCATGTAGAACTTTGATTTGGATTTGGTTGTAGGGTTGCAAATCTATGGATTTGACCTATAACTTGCAGAGGGTTACGATCTTGCAAGAACCTGATTTGTAAAGATGATTTGTGGTAGAAGAAATGCCAATGATGCTATATTGGATCAGTTGAGACAAATTACAACCAAATTAGATGCTATGGAGATAGCCTAGAGGAGAGGAGCACATCTTGATGATGTAAGCGATGATGAAGCAGTAGCAACAAACCATAATCTAGAACATGAAGAAGATCAAGATGAGGAAAGATTGTTGCGAGTGTTGTCTAGGAAAAATTCAAAGCTTGCTGTAAAAGTTGCTCCTTATGATGGAAAATTGGATACCAATGCCGTGTTGGATTAGATCTTTGATATGGAGAAGTTCTTTGAGTATGAAAACACTCCTGATAAAAGAAAGGTGAAGATTGCAGTTACTAGGTTGAAAGGTCATGCATCACTATGGTGGGAGCACTTGCAAACTAATAGACAAAGGAGAGGAAAGGAGAAGATTAGAACTTGGCCAAAGATGGTGAATAAGGTAAAGAACAAATTCCTCCCTACTAATTACAAAGTTAGCCTATTGAGAAAGATATAAAATTTGAAACAAAAGGACATGACTGTGAAAGAATATACCGAAGAATTCTATAGATTGGACATTAAATCTAGACATGTGGATGATGATGTTGAGAAAATTGCAAGGTACATTAATAGATTGAGATTTGGAATTCAAGATAAAATAAGTTTTGTAAAGTTGGAAAGTGTAGAAGAAGCATATCAATATGCCTTGAAAGCTAAGGAGATCTTAACAAAGAAGCATGAACAAAGACAAAGAGGCAGACGTGGTAGATTCTAGAGGGGTAGAGGTAGATCTTATGGAGAAAGTGGTAGATTTGACAGTTCTATGCAAGATAAAGACAAATCTGAATGGAAGAATGATGATAAAGGCAAGACCAAATAGAAAAGTGCTAATTCTTATTGAGGAGGCACTAATTCTTACTGAGGAAGAGGTAATTCCTATTCTAGAGGTGGATTTCAGGGTAATTGTTTTAGATGTGGTAAAGAGGGACATAAAACTTTTGAATGTAGATTCTTTGAAAGTGGGCAAGGTAATAGAAATATTGTGATTCAAGAAGATGATGAAGGTTCAGCAAGTGGATCTGAGGATGGAGAAAATATTATGGTGAGAAGAACCTTATGCAATAAGAGAAGTGATAAGGAACCTATTTTAAGGAGAAGTCTTTTCAAGACAAGATGTAAGATGGCTAGAAAACGTTGCAAAGTGATCATTGATAGTGGAAGTTCTACAAATTTGGCATCAGAAGAGTTGGTTACCAAGTTGCAAATGTAGAGGCTGAAATATTCCAAACCTTATCATGTTTCATGGATCAAAGATGAGCATAAGATATTGGTAAGTGAGCAATGCCTTGTGAAGTTCAAAATTGGACATTACTTTGATGAAGTTTTGTGTGATATTATGCCTATGGATTTTTTTGGGTAGACCTTGGTGATATGATAGATATGTTGTACATGATAAAATATTGAATCAATATACTCTTTGGGTAAATGGGAAGAAACAAACATTGCTGCCTTTGATTGAAAATCTAGATGAGGTTAATGTACTATTATAAAAATTTGCATAGTTCATTGGAAACAATTTGAAAAGGAAATGAAAAAGAATCAAGTCTATTTTGCCATAGTTCCTAAAGGACTGAGTGTTGGTAGTAATGACCAAGCAATAGAAGCTAGTAATGACCAAGTGATAGCATATAGTGATAGTTGAGTACCAGTAGAAATTATAGAATTGCTGAATGAGTATAAAGAAATTATTACTGATGATATTCCAGATGGTTTACCTCTAGTAAGAAGTATAAGTCATTGTATGGATTTGATTCTTGGAGCTATTTTGCCAAACAAAGCACCATATAGATTAACACCTATAGATAATGAAGAGCTTAACAAACAAGTGCATGAGTTGTTGTAGAAAGGTTTGATCAGAGAAAGCTTGAGTCTATGTGTTGTACTTGCTATATTACCACCTAAAAATAATGGAGAATGGAAAAAGTGTATTGATTACAGAGCCATTAACAAGATAACAGTGAAATATAAGTTTTCTATGCCGAGGATGGATGACATAATGGATTGTTTGAGTGGAGTAAAGTATTTTACCAAGATTGATTTCAAGAGTGG
This sequence comes from Cupressus sempervirens, assembly GCA_028749045.1. Lineage (NCBI taxonomy): Eukaryota > Viridiplantae > Streptophyta > Pinopsida > Cupressales > Cupressaceae > Cupressus > Cupressus sempervirens. The sequence goes on from CM053790.1 coordinate 712,421,499, forward strand.
CTATCATTAGATCAGAATCAGAGAAGGTGACAAATGGTATACTAATCTCAAGACAAAAGATGGTTTGTATGAATGAATGGTTATGTCTTTTGGTTTGACTAATGCACCTAGTACTTTCATGAGGTTGATGAATGGAGTTTAAAAAATATTTTTGGGCAAGCTTGTGATTTTTTATTTGGATGATATTCTGATATTTAGTAAGACTAAGGAAGAGCATCTTGAGCATATTAGGCAAGTATTGCAGAGGTTGAAAGATGAAAAGTTGCCGATTAATCTAAAAAAGTGTTCTTTTATGCAAGAGGAGATTATGTATTTGGGATTTATGATTTTAGATGATGGATTGAAGATGGATCCTAAGAAGGTTAAAGCAATTTTGGAATAGCCTACACTTGAGACTATGGGTGAGGTAAGATCATTTCATGGTTTGGCTAGTTTTTACAAAAAGTTTATAAAAAATTTCAGTGTTGTTTGTAATGCTATGGCTGAAATAACGAGGGGAGATAAAAAGGAATTCAAGTGGACACATGGAGTTGATAAGAGCTTTGAGACTTTGAAATAAAAAGTTGTTGAATTATTTGTATTGGCTTTGCCTGATTTCAACAAAGTATTCCAAGTTGAATGTGATGCAAGTGGTAATGCAATAGGAGCTATATTAAGTCAAGAAGACAAACCCATTGCTTTCTTTAGTGAAAAGTTGAATGATGCTAAAAGGAAATATTTTGTGTATGATCAAGAGTTTTATGCTATTTTTCAAGCCTTGAAGAAGTGGAGACATTGTATGATTCCTAAAGAGTTTGTGATGTATATTGATCATAAATCTTTACAATACTTGGGAAGTCAACATAAATTGAATCATAGACATATGAAGTAGGTTGAGTACTTGTAGGGTTTTACATTTGTGATCAAGCATAAGAGTGGAGTTACTAATAGAGTTGCTAATGCATTGAGTAGAACATGTTCTTTGTTGACTGAAATGAAGGTTGAAGTTCTTGGTTTTGATAAAATGAAAGAGTTGTATGACATTGATCCTAATTTTTTTGAGGTGTGGAGAGAGTGCAGAGCACCAAACCTGACAGATCACATAAGTATGATGAGTATTTCATTCAAGAAGGTATGAACGAAAGGTATTCAATTGTGTATTCCTAGAAGTGCTATGAGGTTGAATCTGATTAAGGAAAAGCATAGTGGTGGATTAGCTGGACATTTTGGAATTGATAAGACATTGAGTTTGCTAAAAGAGAAATATTATTGGCCACAAATGTATAAAGATGTTCATAAATTTGTAAAGAGTTGTGGAGTTTGTCAAGTTATAAAAGGGGTGAGTAAAAATACTAGTTTGTATACACCTATTACTGTTCCTGAGAATCCTTGGACTAACATCAATATGGATTTCGTTCTTAGATTGCCTAAGACAGTGAAAGGGTATGATTCTATATTTGTTGTAGTGGACAGATTTTCTAAGATGCCTCATTTCATACCATGTAAGAAGACATCAGATGCTTAGCATGCTGCTAAACTTTTCTTTAAAGAGATTGTGAGATTGCATGGATTACCAAGAAGTATTATTTCTGATAGAGATAGTCAGTTTGTTGGTTATTTTTGGAAGACTTTGTGGAAGAAGATGGGTACTAAGCTAAATTTTAGTTCTACATTCCATCCATAAATAGATGGACAGACAAAGGTTGTGAAAGAAGCTTGCGTAATTTGCTGAGATGTTTAGTCGAGAATAAGCCAAGTAATTGGGAGATGGTATTAGCATAAGTTGAATTTGTATATAATAATTTTGTGAATAGGAGTACAAGGAAGGAACCTTTTGATATTGTTACTGGAATGCATGCTAGAGGTATATCAGATTTGAGAGATGTTTCTGGTGAAGAAAAGAAAAGCACTGCAAGAGAAGAATTTGCTGATTTTATAAAGTCTTTGCATAAGGAAGTAAAGCTGAGGTTGGAACAAAGTAATCAAAAGTACAAGGGGAATGCTGATCAGTCTAGAAGACACCATGATTTTCAAGCTGGTGATGAGGTGATGTTTTATTTGAAGAAAGAAAGATTCCCAGTTGGAACATATAGTAAGCTGAAGATGAAGAAATTTGGACCTTGTATGATCTTGAAGAAGTTTGACAGTGGTAATGCCTATGAAGTTAAGTTACTTGATGACATGGATATATCTCCTATACTCAATATTTTTGATTTGTATAAGTATTATGAGTCAAAGGATGAAGTTGTTGTATCATAAGATTATCCTAAAAATCAATTTTAAGAAGTTGAATAGATATTGGATCAGAGAGTTGACAAGAGCACAAGAAGAAAAGATTACTATGAATATTTAGTGAAGTGGAAGAACGAGCCTATTGAATATGTTTCATGGATTTCTCAATCTGAGTTAGATTCAACTCAGACTGTGATCTCTTAATGATTTAGGATAATCATTTCTTTCAATCTCAGTTGTTTGATGCAAGAGCATCCTAGGTTGCCTTGTTATCATGCTCATTTTTTTCCATTCCGCATGTTGAAGCCAAGTTACTATAGCACTCAGTTAGACTTGAGTTAGTGTATCACTTAGTTGGAGCTGAGTTACTATAGCACTCTATGGGAGCTAAGTTACTATAGTACCTCAATGGGAGTAGTGGGAACTGATTTACTATAACACCCAATGGGAGCTGGCTTACTGTAGCACTTAGTTGGAGCCAAGTTATTGTAGCACTTAGTGGGAGCCAAGTTACTATAGCACTCAATGGGAGTCGAGTTACTATAGTACTCAATGGAAGCTGAGTTACTATAGCACCTAGTTGGGCCCGAGTTATTGTAGCACTTAGTTGGAGCTAAGTTACTATAGCACTTAATGGGAGTTGAGTTACTGTAGAACTTAGTTGGAGATGAGTTACTGTAGCACTCAATGGGAGCCGAGTTACTATAGCACTTAGTTGGAGATGAGTTTCTGTAGCACTCAATGGGAGCCGAGTTACTATAGCACTTAGTTGGAGCCAAGTTACTATAGCACTCAATGGGAGCCAAGTTATTGTAGCACTTAATGGGAGCCGAGTTACTATAGCACTTCCTTCATATGCCAAGTTAGTGTAGCAATTCCTTCATGTGACAAGCTACCTAGTGTATGCCAAGTGACTCTTCATGTGCCAAGTTACCTAGTGTATATCGAATGATCTTTCATGTGCCGAGTGTCAGCATTTGGATGTGATTTTTACGAGCTGACTTGCATGATTTATTTCGATTGCGACATATATGTTAAGATCTTTCCTTGGGATGTGTCCAAACCATTGTTGGGTTGGCCCTCCTCTTATGTAATGTTTTAAAATAGTTTGTAAGCCATTTTGGCAAGTATATATAGAGTGTTTAGGCTTAAAGTTAGGTAAGTTTTTCAGGGAAGAAAATTAGAGGGAAGAACTAAAAGTGTGAATTTGCAGTTGGATCTTTGAATGTGAATGTATATGTAATTGGCCATAACCCAAAATGCCTTACAGTTGGGCATGTATGAAGATATTTTGATTAATCAATAAAATTATTTCACTCTTATTCATCCTTTGGTTGTTGTTTTTTGTGTTTGCTTCCATTGTGTTAACTCTTGCAGGGTGGTTTGGATAGGTGGGTGAGCCTTTGGCCCTAGTTATTCATCATTTTCCTGTGTCAATATTTCTCTTGCTACGTGTCTTACAGTAATTAGCTGGTGGCCTCATGAGTCTACTACAGGGATGCATATTGGCTGGTTAGTCCATTATCCCTTCCCCCTAATGATGAGTCCCCTCTAACACTCCCTCCTCCCCCTACTAGCCCCTATGGTCTTTGCTCCTCCTCCTCCTATGGTCTCCTCTCCACCACTAGCCTCTCCTCTCCCCTCCCTAGCTGTGCCTCTCTCTCCTCCTACCTCTCCTCTCTTCTCTACCTCTACCTTGTTGGTGCCTCCTCCTATAGCACCACCTCCAACCATTTTCATAGTTCTTTGGTTACATATTTCCCATGTCTTATTGTTTGGGCTATCTCTCCTGCCACCACTATGGCTCTCATCACTTGCGCTCAACCTACTAGCCTTGGCTACTCAAACCAATCTTGGTACTCTTATGTGGAGCTCGCATCTACCACTCTGCCAACCCAATCCTATTGTTGTGGTGCTAACTCCCACTAGGATTGTAATAATCCCTATCTAGAGTGTAGGCCCAAACATTAACATTGCTACTTGCACCCATCCAAACTACTGCAAGGTCCTATCTGGTTGGTACTACTCAACAATGTACTCCAATCACCCAAAAATGAAACTTGGTGATATAATGTAGGGTAAATATTGTCCCTCTTTTACCCATGGCCCCAGACCAATGTATGGTCTCCATACTACTAGATCCGAATCTCATCTATCTAGACTCGCTAGTAGTCCACATCCTTGGTATGGTGATACATCAACAACTTCTCTAGCTATATGCCGCTGGCTCCTCTTCCCACCTATCCCTCTATCCAATAAGACTAAATGTTGTAATATGTTCCCATGCCTACACCTATAGCAATGTTAGGAACCCTATGCTCCTCCCTTATTTTCCTACCCCTTGATACACTATCTAGTGTAGATCTTAGTATAGCTCTACTAACATCAAAAACCCCAAGGTTGCAGGGACTCCAACATCCACTATCTGCATAATTGTTAGTATCAATACCAAGGCAACTCCTATCCTTCCTGTATCTAGGGAAATGTACCTTGATACTAGCCTACATACATAAAAATATATGTGCCTCTCTATGGCAACTTGGTCCAAGTGCTCGTCTAATGGGAATTGCTCCCTCCAAATCTAATATGCTACTCCTGGCCCCACCAACCCATGTACTACTACCTCTCTTGTCATCTCTCATTTCCATAAGTAGTGTCCCTCACACTGGTAACCTAAATATCTTATACACATCCTCTAGTGCCATAGTCATCTCTCCTATTGACAGGTGGAATGTGCTTGAATTGCTATGCCACCACTCGCACAAGGTCATCATCATCGCTATATAAGTACATGTATGGGGCAATCTCGCCAGGTACCCTAGGTTGATGACATCAATCTATTGGTGTTTTTCAACTATTGATTAATGAAAGGCTCAATATAAAAATAATAATTCTCACAAATCTAAGGATTAGCTAAGTCCTATTAACAATTATGCTTGCATATTATCTGGAACCAACTTTGACAAAGCCAAGACTGACTTTCTACTCTTTAGGCTCTACAAAACCAAGGTGGGTATACTTAAGGGATAATCCAGAATGGATGCTAATGTGTGAGAATTCTATTAGTTTCATTCTGATTCTCATCTCATACCTCTAACATATATATAGTTTATTCATTTGTTGTCACTTTCAGATGATATATATCCCTTATAAGAAGAGTTATTCACAATTCTTCTCAGATTTGCAAGTATTTCTAACCATAGCAGCTAACTAAAGCTAAAATACTACATGCAAACAAGTGTTGACAATCTTTGAAGCTCTTCAAAAGTAAAATAAAGATGATTTTGATTTTAGAGTTGATAATTATTCATGATCTACCTATCTACAGACTAGATTATTTAGATCAATGCCTATTCCATTGGGATTCAGAGTGTAATGCAATTTATAAATCTGACTTGTTGCATTACAACAAGTATTATCAGCAATTCATACTAGAACTCATTCTTACAAACATCCTTTCTACAATCATAGAAATCCCATCAACTTCATTAAAGCCTTTACATAATTTGTTGAATCAATAGAAATAATGAATTCATTGAATCAATAGCAATAATGAATTGACATACAATCTAAATGAATTATTTTCAATTGCACAAGCTTTACTCATACAATATCAGGATAACTAGATAGCAACAAAGGAGACAAACTTCAGCAAGAATAGATATAGGAACAACTCAAATTTGTATTAATTTTCTTTGAAAATTGTATACAATTGCAATAAAACTCAAAATGACTTTGAAAAACACAAAGATCATATGCTTTCAATGTATTCTCAAAAAACACTTATAGAGAAGATACATTATGAAGTTTTTCTATCATAACTGGACCAAAAACATCCTAAGTATAAAACTACAAATGCATTCAAAATTGGACCTCCCTCTAGCCTAGAATATCACTTATAATGTGAGATGCAACAAGCTTCAGGCATAAAGAATTGACAGGTGTCCTTTTAAAAAAAAAAATTACAATTGTTACTATCACAAAAGAAAAAAAATTATATAACAAAAAAGATTTTTTATCATGATATTCCTTTGGTGGGGATATTTTCTATTTACATCTTTAAGGATATTACAAACTCTATGATAGGCTCCTTTATCACTCTGATTCATTAGAGTATGTAGACATCAAGCTTGCCAATGATGAATTCTATTTTAATGTCTACAACTTTACTTCAATTCATGGCTCTTCACCATGATGAACTATCAAAACGACCATTATTTGTGAACCCTCTTCTACCATATCGTCAGTTGCGACCATGATGCTTTCTTCTTGAATTGGTTGCTCCTCTTTGTCCTACCCTACATGTTCTGATGTGTCATCCATTTGGCTCTCTTCTTGATTAGCAGTCATAACTAGTTGATCTATTTCCATTGTTGAGAGCAACTACTCTAATTTTTCTTCTTCATTCCTAGGTGCTGATTAAAGTGAATCGATCATCTTCAGGTATTTCTTCATCATCACTTTCAGCTTCTTCTAACTATTCACTAGAAGCAATATCTATCATCCATTTTTCATAAAGTGTATCATTTGGCCAATCAAAATGTAGAATGTCCTATTGCTTTTTGATAACATATTCAACTTCTTTGTCAATATCAACAAATTCCTATTTTAAAAAATAAAAGAATAATTGTACTTTCATGAATTCCTCTATTGTAGTGGCCCACCAAGCATGCCCTTTTTCATTGATAACCTTATTTATTCTCAAACAGAATAGGTCATCCAATTCCTTGGTCCAGTCATCCTTATTCTTCAATTTATTCTTTCTATTCAAAGCATGAGACAACAAATCAAATTTCTCCTTCTTATATTTGGTTAGATAAGAAATAACTTTTACTTGTAGTGCAACCCTTCTGTTATCAAAATCTGAAAAATCATTAGGAATATCATATGTTTTCTCAATATGGTCATGGGAAGGCTTTATAATAGAGTAACACAAAAGGTAATTTCTTTCCTTCTTTTTCCCCACTTATTAACAATGGGTTTCAAAATCTCTTCATGGGCTTTGAATTCTTCCCATATGCTTATTACCTTTGCTAACTGATCATAAAACAACGACCGTTCAATTTTATTTACTAGATACATTAGAGCTTTTCTCATTTTATCTTCATATTGTACATTTAGCTCTACATGTAATGCCCACAACTTGCTCTTTTCTTCTTCAAAATCGTTAGTAGTGTAGTACTGTGGCCTTTGTGGTGCATCTAGTAGTTCTATAAGTGGAGTGGACTTAAAAGGCTCCACTGGAGGGTGAGGATATGTGATTCTTGGCCTAGAAGATCTCCGCATTAATTTATTCTCAAGTTCAATTCTCTTTTTAACTTCTTTATTATAAGCCTTCAAAACACTCATATTCACTCTGCAGCTCGAACATTGTTTTTTCCTCTTTCTCTGCTATGGCCAAAGCTAACTGAGAGGTTCTTACACCCATATGAGCTGCCTATACATGGGAAGTCTCTGCTACCCTTCTTACAATAATATTTCCCATCAATCTAGATTCATCTAGCTATGATGAGGTAGCTTGTGATCCCTTCCTTAATGACCAGATGACTAAGGTAGCTTGGTCTTCATTGAATGCAGTACCTAGGAACTCCTTATTTGGATCTTGCAAATCCAATTTATTGGAAATAGAATTAAAAATCAAAGCATTAGCTATATCCCAATTGGGTAACAATAAAATGTTTGAGGCCTTTACCATTTGTTTCCCCTCTTCAGGGGTTATGTTTTGAAATTCTTGCATCATCTTTTCTTTTATTTGATTTTGCAAGGTTGAATCCTCTAGCTTAGGATGCTCTGTTCTTAGTTTATTGCATCTTTCTTCAAATTTACCCATGTTGGTTCTCCATGCAAATTGGAAAAAGGCTCTAGATTTGATACAATTATCATCTAACAAAAATTGTTGACTTGCTCGCTCTAACACAGGGTCTAATTTCCTTTATAATCTGCAACTATCAACTCAAAACATGGCACAGGAGGTTCCTTCATCTATTTCAAATTGGGTGACAAAAAATCTCCCTTGGGATCCAAATTGTTCAATTTTCTCTCCAGTGGGCTATTCTTGCTCAATCCTTAAAGGGGTTTGTGAAGGTGAATACTCCTCAATGTGAGGATCTTCTTCCCTTATTATTTTCTACCTCTTAGGGGATGGCTTAGGAGGCCTCTCTTCCTAGACCACACTAGTGGACCCAATTATTTGTTTACCTTTATCTACAGTGGCCTTTTTATTTTGAATGATAGTATAACCTGGCCTCTTTTGGATAGTCAATTGACCTGCCGCTATGTTGGGAGTAAATCCTATTTTCCTCATTGCTTCCCTAGCCTTATTTAGGAAAGAATTAATAAGAATTTTCTTCTTCTCATTCATAGTTTCCATTGTTTCAAGAAAAGTGAGCATGAGATTATTTATTTTATCTGTTGCTATAACAACATTACCTAGAGGACTATAGTCTGCACCAAAACAATGAATGAAATCCAAAACTTTTGAGAAAACTCTCCATTTTTCCTTCTTAGTCTCCTGCTCTTTTAGGGAGAATTTATTTCTGATTATATCTTCAGGAAAATAGAATTCATGATCAATTTTACCAAGCTTAATTCTGTGCCTAAAGGCTAAATGGTAAAATCCCTTAGTGTCACAAACATGAAGGTAACAAACAACCATTTTATAGTGATCCAAAATCTTGTGTAGAGAGAGCCAACCCCCTTTTTTAATTACAAATTGATGGGCCACTATGCAAGTGGGGAAGATTGACCCTCTTGATCTTTTTAGCAAGTAAGTTTCGTCTAGTCCTCCAACTACCACAAAAATTCAGCCACACCTACCTTTAAAGGGACTTGGTAAGGTAATACATGGGGAGCACCTCTAAAACCATAAATTCTAATGATAGTTGAGAATGAATATGGGATGTTGTCTCCCTAGTTGTGTGAACCCTTCAAACCAATAGGATTGTCTATGGGCCTAATAAGACCTACCAATGCCTTGGCTATTTTAGGATTATCACTTAATAATAGGCACCTCAGTTTGGAAGCAAAATACCTATCAACCTGACAAAACTAGCCTTTTCTACCTCCTAGGTCATATCTGCACTCCATAATTAGACTGGCAGTGCTTCCCCATCATGTTCCCTATTCAATTTCATCTCTTTCCTGGAAAATGTTACTCTCTTGAACAAAATCATGTGCATTAACAAAGAATAGTGACCAAAAATCTTTTCAACCTTGCCTTTCACAATCCAAAGCAGACCATTATGAATTTCTTCAGCTAAATAAGAAGCAAAATCAAGAATTATATCCACACAAAAAGAGGAAATCTAAGTAATCATGTACATAAAATCCACGAGCATAAACTCCTCTTCATCTTTTCCAAAAACTCTGCACAAAGTCCTATATGCCTCCACAGCCCTGGCATTGAAGTATGCCCTTTTGAATGGTTCCTTGGAGGCTACAACTATTGCTGGCAAGGTTCCAATTTTAGCTATAGGTGCCCTCATTACTCCTTGCCTAACTACATCTTTCTTTGACATGTATTCTTTTTCTAATCCTTTTAAATCAATTGGCACATGGTAGTCACTGAGAGGCCCTAAACTAAATACTTGCCTAATTTCCTTTGGGCTAATGGTGATTAGAATTTCACCATCAACTCTTCTCACCACTCTAGTTGCTTGGTCATAGTTTTTTGCCATAGCCTCAAGGAGATCATAATCCATAAAGACACTTGGAACTACTAATTTCCCTAAATCAAAATTCCAAATATTGGCATGCGGGGAAAAAGAATTCCTTTTTGAAAACCATTTCTTAAATAAATCCAAAATAGTCTAAGAAGTGTTAGCATTCCATACCCAATTTCCCTTATCATATAACCCATCTCCAACTCTCAGCCTAGGGTTTAATGAGGTTAGCTTTTTAACTTTCACAATCTCAATGGTGGATTTAGGGAGCAATTCAAACAGCTCATGGGTGATGTTTCTATCCAAATCATTCTCTTGCTCAGAAAACACCTTCTTTCGAGGCATCTTGACTATAATTTGCAAAAATTGAAATGCTACAGAGGTTATAGTACATAAGTACTTACTTGATTTTTTTGCTTGTTCTTCTTTTTAATTCTGCAATATCTCATGAACAATGGGAAAGTACCCCATGCTCTGATCAGGCACCACACAATATTCTTTAGTAATTTCTTCTACTCAGAAAACTTGAAAACTTTGTTTGCGTGAGATGGAAATGGTAGGATGTCTTGTAATATACTCTATTTTTTCTCACACATGAAGCTTTCATTCCTCATAAATGAACTATAAGGGAAATATAATGCCACCACCTTCTATGATAAAATTTACACCATTGATCGTTGAAAAATCCCATAGTCGAGGGATGCAAGTAGGGATGACTCACGTTCTACTTGACATGTTGGCAGTCAATCCATGATATTTTTCCATGTGTACCTTTCCTTCATTGTTGGGACTTCAAACTAGATCCACTAACTTTTGAGGACATGTGTCGTTGAGTCGCTACCTCACTATAGATTAAGTGTGAGTATGTTGCCATGGCGAGGAAGTGACAACCCTTGAATTGATCTTAATCTAATGGCAAGCATTTTATTGTAGTTTCATTACTAGAGTGGTGGGTCCCTCCTACATTTTCCTTATTCACTTTGTTGTTATGCATAAAATGTCAGCAACTTGCAATAGTGACAAAGCGATGATTGCTGCTTCTATTTTGATTGAGAAAAGGAAGTTTGATGCATCACGTAATGCAAATATGGTGGGCCCCCTCTTTATCTACTTTACTCACTATGTCGCTATTCATAAAATTCAAGCAAGTTATCATAGCGATAAAGTGACAACCATAGATCTGGGCTTGATCTAAGGGTGAGGAAATTGCATGACGTGCATACACTGTGGTGGGTCCCTAGTCGCTATGTCACATAGGGTAAATAGTGCATATCTTTTCATAGTGAGGTAGCAACTATTGTTGATCTCACCTTGATTGAATGATCACAATTCTTCATCTGATTTTTGAATGGGGCATGGGTCTTGGTTATTGATGACGTGAGGATATCTTGTCCTACTGGCACATAAATCAATATTTTAATCCTAATTGCATTACCACATAAGTCCCACCACATACCCATTTTTTGGGTAGGCGCTATGTCACTAACGATGAGGCACAAAGTTTTGTCGATCGCAACATAGAGACCTCTGGTGTTCTCAAAACTTTTGGTGCATACGTGTATCTAGTTGGATGCCACCATGTCCCAAAGGTTGTGTGACTCACATCTGACATAGCATACGTTTGGGACCCACCTTCTGAAACTATTGCTACATTATTATTTTCTATCAAGGTGCTATGTTGCTAACAATGAAGATCATTCATTTTCTGATTGTGACATAGTGACATCCGATGTCTTAGTAAAATGTAATGCCAAAAAGATAGAAACCTATCAATCATGATTATCATAAGTAGCACCTCTGATAGAACAATAAAATAGTACATTGACCCTACCACTTGGGAGCTTTTGTGGTCACCAAGAAATTTAAAAGCTACCATCATCTATATTTTCCATTAAGGCACCATGTCACTACTGGTTGGGTGCAAACTTTTTCCCATAGTGACATAGTGACCTATCAAAAAAATTGGATTCTGTTGACACCTTTTGCACTTTGTTATTTTTGGTTCCTTTCCCAGTTCTAACAGCTCTGACATGAAAGACGTGATGAAAATTTCTGAAGCAAAACACTTTCTGGTCATCATGCCTCCATTCCACGACACCACTACTCAATTTTGCAGTAGTCACTATGTTGCATAGGGTAAAACACTTGCATCTTATGATAGTGACGATGTGATTACCATTGATCTTATAAGGATTGGATGGTATGAAACAAAAAGGAAAAATGTCACTTGGGGGCATGAAATATTTGAACTCGATATGGAATATTCATGTTTTAAAAGGTTTTGCAACTGAATAAATTCAAAGTAAACAAGACCTAAGGTTTGACACAAGCTTTCAAAGGTTATCAAATTTGTAAGACCAAAAACCAGAAACCCTACCCTTCAATAATGGAATCAAAACTAATTTTTAACACATAGAAATTAATACATTTATTTTGTAAAAATTAGACCAACAGTGGCTCTATCTGGGGATGATAGACTACTTGATTCTATGCAAGAATCTATAATCTAAGGTTGAGTAGACCACATACCTAATTTTAGAAATGACAACTTCTTCAAAGGGCATAGGAACAAAACAACAGAAATAGGGAACACCACTGTACAGGGACATTTACAAGGGCCTACAAAATACACAAAATTTACAAGGGAACAAGAAACCCTAAAGCAACTACTCATGGAAAATAGATACTTTAGGAAAAGTATCTCTCTAAGAACTATCCATGAACTGGTAGTTCAAGAATATTGTTTGACAAATCCTTGAGGATATAAGAGTCTTCTCCCCATGCATTTTCAATTAAATAGGGACCTAATCATATAGGATCAAACTTACCATGTTTTTCTTTATCCTCAATTCTAGCATTCCACATGAGGACTAAATCTCCATCTTCAAACTTTTTTCTTACTGTCCTTTTGTCATATAATGTCTTAATTTGTAGTTGCAACTTTTGGTTCTTGAGAAATGCTTCTCTTTTGGTTTCTACTAACCCTACAAGCTCATCAATCCTTTCTTGCATGTCATTTGTAATATCATCATCATACAACTGGATATAACTATAGTACCAAGTTATTCTGAGGCATCCATATCAAATGGGGCTACTCTAATTTCTTTCTTCATAGTTACTTTGTCAGCCCATATTGCTAGCTACAACTTGGAATCCCATGCCTTCTTGTTATCATCCAAGGTCCTCTTAATGACTTTTAACAAGCTTTTATTTGTGGATTCAACTTGTCCATTCCCTTGTGGATGATATGGAGAGGATGTTGATCTTGTGATTCCATATTTGTCACAAAACTTTATGAATTCGTCAGACCTAAAGCATATTGCATTATCTGTTACAATTCTCTGAGGACAACCAAATTTGGAAATAATGTTATTTAGTATGAAATTGTTGACAACTTTACTAGTTGCATTTCTTGTAGGGACTACTTCTATCCACTTTGTGAAATAATTAGTAGCAACTAAAATCTAGGAATCGCCAATGCTAGATTTAGGAGAGATCTCAGCTATGAAATCCATACGCCATTATTGAAATGGTGCTTGAACCTTAACTAGCTTTAATGGAGTATTACCTAAGAACTTTAGTTTTCCAACAAACCTTTGATAGGCATCACATTTCCTAACCATGATTTGAGCATTTTTAAAAAGGGATGGCCACCAAAATCCAACTCTCATTACTTTGTGTGCAGTAGTCTTAGCCATATAATGTCCTCCACAAACTCCAACATGCATTTCATTCAAGATCTATTTTTCTTTTTCTCGATCAACAAACTTCAGTAATATTCCCTCAAAATTTCTCCACCATAAACTGCCCTTGACTATTATGTACCTAATGGCTTGTAACTTAGTGCTCCTCTTCTCATTTTCAGTCAACTGGGATGAGGCTTCCATGTGTTGTAGATAATAAATAATATTAGTATAGCATTCATAGTGATCCATATCACATAAATCAGATCTAAGGTCATCAACTACCATATTTATCTGATTAGCATCTAGATTAGACTGGGCCATAAGTTCAGCTAGTCCTTGACCTCTTACCAATTTTGTTATCTATATTTCAATGTTGAATTCTTGGATCCTATTAATCCACCTGCATCTTCTATCTAATACTTCTTGTTGAGAAAAAATATCCTTTACAACAGCACTTGGTACAAATGCAATTACAATGGCACCTACCAAATAACATCTAAAAGCCTTAACAACCTTTACTAAAGCATATGCTTGTTTCTCTTTTATCTCATATTTCAATTTAGCAAGCTGTAATGACTTACTAAAGAATGTAATTGGTTGTTCATATCCTTCCTAATTCTTTTGCAACTAGACTATAGCTACAGTATGGAAAGATGCAAAAGAGAATATGTGCATTGGTTTTGTTAAATCTGGAGTCCTAAGGACTGGATCAATTTTAATATCTTGAAATGCCTGTGAAGGTTCACCATCCTAGTTAATAGTAGCTCCTTTCTTGAGCATTTTGGAAATGGGTCTGCTAATCTCAGCAAAGCTTGTAACAAATCTCCTTAGAAAGTTAACTTTCCCAAAGAAAGATTAAATTCCTTTCAAACTTTTTTGGCTTAGGGACCTTATCAATGGCTGTTACCCTCTCAGGATCTATCTTAACTCCATCCTTTGATACTATATATCCCAATAATTTTTCTTTAGTCACCCAGAAGTACACTTCTTAGGGTTTAATGTTACTCCATATTCTAATGCTTTGATAAAGATCTTCTCCAGATGCCTATAATGGTCTTGAACCTTCTTGGAATAGGGTATAAGGTCATCTTGATATACAACCATGAACTTATTGATATACTCATGGAAAGCTACATCCATAGCCCTTTGAAAAGTGGCACCAGCATTAATTAATCCAAATGGAATTCTTAGATATACATAAGTTCCCCATGGAGTTGTAAATGTTGTCTTAAATTGTTCTTCTTCTTTCCCTAGAATTTGATTGTACCCTAGGAATCCATCCATCATGCACATAAGCTCAGACCTAGTTACTTGTTGCAACATTGTTTCCATGTTTGGTAAACCATAGTTATCTTTTAGAGAAGTGATATTCAGGTTTCTAAAATCCACACACAATTTGATATCTCCATTCTTTTTCCTAACAGGTACCAGATTTGAGACCCAAGTGGAATGTCTAATAGGTTTAATTATCCCTCCATCCCTTAACTTTATCAATTCCTCCTGCATTTTAGGGGCTAGTGTAGCATTGACTGGTCTCTGTTTCTGCCTAAAAGGTTCTACATTATCCTTCAATGGTATGGCATGTTGGAAAAGATCTTGTCTATAGGCCTTTAAGTCATCATATGACCATGCAAATGCATGTCTATATTTCCTCAATAAGTTAATCAAAGACTTCCTAATTTCAGCTGACAAATTTTGACCGATATAAACTTTCTTAGGGGCCTCATTAGTACCTAAATTATCTCTTCTAGCTCCTAAGGTTTACAAGCTCTAGCCCCAAGTTTGACTCTATCATGGTTATCAAATATGTTTTCTAAAACAACTAAACCTTTAGGTACTTTATTAGTCTTTAGTTGGATAACCTCTCGACCAAAAATTGTTTCCTTCCCATCTATGGTTTCAACTAAATCACTGCAATCCAACTCTTGACCATGGTATTTATCTTCATTCAACAAGAAATTAACAATATCTTTGTCATTTAAAAAAATATGCCAATGTTCAATATTATTAGGTATCGAGGGTCTATTCTAGACCTCAATCTATGAAATTCCTGCAAATGATACCTCATGTGGTTTAATTGAATGCACATTGGGGACACCTTTTTCAACACTTACTCGACTCACTTACTAGACATCCTTATGGATGGACCTCTCTCTACCAGTAGGTGGTTCCTCTCCTCTCTCTACTAGTAGGTGGTGCCTCTCCTCTCTCTCTACCAGTAGGTGGTGCCTGACCCCCTCTTCCTTTGATGCCATAGAATAGTAGGGGCTTAATGGCATCACCTTGCGGTGAATAATATGATAGTAGGGGCTCCCCCTACCCCTACCCCCTACTATTGAAAGGGTAAGGGTAAGGGCCCTATGGGGCTAGAATAAGCAACTATAATCTCCCACCCATCCCCACACATGCCTGCTAGCCCTCATCCCCCTAAAATAATATACCTCCCCAAACTATATAAAGTTGGGGGGCCCCTACAATAATCTACATTTCCTAATAAGTTAGCCATTTTGTTCTAAATTCTGTCTCTCCATGAAATACCAAATGCATCAAAAAATTCTATTTGATGTCAAACACAATTTCTATACCGTTTCAATCTTTTATTTTTAGATGCATACATCCCCTTTATCTATGAGATAACCAATTTAGAATCTCCTGTAACATGTAATTTTTTAATCCCATGGCAAGTAGCAACTTTCAATCCTAACAACAAGGTTTCATATTCAGCTATATTGTTGGTGTATGAAAAGTTTAGGGTGAAGGAGTATCAAAAATTATTCTTCTCAGGAGAAACAAAAATCACCCCTGCCCCTGTACCTTCTTTAGAACTAGCCCTGTCAAAGAACATAGTCCATAATATTAGTGAATTAGTACAACACTCAACATAATGTTTGATCTTTGTAGGCAATTTCTCAACTTCTTGGATAATTAACTCAGCTCTGAATGCATTCACACCCGTGTCTAAAAAACAAGTAGCATTTTTGTCAATTTCTTCCCCCAAAATATGACTGACCCTTGGCTTTCTATTTACTTTAACAACCTTATCTTCTACGTGAAAAGTTGCATAAGTCAAGTCACATTGTAAACTACCTCCCATAGTAGCACTTCATTTCCTAGAGAGCAACATTCCATAATGAGGTGGAATATCAACTACAAGGACTAACATGGTCAGTTCTACCTCAGGGTATGTAGCTAGCCTAAATGGTAAAGCATTTATAGTACCTATGACTGAGACTTCTCTAGCATCCATACCTCTGCATCTTCCTTGCTTAGTGTCTACTTATAGCCCTAGGGCTTCCATTACTTTGAAAGGCATGATGGTGTTAGAAGATCCTAAATCTATCATGCAATTTTTTAAGGTTTTTGCCTTTATAATGAGACTAAGAAAGAAAGGGTCAATATCTTCTATATATGCTACTGATGAATCATCCAAGAACATTTGGAGAATTTAAGACATAATACAACTATCTTCCACTACCAATGGGGTTTGCTGAATTGTATTTTGTTCTACATTGCTGCTACTACTTCCTATTCCTTCCAACCATGACAAGGCTTTGCTCTTATGCTCTTCAATTCTAAATAGTTTAGATAAGGGTACTTTAATAGTAATTTGTGACAACATGGATACCATGTCAATAGGATTAGATATAGTGGGTTTTATAGTCATATCTGGAGTAGGAACCTTTTGAGCATCAGGAACTATGATTTTCTTTATAGCATCCGATCTAGATCCCTTTTCTTGCACAATCACTTTTTTTGTCTCATTTATTTGAAATTGAACTTTCTTCTTGGGTTCCCACTTCCTGGGCTTGATATCTTTAGATTTAACTGTCTCCACATTAGCCTTCTTTTCTTCATCCTTCATCTTGTGTGTAATATCCTTAATGAATATACTAGAAGGCTTCCCAATATCATTGTTAACTATTCAGTTTCTCAAATTATAATTTCTATGTACTTGGGAAATCATCTTTGCAATGATCCTATCAATATCCTCTTTAGAAGGCATTCTTAAATTTACGTGACCAACATCAGAAGATGTAGCACATAACTGATCTTCATCATACCCTTCATTATCTGAGAACACTTGTTGATGGTGTAGCTAATAGGAAATTCTCTTATTTTCAAGATCACTTTCATTCTCTTCCAAATCAGAATCAACACAATCACTACACATGCTAACCATGTTACAACTTACCTCATCATGGCTCTTTTCTTCTTCTTCCTCTTCATTTTGTGCACTACAACCTATAGTAAATGACAAAGCAATTGCACAATGCTCAGAAGAGTGAGGTGATTGACAAATGATACACCATGACACATCCTCATTCATATTAATAGAGCTTTTTTTTGCAAAGGATCTAGAGTACCCTTTTCTTTTACATTCTGACTTTGGCTAGGAATTGGCTTACCATCCTTCCATTGAGTGGTATAAGGGTAATTCTACATCTTCGGTTATCTATTGAAGTTATTATTGTTCACTAGGGATTTCTCACCAATATTTGGCTTATATGTATTGAATGTAGTGGGGTTCATCTTTTTCAACATTTCCAATACCTGACCTATTGTGGCCTCTTCAACGTTCTTACCTATAGGATTTTTATCCACTTCTTTCTTATTGTTGTTTTTCGGGTTGAACAAATTTGGATCATCTCACTTACCCAGCTTGCTAGATGCTTTCCTGTTATTTTCAATATTCATTGCACTCTTATAAGCATCTCTCAAAGTTTTAGGGTCTTTATCCCTCAATCGGTAAGCCATGTTACTGTCAAAAGCATTAAAATAGGTTGTAAGAAAAACATCCTCATTCAGGCTCATAACGTGGAACAATGTGTACATACCCTTTTGGAATCTTACATTGATATCAGATTTGGACTCATTAGGGTTCTTCTTAGTGTTATTGAATTCATTTAGCATGAATCCAACATTAGTATTATCTCCATATTGTTCTTTGAACAATTTTTCCAAATCACTCCATGAACTAATGCTATCATTGGGTAACCTTTTGAAGCAATCCCTTGTATCCTTAGTTAGTGAGTGAACAAATAACTTCATCACCACATCCTCATGTTCAACTTTGTAATCATTTAGCATATCTATGAAAATTCTTAAGTGCTCTTCACTAGTAACAACATTATTTCCAGAGAACTTGACCACCTTATCTCTAAAATCAAAAGATATGGGATGTGGAGCACCAAGAATACCTGCAA
Source organism: Cupressus sempervirens (assembly GCA_028749045.1). Taxonomy (NCBI): domain Eukaryota; kingdom Viridiplantae; phylum Streptophyta; class Pinopsida; order Cupressales; family Cupressaceae; genus Cupressus; species Cupressus sempervirens. The sequence goes on from CM053790.1 coordinate 712,440,261, forward strand.
ATGACATCGGTTTATATTCCTCCATGTAGATGAGTTTCTTCTAGAAACCAACAATATTTGAAGTACTTGCTACATTGGCTTGGGTACCTCAACGATATTTTGGGATTGTTGAGGTTGGACAAGAGGGGCTTGAGTACTAGGGGTGGATGATGAAGCAAGGGTAGATTGAGATATTCCCTGAGTTGGAATTACTGAACCACTAGCAAGTATAGAGGTTGCAGCTAGGGTAGAAAAATTTGGCCATGGAGCCAATGATGAGTTAGAATTAATAAATTGGATTTTCCTACTAGTTTCTACAACTTGAACTTCATTCTCAACCTTCTTAAGTTCTTTTTCAAGATCTTCTTTCTCTTTCCTAGCCTTTTCTAGATCTACATCTAATTTAGACATTGGGGGTTTTGCAGATTCATTGGTTGCTGCTTGGGTTTCACTTATCTAGATTCCTACGGCTTTGCCTTTTCCTTCATCTATTTGCTTGGCACTAGGTTCTACCTAGTTAGACTAGACAAGCTTGTAGGGTTGAACTTGGGAAATAATAGGTTCTTGCTTCTGGCTTAGTAGCTTTTCTTGCTCTTGAACTTTAGCTCTCAAGCTATCAACATCCTTGAAAACATCAGCATGGAGGACTGCAGTTCTTTCTTCTAACTTCTTGTTTTGTTCTTTCAAGGTAGCCATTCTTCTAAGTAGATTGTCCCTTTCAACAATGGCCTCTAAGGTGGCTCTCTCCCTTTCCTTTTCTAGCTGAGCATGTTTGGCCTCTTCCTCAGCAACCCATTTCTTTAGAATCCCTATCTTTGATTGTACTTCTTTAGGATCTACGGAGGTGGCTTCTGAATTAGCAGGATCATCCAGACCTATGAGATTAGGTTTCATGTATGGGACCACTCTAGGATTAAAAGGATCTCTAGATGAACTTCTAAGTCCTAACCTATGATTCATTTTAGGTATTAGATGTGGCCTAAAGGATACATTCCCTACTGGTGACATCTTGAAAGGGAGTATTGAATAGTCCTCCTAAAAGCCTTGTGGTTTCTAATTCAGAGCTGGGTGAAGAAGACTCTCTCCCTACCACTAGTTGGTATTGAGAATTAATTGACACACCACCTCTTGGCTTCCAAGTGGGATTTGGTTCTGCCTTTTTCTTATTTAGGTTCTTCCTACATCCTTGAGGTAATTGAGTATACATCAATATCTTAGGCTTGGCTCTTGTGTACACTCTTGTTTTTTTTCTTCTATCAGCCATATTTGTCATTTATCAAATAAGCATTAGTTTTCAAAACCTTGACTGAGTTAGCACCCCATTCTTAGGGAAAATATAACAATGAAAAGTAGTTTTGACTTTGAGAAAAAGATGCAAGAAAATATAAAAATATTTGATACAGATGAACCAATTGATGAGATCCTAAGACTGCAACTCTTCCTTATCAGATAAGACACTTGGAAGGGTTGTATACGTTGGTATGCATGTATAGGAGTTGATTTTTTTATTTTTTTTCTTTTTTAAATTCTCAAGGTTTGTCACTAAAACACATCCACTATGACCACGAGCCTTACCAAAGGATCAGACAGACACATGCACAACAAAGACCAAAGACACTACAGTACTTTTTACACTTGTGTTGGACAACTCCCCTATAGAGCCACCATTTTGTTGGTGTTTTTGAACTATTGATTAATCAAAGGCTCAATACCAAAATAATAATGCTCACAAATATAAGCATTAGCTAAGTCCTATTAACAATTATGCTTGCATATTATCTAGAACCAACTTTGACAAAGCCAAGATTGGCTTTCTACTCTTTAGCTTCTGCAAAACCAAGGTGGGTATACCTAAGGGATAATCTGAATGGATGTTGATATGTGAGAATTCTATTAGTTTCATTCTAATTCTCATCTCATGCCTCTAGCATATACATAGTTTATTCATTTGTTGTCACTTTCAGATGATATATATTCCTTTTAAGTAGATTTGGTCACAATTCTTCACAGATTTTCAAGTATTTCTAACCATAGCAGCTAACTAAAGCTAAAATACTACATGCAAACAAGTGTTGACCATCTTTGAAGCTCTTCAAAAGTAAAATAAAGATGATTTTGATTTTAGAGTTGATAATTATTCATGATCTACCTATCTATAGATTGGATTATTTAGATCAATGCCTATTCCAATTTAGAGTCTAATGCAATTTATAGATCTAACTCATTGCATTACAACAAGTATTATCAACAATTCATACTGGAACTCATTCTTACAAACATCCTTTCTACAATCATAGAAATCCCATCAACTTCATTAAAGCTTTTACATAATTCTTTGAATCAATAGCAATAATGAATTGACATACAACCTAAGTGAATTGTATTCAATTGGGCAAGCTTTTCTCATACAATATCAAGATTTCTAGATAGTAACAAAGGGGACAAACTTCAGCAAAAATAGATATGGGAATAGCTCAAATTTGTATTAATTTTCTTTGAAAATTGTATACAATTGCAATAAAACTTAGAATGACTCTGAAAAGAACACAAAGATCATATGCTATCAATGTATTCTTAGAAAATTTACAGAGAAGATACATCATGAAGTTTTTCTATCATAACTAGACCGAAAACATCCTAAGTATAAAACTAAAAATGCATTCAAAATCAAACCCCCATCTAGGCCTGGAATCTCACTTATAATGTGAGATGCAACAAGCTTCAGGTATAGAGAACTAACAGGTGTCCTTTTACAAAAAATATTTACATTTGTTACTGTCACAAAAGACAAAAATTTATATAACAGAAAAGATTTTTTTTATCATGATATTCCTTTGGTGGGGCTATTTTCTGTTTACATCTTTGAGGATATTACAAACTCTATGATAGGCTCCTTTATCACTCTAATTCATTGGAGTATGTAGACATCAGGCTTGCCAATGATGAATTCTACTTTAATAGCTGTAGCTTTGCTTCAATTTGTGGCTCTTCACTATCACCATCATGAACTATCAAAAAAACCATTATCTATGAATCCTCTTTTTCCATATCATTAGCTAGGACCATGATGCTTTCTTCTTGAATTGGTTGCTCCTCTTTGTCTTGCCTTGCATGTTTTGATGTGTCATCCGTTTGGCTCTCTTCCTGATTAGCAGTCATAACTGGTTGATCTATTTCCATTTTTGAGAGTGACCGCTGTAGTTTTTCTTCTTCATTCCTAGGTGCTAATGGAAGTAAATTGATGATTTTTAATTCATCTTTAGCTATTTCTTCATCATCAATTTCAACTTCCTCTAATAGTTCACCAGAAGTAGTATCTGTCATGCACTTGTCATAAAGTGTATCATCTAGCTAATCAAAATGTAGAATGTCCTATTGCTTTTTGATAACATGTTCAGCTTCTTTGTCAATATCAACAAATTACTATTTTAAAGAATCAAAGAATAATTGGACTTTCACCAATTCCTCTATTGTAGTGGCCCACCAAGCATGCCCTTTTTCATTGATGACCTTAATTATTCTCAAACAAAACAAGTCATCCAATTCCTTGGGCCATTCATCCTTATTCTTCAATTTATTCTTTCTATTCAAAGCATGAGGGAACAAATCAAATTTCTCCTTCTTGTATTTGGTTAGATAACAAATAACTTTTAGTTGTAGTGCAACCCTTTTGTTATCAAAATTTGACAAATCATTAGCAATACAATATGTTTTCTCAATATGGTCATGGGAAGACTTTATAATAGAGTAACACAAAAAGGTAATTTCTTTCCTTCTTTTTCCCCACTTATTGACAATGGGTTTCAAAATCTCCTCATGGGCTTTCAATTCTTCCCATATTCTTATTACCTTTGCTAACAGATCATAATACAATGGCCATTTAATTTTATCTACTAGATACATTAGAGCTTTTCTCAGTTTATCTTCATATTGTACATTTAGTTCTAGATGTAATGCCCACAACTTGCTCTTTTCTTCTTCAAAATGTTCAACAGTGTAGTACTGTGGCCTTTGTGGTGCATCTGGTAGTTATATAAGTGGAGTGGATTTAAAAGGCTCCACTGGAGGGTGAGGACAAGTGATTCTTGGCCTAGAAGACCTCCCCATTATTTTTTCTCAAGTTCAATTCTCTTTTGAACTTCTTTATTATAAGCCTCCAAAACACTCTCATATTTAATCTACAGCTTGAACATTGTTGTTTTCTCTTTCTCTAGAGTGGCCAAAACAAACTAAGAGGTTCCTACACCCATATGAGCTACCTATACATGGGGTGTATTTCCTACCCTTCTTACAATAATATTTCCCATCAATCTAGATTCATCTAATTGTGATGAGGTAGCTTGTGATCCCTTCTTTAATGATCAGATGACTAAGGCAACCTGGTCTTCACTGAATGCAGTACCTAGGAACTCCTTCTTATTTGGATCTTACCAATCCAATTTATTGAAAATAGAATTAAAAATCAAAGCATCAACTATATTCCAATTCTGTAACAATAAAATGTTTGTGGCTTTTACCATCTGTCTCCCCTCTTCAAGGGTTATGTTTTGAAATTCTTGCATCATCTTTTCTTTTATTTGATTTTGTAGGGCTACCTCCTCCATCTCTGGATGCTATGTTCTTAGTTTATTGCATCTTTCTTCAAATTTACCCATGTTGGTTCTCCATGCAAGCTAGCAAAAGACTCTAGATTTGATAAAATTATCATCTAACAAAAACTATTGACTTGCTTGTTCTAACATAGGGTCTAATTCCCTTCCTTTATAATCTGAAACTATCAACTCAAAACTTGGCATAGGAGGCTTCTGGGGGTTTCCTTCATCTATTTTAGATTGTGTGACAAAAACTCCTACTTGGGATCCCAATTGTTCAATGTTCTCCCTAGTGACCAGTTCTTCCTCAATCATCAAAGGGGTTTGTGAAGGTGAATACTCCTCAATGTGAGGATCTTCTTCCCTTATTATTTTCTACCTCTTAGGGGAGGGCTTAGGAGGCCTCTCTTCCCAGATCACACTAGTGGACCCAATTATTTGTTTACCTTTGTCCACAATGGCCTTTTTATTTTGAATGATAGTGTTGGTCTAATTTTTCACAATGCATAATTTTTTTTGAAAATTTTGGTGAAAAATATTTGAAGGCATTGTATCTAGTAGATTAGGGTTCATTCCTTCTATTTTTCAAATGCTTAGGTTTCCCTAGTTTGTGTCCTAGTCTCTATGTCATTCGAATTTTATCAAATTCTCAAGGTTTGTCATTAGAGCAATTAGTAAAAAACCCTAAATGTGGAAACCCTAATGCCTTTTTTTATTTTACCTTTGTTTTGAAAACCCTCAAAATAATATTCCAAAAAATGATTTCAAGGCATATTATTCCTACCCTAAGGTTGGGCTCAAAACAAGCATGACTTCATTAAAAATCTTTTTTAAACCTTTATTGGTTGTGCTTTAATTGTAATTTACTTGATTATTTTATTTGAGAAATATCCTATGTGATGCAAGCTTTATGTGATCGTTGATCTTGTTTAGATCAACGTGTATCACATTCCCGCAATGTTGAGATGCAAGGAATTTTAAAAATGTGGGCTTGCACTTAACTGACACGTAGCCCTTCTCTTTTTCTTAAAAAGGGGTCTTAGTGAGCCATAAAGTTTGTGATGAGTCATAAGTTGTTAGAACTCTTTGCAGACTTGTCAGTACTTTTCATGCACATTTTGAAATTCTTGCAATGTCATTGGTTGAGTTACTAATAGAGGTATTCCTTTATCACCAAGATTCATCAACCATTGATTTCATTTAAATCAAGGGCTAGCGCTTTCTCACAAGGAGATGCTCAAGAATTAAATAATGTGGGGAAGCATAAATAGGACATGTAGCACAGTCTGACAACATGGGCTCATCATTTCAAAGGATGATGTTGAGATGTCTTCTGTGGCAAGTGTTAGATGAGTTGGACTAAAGGAAAGTATTTTATTCATTAATTTAGCTGACATGGTATTTAAGACACATGATTCTATGGCTGTTGATGTGTCAAAGATCAAAGGCCAGTGCATGCCAACATTTTTAAGCTGCACGAGAGATAAATAAAGTAGGAAAGCGATTTTTTGACATGTAGCAAGATGGGGTTGAGAATCTCTAGTTTATGCTATAGTGTGCCAAGTTGTAAGGTGATTGCTGATATTTACTGCCAATTTTGCCAATGAAGAAGTTTCTCTGCTAGATAGGATTGAAGTTTTGTCAACCATAGATATTTAAAAAATTGAGGGTTGGCACAAGCCTACAATTTGAAGATGCTCGACCAATAAGGAAAGCAATAATGTGCTAGCTTGACATGTGGAAAGAATGATATCAAGCACCTACTCACTCAGAAGAAGATATGAGACCCGCTGGCATGGAAGTTGTCAGGAGGCACAAACTCATATAAAGGCTTCCTATTGGTTAGCATAGTTGACTATACTTTGTTCAATTGTAAACCTGTCTGATCGTTGATCTTATCTTGATCAATGAGTGGTGCTTCCCCACAATTCTAAGGTGCAAGAAATTTAAGGAATGTGGGTAAGTGGTAATGTGACATGTGGCCTTATTTTTAAAATCCATAAAGCTCGTTGCTTTTTAAATTAAAGACATCCAGTCTGGTGAAAATCTACAGATAGGATTCAAATCTAGGTGCAATTTGGAGGTAATAGTTACTGAGAGTAAATATGATGAAAAACTCATTTGTGTGATTTCAATGCATGAATGAAACTCATGAACTCACCATTAATGAACCACCAAAGCACATACAGAATATCAGAGCATACAAAATTTTTAGAGCCAGGGCATAGAAACTTTATCTAGCGATCTAGTAAGTTGTAGAGGAAATTACACAGTATAGAAGTGCAAATTTTAGCGGTTAAGTACCCTACGACTCTTTGAAAATCAAGTATCTACGGTTATAAAATTTCTAGGGTTTATTCTAAATGCCTCCTTAGAAAGAATTCATTGGACAAATGGATTATCTTAAATATTCTGTACATAATGATTTTCTTGAATAGTTCCCTTTATCAGTACATGAAATAACTAAGGGGAGGGAACTCATTCCAAAACACCCTAGGGTAGTTGTAGCAGAAGGTTTCTATGATAAAGAAAATTGAGTAAGAGATGCCTAAGTTTCCATGGGGGGTTTGAAGTTATTCAAGAAATGGTTTTTAGAGTGAAAACTAGATACCCCTATGAGCAATGCCTGGGAGTTTGATATTGGGAAATTAACGGTTCCCACAGTTTTCTTTGATAGTGATTTATTGATGGATTTACCAAAAAATATGATCTAATTATAGGGTGGGTAAAGAATCATGCCGGAGTGAATCTTTTTTGGGTTTTCCCTGAACTGATTAGTGAGGTTTTCAACCTCAACCCTAACCACTCCATGCATGAAATCATTGATATAGATGACCTTCAAGCAAGGTATGATGCACAAAGGATTTACTTAAGGATAGGGCCATTGCAAGAACATGCTGCTAAAGTTGGTACTTTGTCTGTGATTACTGCTAGCACCCCAGAACCTTTACTAAGAAGACATTTTAACCTTAGGGCTCAGGCATTATATTTTTTGCTTTGCAAAATTTTTGGGATCGATGAAGTTGATCAAATCCTAGGCTCAATTGTGATTTTTATGGCTCAAACTCTTCAATTCGCAATGAGCACTATTCTAGATTTTGCTACTTTTCTTGAAAAGGAAATTCACAATGGTTTGGTGGGGATAGCACAGGGAAAAGTGGACAAATCATTCTGTTGGTATTCATTGCTTATGTATGTATGCTTGTACAAGGGATTTAACTTTTTCTCCAAGTGTATGGAGCTGGAAATAACCAGGGATGGAGAAAGGAATCTAGTGTAGTTATGGAGTGTGGATATGACTTAAGAGGCTACAGATGCTAGTTATGTGAGGTTTGACAGATACTTTGCATCAAAGCTTAGATTACTTTTGAGAAGGGAGAAACCTAGAATTCCACAAGCATGTTAGAGTTGGTCAGACCTAAGGACCATGCACAAGGGTTATTGGTTAGTCATAATTGAGTAGATATAATCCTTATAATGTTTCAATAGTAATCGGAGTCTATGGTTTTTTGGGAAAGCCACATGTGCTGCCATTTTATGTGCCTTTGAAGATAGGAATAGTTGATCTGTTATGGCAAATAGGCACTATATGAGGGAGTTGCCTAAGAAGAGTGCATTTTTTTCCAATTGTTACTATGGTACATGATTTTGTCTTTGTGAGGAAAGGGTGGAAGCACCTAAATTTGTTCTTGGATAGAAATAACATGGTAGAATCTCTGATCCTGAAGGATTCTATGACCTCTTAAGAGAGAGGGTAAAAGCTTCTTGCATGGTGCAAACAGTATACTATCCAAAGGATGTTATTAGGAAATTTTTTTTCTTTACAAGAGCAGTAACTAAGAAAGGAGAAATGGATAGTATTCATCAAGACCCTAGAATTTATTAATGCTTTTGACTCCCATTATGATCCGTTGAAAGATAAAAAGTATTGGGGAGCCAAGATGCAAGCATTAATGAATAATTTGGTTGTGATTATCCAAACTATGAATGAGAAGAAGGCTATATATGTTGAGACATATCCAGAAAAGGTTGCAGAGGTGCAAAGGAGGATCAAGAGTAGAAATGTAGTGGCCCCTGGCCAATACACCTTGCAGAAAAGGGTTGGATATGTAATGACCCAGAATGTACAATAGGTTCATCTTTAGTAGAGACCAAGCCCAAGAAGCCATCTGCAACCAGTGCTCCAAAAAGACAAAAATTAGAGCAAGGGTCTTCTTCCCAAGTGGAGCAATATTCCCCAAGCCAATCCCCAATCAGAATTGATGATGAAACATCTCTAAGGGAGCAGCTTAGACAAATTGGTGGAGAGGGAGATGTAATTGTTACTTCCACATATTTGGAGATTGGAGAGCCTCAAGAACCACCTGCACCTTCATTGGATCTCACTATGGCTAATTATCAAGGTAAGGAGATTGATCCCATAGTTTCCCAAGCCTTAGAAAAATTTATTAATGATGAGAATTTTGTAAAATCTAGGGCTTTTGCTCAATTTTTGTGGAGATTAAACATGAGAAATTTTGAGAAAACTTGTGAGAAGATAAAGGAAGAATAGCTAGACAAACCTAAATCTGCTATTAAGGAAGAGGTAAAGTGTAAATTTTTGAAGGACTTTGCTCAATTTACACCTGAAGCTAGGAGGCAGATAGTTAAACAGTCAGGAGTCCTTCTTCTGCTAGAATGGGATATAGTGAATGCCATTGTTTTTGATTCAGTAAGAAAATAGAGGGATGTTCAATTAAGGATTGAGGAAGAGATATTATAGGTTCATAGAGGAATCAAATTTAGTGATGACCACCAAGCCCTTGTTATTTGGTCTATGGAAAAAAGGAACAATACCAAAATGCATGAGATTTCTATTGCAAAACACACTAGTGCATTGACAGTGTGCAGGGCTAGTGAGGTAGGTAGTAAAAAAATAATAGGAATGGCTTTAGAAATGCTAAAATTTGGTAGTGTGGTGTCTGGCCAAGAAGAAGATAGATTTGCTCAACTCAATGCTAGGTTTGAAGAAGTTTTGAAAGCATATGAGGAGAGTGGTATGCAAATATAGTTATTGGAAAATAAAGTGACTCAAATGGAGAAGATTCTTGGGAAAAGAAAATTAGGAGAATCCAGTAAACCCAGGATTGCATACCCCCCACGGCCTCTTGTTGAGCTTTTTAAGTCAACACTAATTATTGAGATACCGGATACCCCATAAAGGCCTCAGTTCTATACTATAGAGGATTTTGAAGAGGAGAAAAATAAGTTATATGCATTGCATGTAGAACTTAATAATCAATATGAAGAAAAATTAAGGCAAGGTATCATGTATTTAGTAGATAGAATTGAATGGCCATCATTTTTTGATTTGCTAGTAGGGATTGTCACTATCAGGGATGAATTAAAATGAAATGAAGCCGTATTCAAACCCATTGTACAAAATTTGACAGAAACAAATGAAGATATCACTGCTATGTATATATCTGTTATCCAGCTAACCTGTCATTAGATAGAAAAGATCTTTGATCTATTAAATAAATTACAAGGTTTTGATGATAAACAAGATTCCTTCCAAAGAAGATTAAATATTTGTTTTTCCAAGTATTTTGTAGGAAAATTTGATTTATTCCCTTGTGCTTTAAAGACAATTGAGAAAGTGAAGGCAAAGGAAGAATGGAAGAAGGAGCTAGATGAGATATTTTGTGAAAGAATGAATAAAGTTATAAATGAAATAGGCCATCTATTATGGGCAATGAAAAATGAAGAGCTAGTAAAGGTATAGTTGTTCTACAACACCATTAGAAAAGATCTTGTGGATATACAGGCAATTACAAATTCCTTAATAATGATGCAAAGAGAGGTCCTGAGTTTTGATTGGCCCGATGACACTGTCTACAATGAGAGGAAAGATAAATTTATGTCTATAGAGCAGATGGTAGGAGATGACAAGGCAAAAGATGATGAGGAAGAAGAAGGTGCAAAAATAGAAGTCACCCGTATAGTTGATGATAAAGACAAAGAGAATCCTTAGGTAGCTGCAGATGACTCATCACTTTCAAACTTGATGGCCACCTACCCCAAGGAACTAGAATGATAAAAGAATCCGATCATAGTGTTTTTGTCTTTCCAAGTGGAATAACAGAAAGGGACCCACAAAAGATATTCAATGTACCGGTCTTTCTGTTATTCACAATTTTGTCTTCTTGTGATAGGTGTATGTAAGAATCTTTTTGAAGAACACCTATAAATCACATTTGCCCTTTTCTTGTTGCAACTCATGCCTATATAAATGAGTTTTCAAGGCAATGTGAGGGTCCAATTTCTAATGCTTTTAGTCATACTTTATTTATTTTTGGTCCAAGTAATTTGAGGAAGCTTTATGATGTATTTTCTCTGTAAGTTTATGGGAATACATTAATAAAGAATGATCTCTGTGTTTCTTCCTATGGTCATTCTAAGTTTACTGCGAAGTGTATACAATTTTCAAAGAAAATGAATACAAATTACGAACTATCCCCATATCAATTCTTTTTGAATTTTGTCTCCTTTTGGTTACTTAGTTATCTTGATGTTGTATGAGTAAAAACTTGTGCAATTGAATGCAATCCTTTAGGTTGTATATCTTGTCATTGCTGCTATTAGTTCAATGAATTAAGTAAGAGCTTTGATAAATTTGATAAGGTTGCTATAGTAATAGGAAGGATGTTTTGAATGATGGATTTCAGTAAGAATTGTTGATAATATTTGTTGTAAGGCAACAAATTAGATTTATAGATTTGTAGTAGACTCTGAGCCCTACTGGATTAGGCACTAGTCAAGATGATTCAGCTGAAAGAGAAATAGATCATAAATGGGTATCAAATGCAAAATTACAATCAATTTTACTTTTATTTCCTAAAGATCTTCAAAGGTGGTCAATACTTGTTTACATGAAATATTCTAGCCTTAGTTAGCCACTATTGCAAAGAATACTTGAACATCTACAGAAGACTTTATGACCAAATCTGTTATATGAGATGTATTTTGTTTAAAATATAACAATTAGTTGTGTTTATGGATTGAGGATGAGAATCAGAATGAAACTAAGATAGTTTTCATACAACAATAGTCAGTTTGAGTCATCCCTTAGGTATACTCGCCTTTGATTTGTAGAGCCTAAGGAGAAGAAAACCATTCTTGGTTTTGTTAATGTTGGATCCAAATGGTTTGCATGTGTAACTAAAAATAGGAAATGGCTAATCCTTAGGTTGCATAAGTATTATCATTTTGGTATTGAGGATCTCTATTGCTTAGTATTTAAAAAAAAAAAAAAAAAAAAAAAACTCCAACATATAGTATAAGCTAGCCTCTTTTGGATAATCAATTGACCTGCCCCTATGTTGGGAGTAAATACCATTTTCTTCATTACTTCCCTGGCCTTATCTGGGAAAGAATTAATAAGAATTTGCTTCTTCTTATTCATAGTTTCCATTGTTTCGAGAAATGTGAGCATGAGCTTATTTATTCTATCTACTACTATAATAGCATTACCTAGAGGACTACAGTGTGCATAAAAAAAAAGAATGAAATCAAAAAAATTTTAGAAAACTCTCTATTTTTCATTCTTAGTCTCCTGCTCTTGCAGGGAGTATTCATTTCTCATTATATCTTTAGGAAAATAAAATTCATGATCAATTTTACCAAGCTTAATTTTGTGCCTAAAGGCCAAATGGTAAAATCCTACAGTGTCACAAAAATGAGGGTGATAAATAACTATATTATATTGATCCAAAATCTTGTGTAGAGAGAGCCAACCGCCTTTTGTAATTACAAATTGATGGGCCACTGTGCAAGTGGGGAAGATTGACCCTCATGATCTTTTTAGCAAGTAAGTTTCCTCTAGTCCTCCCAATTGCCACAAAAATTTAGCCAGACCTACCTCTAAAGGAACTTGGTAAGGTAACACATGGGGAGTACCTCGAAAACCATAATTCAAATGATAGTTGAGACTGAATATGGGATGATGTCTCCCCAGTTGTGTGAAACCTTCAAACCAATAGGATTTTCCAGGGGCCTAATAAGACCTACCAATGCCTTGGGTATTCTGGGATTGTCACTTAATAATAGGAACCTCAGTATGGAAGCAAAATACCTATCAAACCTGAGAAAACTAGCCTTTTCTACCTCCCAGGTCATATTTGCACTCTATAATTGGACTGGCAGTGCTTCCCCATCCTGTTCCCTATTCAATTTCATCTATTTCCCAAAATATGTTACTCCTTTGAACAAAATCATGTGCATTAACAAAGAATAGTGACCAAAAATCATTTGAACCTTGCCTTTTGCAATCCCAACTAGACCATTATGAATTTCTTTAGCTAAATAAGAAGCAATATAAAAAATTATGTCCACACCAAAAGAGGAAATTTGAGTAATCATGTACATAAAATCCACAGGCACAAACTCCTCTTCATCTTTTCCAAAAAGTCTGCACAGAGCCCTATATGCCTCCATAGCCCTACCATTGAAGTATGCCCTTTTGAAGGGTTCCTTAGGGGCTATTGTTATTGCTGGCAGGGTTCCAATTTTACCCATATGCGCCCTTAGTGCTCCTTGCCTAACTACATCTTTCTTTGACATGTATTCTTTTTCTAATTGTTTTAAATCAATTGGCACATGGTAGTCAATGAAAGACCCTAAACTAAATACTTGCCTAATTTCCTCTGGGTTGATTGTGATTAGAATTTCACCATCAACTCTTCTCACCACTCTAATTGCTTGGTTATAGTTTTCTTCCATAGCCTCAAGGACATCATAATCCATCAAAGAATCACTAATTTTCCTAAATCAAAATTCCAAATATTGGCATGTAGGGAAAACAAATTCCTTTCTGAAAACCATTTCTTAAATAAATCTAGACTAGTGCGAGAAATGTTAGCATCTCGAACCCAATTTCCCTTATCATATAACCCATCTCCAACTCTCAGCCTTGGGTTTAATGAGGTTAGCATTTTAACTTGCACAATCTTAGTGGTGGATTCAGGGAGCAATTCAAGTAGGTCATCATGGATGTTTTTATCCAAATAATTTGCTTTCCTAGAAAACACCTTCTTTGGAGGCATCTTCACTATAATTCATAGAAATTGAAATGCTACAGAGGTTATAGTATATAAGTACTTACTTGATTTTTCTACTCATTCTTCTTTGTAATTCTACAATGTCTCACAAACAATGGCAAACTACTTCATGCTCTGATTAGGCACCACACAATATTCTTGAGTAATTTTTTCTAATCATAAAACTTGAAATCTTTGTTCACGTGAGATGGAAATTGTGAGATCTCTTGTAATATACTCTATTTTTTCTTGCATGCGAAGCTTTCATTCCTCATAAATGAATTGTAGAGGAAATAGAATGCCACCATCTTCTATGTTCAAATTTACACCATTGATCTTTGAAAAATCCTATGGTCCAGGGATGCAAGTAGGGATGACTCATGTTCTACTTGACATTTTGGCAATCAATCCAATGATATTTCACCATGTGTACCATTCTTTCTTTCTTGGCTCTTCAAACTAGACCCATTGACTTCTGAGGATACATGTCATTGAGTCGCTACCTTGCTATACACAAAGAATGAGCATGTTGCCATAGTGAGGAAGTGACAACCCTTGATCTAATCTTAATCTGATGGCAGGTATTTTACTATAGTTTCATTACTAGAGGAGTGGGTCCCTCCTGTGTTTGCCTTGTTTGCTATGTCACTATACATAAAGAGTGAGCAACTTCAAATAGTGACAAAGTGATGATCATTGATTCCATTTTGATCAACCAGAGGACATTTGATGCATCATGTAATACAAATATTATGGGCCCCCTCTTTATCTACTTTACTCGCTATGTTGCTATTCATAAAATTTAAGCAGATTATCATAGTGATAAAGTGACAACCATAGATCTGGGCTTGATTTGAGGGTGAGGAAACTGCATGATGTGCATACACTATGGTGGGACCCAAATCACTATGTCACATAGGGTAAATAGTCCATATATTTTCATAGTGAGGTAGCGACTATCAATGATCTCACCTTGATCGAATGATCACAATTCTTCATCTATTTTCTGAATGGGGCATGGGTCTAGGTTACTGATTGCATGAGGATATCTTGTCCTGTTGGCACATAAATCAATATTTTAATCCTAGTTGCATTACCATGTAACTTAGGTCCGACCACATACCCATTTTCTGGCTGGGGACTATGTCGCTAATGACGAGGCACAAAGTTTTTTTGATTGCAACATGGCAACCTCTACTATTCTAAAAACTTTTAGTGCATACGTGTATCCATCTGGATGCCACCATGTCCCAAAGGCTGCATGATTCACATCTGACAGAGCATAAGTTTGGGACCCACTTTCTAAAATTGTTGTTGCATTATTACTTTCTGTCAAGGCACTATGTCGCTAATGGTGAAGATCGTTCATTTTTTTATCACAACATAGAAACCTACGATGTCTTAGTAAAATCAGGTGCCAAAAGGATAGAAATCTATCAATCATGATTATCATAAGTAGCACCTCTAACAGAACAATAAAATTGCACATTGACCCTACCACTTGGGAGCTTTTGTGGTCATTGGGAAATTAAAAATCTACCGTCATCTATATTTTTTGTTAAGGCACGATGTTGCTACCGGCAAGGTGCAAACTTTTTCGATAGTGACACATCAACCCATTGGAAAAACTAGATTTTGTTGACACTTTTTGCACTTCATTATTTTTTGTTCCTTTCCCAGTTCTTACAACTCTAATATGAAACACCTGACTAAAACTTTTGGAGCACAACACTTTTTGGTCATTGTGCCTCCATTTCATGAAACCGCCACTCAATTTTTTGATAGTCACTATGTTGCATAGGGTAAAACACTTGCATCTTAGGATAGCAATGATGCAACTGCTATAGATCTTATAAGGATCAGACGGTGTGGAACAAAAAGGAAAAAGGTCACTTGGGGGTGCAAGATATTTGAATTAGATACAGAATATTCATGTTTTAAAAGGTTTTGTGCCCAAATAGATTCAAAAGAAATGAAACCTAGGGCTTGACACAAGCTTTCAAAGGTTATCAAATTTGTAAGACCAAAAACCATAAACCCTAGCCTTTAATAATGGATTCAAATCTAATTTTTTACACCTAGAAATTGGAACATTTATTTTGTAAAAATCTGACCAACACAATCATTACCTAGTCCACTAGTATAAGCTACTCTCCAGTGCATAGCATGGTTGCCCATTGCTCATGTGACACCAAAGCATCCAAAGACCACTACATGCAAACTAATCACATGTCAATATTCCTTTTTCATATTTACATTGCCTCAATTCTACCCCCCATCCCTCTACACATCCCTATTGTTTCTACAACCCTTTTCTCTTTTCCCCCTTTTTCCTATGTTCCCACCACTGCATTCTCGCGAACCCTCAAAACTCATGATCCCATTGACAAAGGTTATCACGAGATCGCTCTTTGACACTTTGTCCCTCAAACCCTAACCTAATTTCCTGCAAGTGCATTCCCTTGCGATCTAAACCCTAGTGATCCTTTCAACTCTACTTATTGCTAGATCATGCTTGGAATTCCCCATGCACGTCAACCCCTAACCCGTTCCAACATTGACCCTGCCCATTGCAGAAAAATCACATTTCCACCATGTGAAGCACATTTTTTCTAGCAAGATCTCTTTTCTGCTAACATATCTTAATCCCACAAGCTATGCATGACAAAATTCATGATCTAATGAAAGGTCTTTTCTAAGCCCTTCTTACCCTTCCCCCTAGCCATTTTTGCAGAATTGTGATCTTATCGATCCCCATAGCAATCTCGTTGGACTTGTGTTTGTTGGATCATGTTTTCTAAGTTGTAGGAACACTAAAAATGCTACAAAAAAAAAATTTAAAGATTAGTTTTTTGACCCTGCAAATCAATCTGGTGTCTGTCACACTTGTCCTCATCATACCACATCTACCCAATGCTTTGGTCATCGAAGTGTAGCCATTGTAATGTCCAAATTAGAGCTCCAAGTAGCAATATCTTGTCATCCATATGAAAGAAAATAACCCTTTCTATCCCCCCTCAAGCCCATTATAGCCCCCCTTGGGTGCCCTTTCTTTCTCTATGACTCCTCCAGTATGCTCCATTTCTCCCAAACTTATTCTTGTTTTACTTTTATTATCCTTTCTACTCCATTTTTAATCCTTCTATGTCCTCTTGTTGCCCTAACTTACTGCAGCTTTTCAAGAAGTCATCAAGCCTCATGTTGTTTCCCCATTGCCTTCTTGAGGAGGCATCCCATAGTCTATTCTCTCTCTTTCTATTTGAAACTAGGGTGACCATGTAACTTTAAAAGGTCTTCTTTGCATCATTAATATTCAATCTTCTTTGAAATAACATGTTGTTCCAACACTATGTCACAGAGGGGCAAAATGTAGACACTTAACTCTGATTATAGCACTAGGTAATCTTATTTACTCATCTCCTAAGCTATTAATGATTAAATATGTATTATTTAACTAATTAGTCATAATCTCATAGTTAATTAATTAATTAAATTAACTATAGTCCAATTGATAAAATCAAATGATAATCCAAAATCAATTTATCAATTAAAATTCTATTCCTCTATTAAATTAAATAAATCTTCAAATCTATTTAATTTAAATCTCACATCCCCCATTTATTAAATAAATCATTTCTTAAGTTATCCAAACCCCTAAAAAATTTTCTAAACTGAACTTTTACCCCTAATCCAACCCATTCAACCATACTTATAACCTCACTTAGCCACCTAATTAACCCATCGCATCAAAGCTAAGCCACTTGCCCCCTAACCCCCTTTGTAAACCAAGTCTAATCTCCCTCCTAAACATGTGCACAACTTTAAGCAGGGGTTAAGACTTGTTAACCCAAGACAAAGTCAAAAAGTCTCCCTTATCTTCTTCCATCCCTATCCAAAAGCATTTATGGCTCTTACATACCATTAATACCTAGTACATCCCTCTTAAAGCCTCTTACATCCCTCTTACACACTCATCCTCCCTCATTACTCCCTTAGACCAACTAGTTTCCCATCCCCTCATGCTCATCCTCCTTGTGACAAGTGTCACTCCCCTATTGGCTCCAAACAAGCATCATCCATGTGCTCCCCTTTTAAAGCATCCTAGCCCTCCTTGACCATTCTTCCATCCTTTCATCTTGACTCTTCATCTCTCTATCCATTAGCCTATAAATAAAGCCCTTCCCTCTAAAAATCCATCATCTACTTTTATGCAAACTTATAATGCCCCAATGACCACTACATCATAACCATTTTACACCACCATAATGTTGAAATACATCCATAACTCCATTGTTAAAACCATCACCCATCCACACACTTGGTAAAATCACCTACCCATTGGAAGCTTGAGCGCACCATTAGCATACATCCCCTATCTATTAAGGACATATCTACATCATCATAGGTTACACTCAAGGAGTTTACCATTTTTGGCTTGCCTTCCTTTTGGTGATAACGCCATCCTATCTTAAGTGTTAACTACTTTAGCTTTTTATATGCTCTCATTAATAGTTAGTATTCAATAATCAAACTACTAAATTAGGTGATATAGTTAATAGAACATGGCTCCAAATAAACATGCTTGGAAAGAATGAAATTCCTATATTTGAAGACTACGAGAAGAAAAAACTAGTTCTCATATATTCACACCTTGTTGTAGAAAAAAATTTCTCAAGTTGCTAAAGCATCAAGTAAGATCAAAGACAAAGGAAATTTTTACTATTAGTACTACTAATCATGAATCCCTATTGAAGACCCTTATGAAGAGAGAAGGCCCTATAGGGACACTTTGCTAGGTATAGAAACTCACACGAAGGTTTACTATGTTAAAATTATGCTTAAATTCAATTCATCTTTTGCACATTTTCTTCTTTTTTTCTTAAATATATGGATTGTGAATGCATTTGGAAACACATATCATAGATATAGATGATTCAAATACAGTTGATTAGTGCAAACAAATTGATAGTAAAGTCCATGATGGACTCTTCCATTATGTTTTTGGTGTCCTTTAGTTTGTTTTGTTCATATTGATGAAGTGAGCCAAAAAATATATTATTTTACCAATTAATTGATCTTCTCCTTGTGCCTTCCAAATGTAGGGACTTAGTCATATGATTGATGTATGGAATTCTTCTACTGTGCTTTGGTGCATTTCTTACTTTTTTGGTATATATCACTATTTATTTATTATAATGAGACTATAATACTAACATTTTTTATGCTATTGGAATTTAGGTGTCATCAAGAGTAGTAATGGATGGAGCTAGATTTATTTTGATGAGTGAAATAGAGACACCTATACTATTTTTGAGTTTAGGCTTTTTTATAGTTGTGTATCTAGGTTTAAAGCCCTTATCATTGATGTAATTGTACACATTATAATATATACAATTTACATTACAACTTGGGTTGCACAATGATGTACATGTACTAGTATCTTTTCTTCTATGAACATATTTGTACACTATGAATATATAAATTCATAATTTGTTTGTTTCAATACTTACAATGATGAAACATATGAAAAATTTCAAGTGTGAACTCCTTGATTTAATTAATTTAGACATAAGGTGAACAATTTGGCCTCTTAGTCCCTAAATTTGTTGAAGATTAGTCAAAGTGGTAAAAGTCATTAAATAAAGTATAGGTATCATCAAAGTTATTAATTATCCCTAAAAAATGAATTATGGCATCGATTGGTCTGCTCCATTAGCTCCTCATAGGCAGGTGAACCCTAGTGACAACCCCATCTTGGCCATTGCATCAATAGAACATATGTACCCTTCCTAGTCTAAAGTGTACCCAAGGTGCCCAGAGTAATATTGGGTAGAAATTTTTAGAGGGTCATAGCTCAAAGCTTGCGAGGGTTATGGAAAAAATATCAAGTGCTATAGGACCGCATTGCCAAGATCCATAATAACCTCTCTCAGTTTTGGGAGACTCAAACTCATTTATATTTAGCACAACAATCTTTGTTGATGCCAAATCTTGTAGGGGAGATTCGTTGAATTGTGTCATAGTTCATATCCTCCAAACCATGCACCATGGCATCAATTCATCTTCTCTATTAGCTTTGGATAGATAAATGAACCTTAGTGACAAATGTGTCTCAAGCATTGAGTTGATAGAATGTTCGCACACACCCTAGTGTTAAGTGTACCCAAGGTGCCTAAAGTAATATTGGGTATTATTTTTCATATGGCCATAGTTTGGAGCTGGTGAGGAGTATGAGAAAACTATAATGCACTATAGGACTATGTTTGTCTGTGTTCCAAGTTTTAGTTGATATCTTTTTTCTCTAGGGTTTTGAGTCAAGTTAAGTGTCAATGTCTTGAGTCTAAGTCTAGATTTTCCATAGCATGACCTTTCTTCTCATCATTCCTTTGAGCTAACCTGATGTAGGAAATCATATGAGTAATGCACCAGTCCAATGGCTAGATGATTAGGTTTTGGAGGATCTATTATGCATTTCCCTGATGAGAAGAAGGTCTGGATATCTTAATGATCCATTTTTCTTTATTCTTAATCATGTTAGGGACAAAGATTTATGCTATGTTGAAAGACATTGTAGATAACCAAGATAGAATGTAGGAGAAGCAAATAAATCATTAAAAATCATGAAAGAACGTAGTCAAAGGTCTCTATCTAAAGGAAGGATACAGTTAAAAGAGATCATAGGCATATTCAAAGAAAAAAATAGTGGAGAGCATTGAAGACCAAAGCTAAAATATGATATTCAAATCATGAGAACCAACTAGAAGCAATATCAATTGAATTTGATATAGAGTAAACACTGAAAGGTACAAAAAATGGTTAAGAACATGGTCAAAGGTGATAGAAACTAGGTTGAAAATTGAATCGATGGTCCAAAACACATCTGGACATCCATGTCATCGAGTTAAATAGTCAAGTCACCTTGGACATAAGATCTTTTACATAGCCATAAGATCTTAAAGGATCTATGCTTGTCTCTAGGACACTAAAAAAAGTTACACAAAGAATAACTAAAGTAACATAGTGATGATGTGACATGTGGAATAGATGGGCCCACACTACAAAGGAAATTAGCGAGTTAAGTTTTTTTAAATTATCACCATCAGATCAAAACAATACCTACGATTGTCACTGTATTGTTATAAATAGTATCCCAATCACTACTCATGGTGACATAGCGACAACATGACATGTGGAGTAGGTGGGCCCATGTTACAAAAAAAAAAGGATAGTTAAGGCATTTCTAAATCTCAACTATTAGATCCTAGAAATTTATGTTTATGTTTTTGTCATATATAAATCAATATAGTTAAATATAATTGAAGTCATGAAGAATAGTTAATAGTTAGTGTAAAATTGTCATCTCATAGTCGCAATTTAGAAGTAACAGTTAAGTTTAAATGTTGTGAAATTGTAATCACAACTAATGAATAGTTGTTTCCAAGTCACCATAGTTAATGAAATAAATGCACATTAAGTTGTGATCCAACGAAAATGTTAATGTCAGGTACTCTAAGAAATGAAATTGTGCCACCTATTTTCCATGGTGAGCATAGCTGGAAGGTGGACCCATAGTGTAGAGAAAAACAAATGCTTAACATCTTTTATGACCACTGTCAAATCAAAAAGAGATCTACACTTGTCATTATGTTGCTATAGAAACTTGCATGAATGTTAATGTTATTAATGTAACAATGATTTGACACATGTACATAGGTGTACCTAGATTCATTCTTCATTGCAACATATATCATTTCATCATCATCTTCATTAGAATCATGTTCATCAGCAATTTAGCATGACATCTTGCCTTTGTCTTTGTAATCTTTGTTGCCATCTTCTCTTCTAGTTTTGTACTTGTTTCCTTCTCTATAGTTCTACTTCTGTGTATATCTTGTAGCAATATGAACAACTTCATTGAAATTGAAACAAATGATGGGTAACTTACCTTTGAACTTGCCTTTACCTTTGTGAAATCTTCTTGCTAGTAGTGCTTCCAATTGTTCAACATCTTCCTCATCTATATCACTGTCACTGGATACTTATCTTATCTTTCTTTTCTTCTTAATCTACTTCAACTCTTTAGAATCATTCAATAACAACTTATCTTTGAAAGTAGATTCAAGACTTTCAAGTTTGTAATTATCAAATTTAGATAGGTCAAAAGCAATGAGTCTACCTACTAGACCTTCAAGAGTTCAATTATTTCCTAGAATACATATCAATTCTTGGATTGCAAAAACTCTAATAGCATAAACTACTAGTAATGATCTCAAGACTTTACTTAACATAGTATCATCATCTATATGGCTAATAGCTCCTCTTATTGCACTAACAACTTCTTTTATCCTAGCAACATACTGAGCAATATTTTCACCTGCTTCCATTCTCATATCAACAAACTTACCTCTGAGGCTCTTTGAACATTTTGTCTCCTCCATAGATGGTGTTTAGGGAATCCCACATTTTCTCTATACTATCATAGCCTTTGATATCATCAAATTCAACGTAGCTTAGGGTAGAGGCAATCTCTAACATTTCCTAATTGTGTTCCTTTTTCTTCTTCATATCTTCAACAATTAGGGCACCTGTTAGATCAAAATGCTCCACTATAATGTTAGATTGTGCATGATCTCCAAGTCCTCCAAGGTTTAGCTTTATCAAACTCTGTCATGTAAGAATGCTATCTCTATTGAGCTTGGGTACTTCTTCTTCAGACATCTCAATTTTTGTGCTTCTGGTACCTTAAAACTAGTCCTCTTAAGTAGATGGCTCTGATACCAATTATTGAAATTACTTTAGAATAACTAGTGGGGCAATTCTATTATTCAAGATCCATGTGTATAAATAAAACTTTTCACAATTTAGTGAACCCATAAAACATTCATACCCATTCATGCATCCATTGTGTATTTACTACAACTTGTATGTTACTATCAAAACAATTTTAAAAAATGTAAAGCATGAAGCACAACACATTCATCAATACACTTGAAATAATGATTTAAGTGGAAACCCAATTTGGGAAAAAGCACTAGTAACATGCTCCTCATTTTCACTCTTCTGAAGTGATGTCCTATGAAAGGCCAACCCTGTTAAAGGTTACAATACACTATTAAATGTGATTTGGTTAAGGGATTTTAATCACCCTATTAAAAGTGAGCCTTATTATAAGATTTTATTCCATTCAGTTGGAATGCCAACCTATTAAAGGATTTTCCAATTATTGTTAAATCAACCTTACTCCAAAAGATTTACCCTAGACTGATACAATTGATAAAGAGTAACAATAGAGCTTTAAACTGATATAACTTATAGCTTCACTTGTAAATTACAGATCTTTGTTCAGTCCTCAATTCTACTTGGCTTTCATACTTTGCAGCTCTAATAGCTTGTTCACCCTTCAAGTAGTCTTCTTCTTAAGTCTTCTTTCTTAACATGTCATTGTAGACTCTTCTCTTGGGTCACTTGATGAAGCAAAAGCCTTAATTCCTTTTCCTTCTTAGGTTCTCATGCATGACACCAACCTCTCTTGCTTCATGACTAGACATTCCTATAAATAGGAAATTAAAATATTTTCCTGCTCATTATCCATCATCCAAATTAGGCTTTTGGATGGATTAGGTAGGATATAATCTATCTAACCCATAACTTGTCTTTTCTAGAAATTTCTCCTAGAATCCATTTGAATTCAACTAAAAATGGTTTACATCAAATTCTATGCCACCACCTCATCAATTTTATCTTCCTCCTAGTTCACAAGTTTCAAGAAAACAAACTTGTTGGCTTAGATTTGATGAATCTTTGATCTTTATCATAATGCAGTAGCTTCACATTATCAACCTTTTGATGCTCGACACATGCTACATTGCTTGACATTAACTGTAAAATCACTCAGCATCAACTAAAGTTTACTATTGCTTGGCATCAACTAAACTTTATTCAGCATCAACTATTTTGCTTGGCATCCACTAGATTTTTCTTTTACTTGACTCTAATTGACTTTCTACTTGGCTTTCACTAACTTTGCTTAGCACCTACTATCCACTCAGTCAAGCTTGGAAGACAAACTTTGTTTAACTTATTCTTCTAAACTTTCTAAGTGTATCTTACCATTTTGTAACGTTAAGTAGATCATCAATACATCACGTTTTTACTGTTTTAATTGATTCTTGTACTTCATTATATAATCATAACTCGACCTTTCCTCTAGGTGCTTTTGTTACATCTTATTGATCAAATCCTCCTCATTAATCAACTAAGTGATAGTACTTGAATCTTATAAGAAATTGTCTTACCAACAAATAGTAGGTTTGAAATCTATAACAAAACAATAATTGAATCACATAATCTTGTTCAATAGTCTCCTTCTTAACGATCTATTTTTCAATGATCTTTTAAATAAAATTTCTAGAATCTTACACTTAAGCATTGATGGAAAACCAAATTGATGAACTAAGTCAATCAAATGATGAACGTCTTGTTCAACCAATTTGACTAGGTTAAAATAGTAAGACAATACCAAAGAAAGAAATTTTATACCTCTCCTATCAACAACTTCCATCTTTTGGTTAGGTTACAAAGCTCTTTCTTAAAATTCCCTTTGAGTTTCTTCTTGTATCTCCCTCTTACTAGGTAGATTAGGATTTCTTCCTAGATTTCTCCCTCTTTCTTTTATACTAGATTGATTAGTAGAGTACCGCCCTTTGATGATGATGATTTTTCTAGTTCTTTGATCAGTGTTATAATCAATGTCTCCCTCTCTATTCTGACTTAGTTCTTGATATCTTTCTCCCTCTTTGATTAGCAAACTAGTTTAGGACTTTCTCCCTCTTATCTCTTGCACTTGATCAGTAAAACTCTTCTTCTAATGATGATTTGATCAATTTACTTTCTCCTTCTTTGACAACAATTCCAAAGACCTATACCAAAAACTTGTCATCCTTAAAGAATGCAGATATAAGCTTTTGCATTTTCCTTAGTTTCTCCCTCTATCACCTTGCTTGTGACTGATTTAATTTTTTTTTAAAGTAAGATCTATTACATCAATTTTTATTATATGAACATCATCTTATTTGATATAGGGCACTCCTATTTCTCAAATAGCCTTTGATAGGGGTATCACCCCTAGTTTACCTCTTAGATACTCATGAGCATCCTTAGGTAATGGTTTTGTGAAGATATTAGCAATTTTCCCTTTTCAGTTAACATATTCCATCTTCACCTCTTTGTCTTGAACTAATTCTCTTACATAATGATATTTGATTGCAATGTGCTTTGTCTTTGTGTGCATCACTACAGTTCTTTGATATATTGATAGCATTTGTACTATCACAATAAAGTATCATTGGTTCTGTGGTTTCTTCCTTCATTCCTTTGAGTAGCTATTTGATCCATACAATGTTGGTGAAGTTTACAATAGTAGCAACATATTTTTTTTAGTAGTAGATTGTGAAGTACAACTCTATTTCTTGCTTGTCCATGTAACTAGTCTCTTGCCTAAGAAAAATTCTTGCCCACTGGCGCTCTTTCTATCATCAATATTTTTAGCCTAGTCTGCATCAGTGTAGGCTCTTAAGTCAAACCTTTCATTCTTTTTGTAGTATAGACAAAATTCTTCTATTCCTTTCAGGTATCTCATCATCCTCTTCACAACCATTAAGTGACTCTCTTTGGGATTAGAAGAGAATCTTGCAACTATCCCTACAGATAATGCAACATCAAGTCTACTATGTACTGCATATTGTAATTTGCCAATCATAAACCTGTACAATGTTTGATTCACCTTAGGTGAATCATCATTCTTTGACAACTTGTGTCTTGTCACTATAGGTGTACTTACTAGTTTGGAATCCTCTAGTCCAAATGTCTTCAATATCTCTTTGACATACTTTGATTGAGTGATGTATATACCATACTTCATTTGATATACTTGCAATCTCACAAAAAATTTGATTTCTCCAAACATAAACATTTCAAATTCTTGCTTCATCTAATTTGCAAAATCCTTACATAAAGCATCTTATCCTCCAAATATAATATCATCAACAAATATTATAGATAGCAAAATACCTTTCTCTTTTTCTATCTTTATGTACAAATTGTTACTATCATCAATCCTTTCAAATCTAATTTTCACAAGATAAATATGAAGTTCTCATTCCATGCTCTTGGTGCTTGCTTCAATCCATATAGAGCTTTGTGTAGTCTACATAACATGTTATTTTTTTTATCATCAACAAATTCTTCTGGCTATACTATGTAGACTTCCTCTTCTAGTATGCCATTCAAAAATGCAAATTTAACAGATATCTAATAAACATTGAAACCTTTGTATGCAACATAAGCAAGTAGATTTCTTTCTCCTTCCATTCTTGCAACAAGAGCAAATGTCTCCCCATAGTCAATTCCTTCTTCTTGTGCATTTTCCTTGTAAACTAATTGCCTTGTTTCTTGTCACTTCACCATTCTCATCTAACTTGTTTCTAAATATCCACTTGGTACCAATCACATTCTTGTCTTCTGGTCTAGGAACTAGACTCCATGTTTTATTCTTCCCTATCTATTTAATCTCTTCTTTCATGGCCTTGTACCAATCATCATCTTCTAATGCATCATTTTCTATTTTGGGTTCCATGCTTAACAAACATGATTTTCTTATCAATCTATTTATTGTCATTAGCCCAACATCTTTGTTTCCAGTGATTTGATTAATAGGATGATGTCTTTTGACATATTTAGACAATCTTGGCTCAACTCTTATTTCTACATTTTTTCTTTCAGCTTCAAAGTCATTGTGTACATCTTTGTCACATATCTCAGCATCTCTTTCATGTGTACTAATCTTATAATTACAATGTGCACCTTCTTCATTTTATAACTTAGTATTTAAATGTTGCTTGGTTCCTAAATGCAATTTGGCATTCACAGGATGTGACTTTAGAGTTAGTAATACTTGTTGTTGATTTGTAACTTGACTTGCAACATCTTCTTCAACAAGCATTCCTTCATAAAAGTATACAAATGATTTGTATTCTTTTGGTTCTTTTATAAGCTTAGACACATGTTCTTCTATAAATTCGTCAAAATTCACATTTCACTTTTCACAATTTTGTTAGTGTTAGTATTTAAACACTTATAAGCTTTTATTCTTATGGAGTATCCAAGGAATATACTTTCTTCACTTTTTGCATCGAACTTTCCATTCCTAACATCTTTAAGAATATAACACTTACTTCCAAATACTTTAAAGTATTTTACATTGGGTGGATATCCATACCATAGTATAAAAGGTGTTGAATGAGTATCTTTCTTGACTTGCACATGGTTGAAGGTATATACAATAGTACTTACAGCTTATCTTTATTATTTTAGAGCAAGTTTTTTCTCCATCATAAGTGTTTTGGCATAGTCCATTATAGACCTATTTCTCCTTTTAGCAATTCCATTTTGTGGAGGGGTCCTAGGGGTAGATGTTTGTCTTTTGATTCCTTTATCATTACTAAAACATCTTAAACTCATTTGAGGTGAATTCTCCTCCTCTATCTGATTTCAACCATTATAGACTCTTACCTATCTCTTTCTCAACTCTTGCAAATACCACTTAAACATTTAAAAAGCATCATATTTTTGTTTTAGAAACATGACTATCACCATTCTAGAGTAATGATCAACAATAGCATAATGTACTTATATACTCTATAGCTTTGCACTTCAATTGGTCCACATAAGTTAGTATGAACAATCTCTAGTATTTCTTTAAAGGTATAAGCTTTACTCTTAAAGCTTGACATTGACATTTTGCCTAGTTAACATTGTTTGCACACTATATTACTAGGTTTCTTCAACTTAGTTAATCCTCTAACTTTTTTCATGTTACTGATACTAACCAAGTTATCAAAATTAACATGACATAATCTCTTGTGCCAAAGCCATACATCATCAATTTTTGCATCAAAACAAGTAGCATCCTCTATATCTAGATATAATAGAATACTTCTAATTTGATCACCTTTCCCAATCAGTTTCCCATTTGTGTCATAAATCTTGGTAGTTTTGTTTCCAAATTTAATCTTGCATTCCAGATTTTTCAATTGTGACACACTTAGCAAGTTATAATTTAGTACTTCAACATAGTAAGCATTTTTATATGAAATTTTGTTTGTGAGTTTGATAGAGCCTTTTCCTTTTATCAAACATGTTGCATCATTACCAAATATAACACTATTTCCATTATAACAAGTTAAAGTAATGAACTTACTTCTATTTCTAATCATGTGATGTGAGAATCCACTATCAATGATCCATCTATCATTTTTTTTCACACAAGTCACAAGTGACATTGCCTCATCTTCATCAGATTTGTCCTTCATTGCAACATATACCACTTCATCATCATGTTCATCAGAATCATGTTCATCAACAATGTATCATGAATTTTTGCCATTGTCTTTGTAATCTCAATTGTAATATTCTCTTCTAATTTTGTACTTATTTCCTTCTCTATAGTTTTTATTTTGTGTACATCTTGCAGTGATATGACAAACTTCATTACAATTAAAATAACTACTGAGTAACTTACCTTTACCTCTGTGAAATCCTCTTGTTAGTAGTGCTTTCAATTGTTCAACATCTTCCTCATATGTATCACTATCACTAGATACATATCCTATCTTTCTTTTCTTGTTCTTCTACTTCATCTCATTAGAATCCTTCGATAAAAACTTACATTTGAAAGGAGATTCAAGACTTTCAGGTTTGTAATTATCAAAGTAAGATAGCTCAAAAGTAGTGAGTCTACCTACTAGACCATCAAGAGTTAGATTATTTCCTAGAATATGTCTCAATTCTTGGATTGTAGAATCTCTAATAGCATAAATAGGCAATAATGTTCTCAAGACTTTACTTAACACAATATGATCATCTATATGGCTGGTAGCTTCTCTTATTGCATTAACAACTTCTTTTATCCTAGCAATATATTGAGCAATATTTTTATCTTCTTCTATTCTCATATAAGCAAAGTTACCTCTAAGGTTCTCAAATTTGGCTCTTTGAACATTTTTGTGACCTCCATAGATGGTGTTCAGGGCATCCCACATTTTCTTTGTAGTGTCACAACCTTTGATATCTTCACATTTGACATAGCTTAGGGTAGGGGCAATCTCCAACATTGCTTGACTATTTTCCTTTATCTTCTTCATATCTTCAGTAATTAGGGCTCTTGTTGGATCAACATGTTACATCATAATGGTAGATTGTGCAAGATCTTCAAGTCTTCCAAGGTGTAGCTTCATCAAACTTTTCCATGTAGGAAATTTATCTCTGTTGAGCTTGGGTACTTCTCTTTTAGACATCTCAATCTTTGTGCTTCTCGTACCTTAAAACTAGTCCTCTTAAGTAGATGACTTTGATACCAATTGTTGGAATTATCTTAAAATAACTGAGTGGTTGGGTGAATTAGTTATTCAAGGTTTGAATGTATAAATAAAACATTTTATAATTTAGTGAACCCATAAAATATTCATACCCATGCATGCATCCATTTTGTATTTAGTAAAACTTGTTTGTTACTATCAAATCAATTTGCAGAAATGTAAAGCATGAAACACAACACATTCATTAAAATAGTTGACATTATGATTTACACGAAAACCTAATTTGGGAAAATACACGTATAACATGCTACTCCTTTTCACTCTTCTGAAGTGATGCCTTGTGAAAGGCTAACCCTATTAAAGGTTACAATACACACGATTAAATGTGACCCGATTAAGGGATTTTAATCACCTTATTAAAAGAGAGCCTTGTTAGAGGACTTTAGGCCATTCACTTGGAATTCCACCCCATTAAAAGATTTTCCAATGATTGTTAGGTCAACCTTACTCCAAAGGATTTACTCTAAATTGATACAATTTTTAGAGAGTAACAATAGAGCATTGATCTGATACAACCTACAACTCCACTTATAGATTACTAATCTCTATTTAGTCTTCAATTCTACTTGGCTTTCATACTTTGCAGCTCTAACAGCTTGTTCACCCTTCAATCATTCATCTCCTTAAACCTTCTTACTTAGCATGACATTGCAGACTCTTCTCTTGGGTCACTTGATGAAGCAAAACCATTAATTCCTTTTTCCTTCTTAGGTTTTCACACATGACACTAACCTCTCTTGCTTCATAACTAGATATTCATATAAATAGGAAATTAAAATATTTTCCCACTCTTTATCTATTGTCTAAATTAGGCTTTTGGATGGATTAGGTAGAATACACTATATCTACCTCATACCTTGTCTTTTCTAGGAACTTCTAGAATCCATTTGAACTCTCCTAAATACAGTTTATATCAAATTTTGTGCCACCAGAACATCAATTTTATCTTCCTCCTAGTTCACAAGTTTTAAAAAAACAAACTTGTTGGCTTAGATTTTGAAAATCTTCAATCTTTATCATAATGTAGTAGCTTAGCATTACCAGCCTTCTAATGCTCAACACATACTACGTTTCTTGACATTAATTTCAAAATCACTCAATGTCAACTAAAGTTTCTTGGTGCTTGGCATCAATAGATCTTTACTCAACATCAACTATTTTTCTCAGCATCCACTAGATTTTTCTTTTACTGAGCTCCAACTAACTTTATACTCAGCTTACACTAACTTTTTTCAGCACTTACTATCCTCTTGGTCAAGCTTGGAAGACAAGCTTTGTTTAAGTTATTATTCTAAACTTTCTAAGCATAGCTAGCCATTTTGTAACCTTAAGTAGATCATCGATACATCATATCATCACTATCTTAACTAATTCTTGTACTTCATTACACAATCATAACTCAACCTTTCATCTAGGTGATTTTGTTATATCTTATTGATCAAATCCTTGTCATCAATCAACTAAGTGATAGTACTTGAATGTTATAAGCAATTGTCTTACTAGCAAATAGTAGGTCTGACATTAGTGGTCCAAAACAATGATTAAAACACATAATCTTCTTCAACAATCTCCTTCTTAACAATCTCTTTTTCAATGATCTTTTCAATCAGATTTTGACAATATTAGGTGCTAAAGAACCATGTTGTCAAGGTCTACAATAACCTCTTGCAATTTTAGAAGATTCAAATTCATTTACATTTGACACAACAATCTCTCTTGATGCCAAATCTTATAGTTGAGATCAATTGAATTGTGTTGTAGAGTATATCTTTCAAAACATATATCATGACATTGATTTTACAACTCCATTAGCTCTAGAAAGGTGGGTGAAACCTAGTGACAACTCCATCTTGTCTGTTGATTCAATAGAACATTCACACCCATGTTGGTCTGAAGTGTACCCAAGATGCCCAAATAAATATTGAGAAAAATAAATTAGAGGACCATAGCTCAAAGCTCATGAGGGGCATGTAAAAACTATAAAGTGCTACAAGATTATATTTCCAAGGCCTTCAATAACTTCTCTCTATTTTGGGAGATTCAAATTCATTTACATTTGGCACATCAATGAGGTTTAATATTGTTGTGCATATCTTTCAAACCATACACCATGGCATTAATTCATCTATTTTGTTAGCTTTAGATAGGTGAGTGAACCCTAGTGACAACTCAATCTCAACCATTAATTCAATAGAGCATTCATGTCAACTCTATTTTGAACTGTAACCAAGGTGCTTAAGCAATGTTGGGTAGTGAACTTTAGAGGACCATAGCTCATAACACATGATGTGTAGAGATGAAATGTTAGCTGCTACATGACCATTTTTCCAGGGTCTATAATAACCTCTCTCAATTTTGTGAGATTTGAATTCATTTAAATTTGGCACAATAATCTCACTTGTCACCAAATCTTGTAGTTGAGATTAGGTGCATTGTTTCGTAATGCATATCATTCAAACTATGCATCATGTCATTGATTGGTCTACTTTGTTACCTCCAAATGAGTGAGTGAAACCTAGTAATCAACCTTGTCTCATCTATTGAGTTGATATAGCATCTATGTCTAGCCTAATCCTAGGTGTACCTAAGGTGCCCAAAGCAATATTGGACAATAGTTTTTAGAGGGCCATAGCTCAAAGATCATGAGGGGTATGGAAAAATTAGGTTATAAAAGACCATGTTTTTGAGGTCTAAAATAACATCTCTCTATTTTGGGAGATTCAAATTTATTTACATTTAGCAGAATAATCTCACTTAATTCCAAATCTTGTAGTGTAGATCAGTTGAATTGTGTTACAGTGCATATCTTTTAAACAATGCATTATGACATTGATTTGTCTTCTCAATTAGCTCTAGATGGCTGAGTGAACCCTTATGACAACCCTATATTATTCATTGAGTTGATAGAACATTCATTCCCACCCTAGTTTGAATTGTA
Source organism: Cupressus sempervirens (assembly GCA_028749045.1). Lineage (NCBI taxonomy): Eukaryota > Viridiplantae > Streptophyta > Pinopsida > Cupressales > Cupressaceae > Cupressus > Cupressus sempervirens. Next base: position 712,472,281 of record CM053790.1, read on the forward strand.
CCCTATGTGCCCAAAGAAATATTGGACAACAAATTTTAGAGGGCCATAGCTTGGAGCTCATGAGGGGTATGGAAGAAAGGGTATGGAAAAACTATTAGATTCTTAAGAACCATGTTTCTAAGGTCTGCAATAACTTCTCCCAATGTTGGGAGATTCATTTTTTTAATATTTAGCACAAAAATCTTGCTTGATGCCAAATTTTGTAGTGAAAATAGTTAAATTATGCTGCTATGCATATATTTCAAGTCATGCATCATTGCAACAATTTTTCTACTTTCCTGGCTCTAGATGGGTAGGTGAACCCTAGTGCAACCCTATATTGGCCATTGAGTTGATATAACTTCCATACCACCCTATTCTAAAGTGTAGCTAAGGTGTCTAAAGTAACATTGGGTAGAAATTTATAGAGGACCATAGCTTGGATCCCATGAGGGGTATGAACAAACTATTAGGTGATACAAGACCATGCTTCCAAGGTATAGAATAACCTCTCTCTATTTTTGGAGATTCAAATTTGCTTACATTTGGCACAAAAATCTCACTTGATGCCAAATCTTGTAATGGACATCAGTTGAATTATGTTGTTGTACATATTTTTTAAACCATGCATTGTTGCATCAATTCATATAATTTATTAGCTTTGTATGGGTGAGTGAACCATAATGACAACCCCATCTTGGCCATTAAGTCAAAAGAACATTTACACCCACCCTGATCTGAAGTGTACCCAAGGTGCCCAATGCAATATTGGGAATTGATATTTAGAGGGCCATAGCTGAAAGTTCATAAGGGTTATGGAGTTACTATTAGGTGCTACAAAACCATGTTGTTCACTTTTATAGTAACATCTCTCAATTTTGGATGATTTCAATTCATTTACATTTGGAAAAAAATCTCCTTTGATGCCAAATCTTTTAGTGGAGATTAGTTATATTGTGTAGATGTGCATATCTTTCAAGCCATGCATTGTGGAATCAATTCATATACTCTATTATCTATGGATGGGTAGGTAAACAATACTAAAAAGATTTCTTAGGCCATTGAGTTGATAGAACATTCATGCCCACCCTAGTTTGATGTGTACCCAAGTGCCCAAAGAAAAATTAGACAACAATTTTTAGAGGGCCATAGCTCAGAGGTTGTGAGGGGTATGGATAAAATGTTTAGTGCTATATAACCATATTTCCAAGCTCTACAATAACCTCTCTCATTTTCTGGAGATTCAAATTCATTTACATTTGGCATGTTGATAGGGTGATCCCATAATAATCGGTTCCATTTTTTCACCAATTTTGACATTGAAATCAATATTTTTGAAACAAACCTCATGTTCGAGTGACTATATCTTTAAAACCATGAATAATTTTGAAATGACATAAACTAGTGATTTTTAGTACTCTCTTCATACTTTGTAACCATATTTTTAAAGTTTTAAAAAATAAATATTTATGTCAATTTTTTATTCTCCTTTGAAAAGTGGTACATGTTAAAATTCAATATTTTTAAAGAGAGACAATCTGTTTGAGACACATAACTTTTTTTCTAGAAAATATAATGAGGTAATTCTTTAGGCATTGGATTTGTAATATAAATATCTAGAGGATGCATTTGGTTTAATTCAATTTGGTTGAATATTGTATAGTTTATGAAGTTTTGAAGTGACACCAATTGTAGTTTAGACATACATTCATTTTGACACAAATAACTTGAACTCAATTTATCATAAATCTATTTTATTTTATTTTTTGAATAGAAAGCTATCTCAATAACTTATTTCCTAGATATTTTTCAAAAAAAAATTGACCTAATTTACTAATTTTTCCAAAGTGTCAAAGTCAGTTGATGTTCAATTGGTAATGAACCTATAATGAGTTAAACTCATATTTGAAAGTCTTAATGAATATAATATGTATTATAATTATAGTCGTTGGAAAGCTTGCTCTGAGTAGCACAAATTTGGCATGTTTGCATGAACAAGATGTTCACTCGAACTTTCTAAGCATGTTCGAGCGAACAAATGTTTGCACAAACATATAAAAAAACCAAATTTATCACGCTCTCAAACAGAAAAATGGAATTTTCATCACAAAATTGCCATTTACAATATTTCGCATGAACATATTAATAAGGTATGTTCATGTGAACATACCTTATTTAAACTCAATATGTTCGTGTGAACATGGGCAATTCTTACATTCGAACATACACAAAATTCAATATGTGAATTTTTCACCATTTCACAATTTCCTTCGTCCCCCAAAAGTAGTACCCAGTATTGTGGGTTCACCCCACAACAATCTTGCTTGATGCCAAATCTTGTAGTAGAGATCAATTAAATTGTGACATTGTGCATATCTCTCAAGACATGCATCATAGAATTGATTTTTATGATCCATTAGATCTAGATGGTCAAGTAAAATCTAATGAAAACCCTATCTTGGTCATTGAGTCAATAGAACATCTGCACCCACCCTAGACAAATTATGGTCTCTTAAATTCCTATTAATTGTTGACTAACTACTAACTAAAACATGTAATATTGTCAAGTTAAAAACCTCAACAATTATGATCCTCTATACAATTATAATTTACTAAGACTTATGTTGATGGATTTATTTCATTTTCTTTCAAAACAATTGAATCACTACTAGCTTATGCTCTAGCCCTTATAGGCCATATTGACAACTAGACATTGTTGAGCCCATTATTCAATAATGATATTTGTTACATCATTACATGACCAAGAATGAATTTATTACATACTTTTACTCCCTCGAAACCTTTCAAAGATCAAACACCCTCATCTAATTACATATTGACTCTTGTAGAGTCATTTGCCTCACCATGCCAATATTGCATACATAGACCTTTCATGACTCTATTTATATTTGTTACACACTAATGACCCATGTGACATTGATTTGACACCTTTTAAGTTCTTTTGGTCTAAGTCATCCAAGGGAATGTGCAGATAGCTTTCCAAATCCAATGTTACTCCCACCACATAAAATGAACAAATTAAAGTAACTTAGATAAAAATACTAAACATACATTCAATTATCCAAGTTCAAGTTAAATTTTAGAGAATAGAACATAAACATGAGTAATATACACATGCAAAACAAATGATAATAATTTATAATATAATTAAAATAATATGTTATAGATATATCATATATATTCACCTATCTATTAAAAGTACATCCATATACAACTATGGTGCATATGCCATCTCAAAAAAAATTATAAAATGTGGCACATGCTATCAAAATATGTCTGCAATATCAAAGTTTATAGATACAACATGGTATGTATGCCATCTAAAAACATTTCATAAGGCATCTCGAAACTACTATATAACATCTTAATTTTTTTTGTGGACCATCAAATTCAGAACCTCTTTGATGTTCTCTTTGGTTCTGATGACTCTTGCATGAAAAAGACAAACCCCTAATTAGACTAGTTAATTTATACTAGTTAGAGTAGTTACTGCAATAAAAATTGAACAATTATTTAAAGAAAAAATTTAATTTGAAACTTTCATACATACCTCTCTCCATTTCTTCCTTGGTTGATCAAGAGTTCTCACATATTTTCTCACCAATGTTTGAGCATAGAAACTCCAATCTATATATTTTTATACAAGTTTGCAAGATTGATCTAAAAATTATCATATAAAATTATTATTGAAAGCATAATAAATATATAACATAATAAAAAATTCACATGATACTTACTTTTGGTGACATTTTCTCTCGAAGCATTGGCTATATTAGCAAAGATACAAAACGTTTATGTCCTCCCTCTATTGCAGCTAGTATTTGCTACGAGAGTTGAGAGCATAATTGTTAACACTAGTGAAAAGTAGTTTAATATAATTTTATGAAAAAAGAGAAAAAAAGAAAAGAAATGATAGATATACATACAAAAGGGCTCTAACTACAAATAGAAATTCCTAAGAATGTGTGATGTCAAATCTACATAGAGTCATCATTAATGATAAGACCCTATACAATAAACAATATAATACAATTTTGTTTGTAGACAAAATCTAAAAGTATGCATCTACATTTAATATCTTAAAAAGACCTCATTACCTTCCCCTTGTTAATGCAATGTTTCCCAACCCTCTCAATGCCCCCCCCCACAACAACAAGTGAAACCTACAAGAAAAAAAAAAAGATGATAAACCATATAGAATTTAATACAAATCAGGAAAATAATAAACTTATATAAAAAAATTATACTATGGATGTCTCAAGGCCAAATAAAATGGCCGAATGCATGAAATCATCCACTTGGCCTCCTCTTCCTCAGTCATTAGTTGAAAATTTCAAGCACATAAACATGTACAATGTGTTAGTGTGTAGCTTTTAAAATTAGTGTAATAAAATAATTTATTCTAAATTAACTATGCTATGAAATAAAATGTGTATATACTTATTGTGACATGAGGAGACCATGGCTCAATTCACCCCTCCTCACCTCTAACCTGAGACACCTCACCATGAGATGCTCCAACATTTGTACCCATGTCTTTTGTATCCTCATCCCCAAATACATACTGATATTCTTCGGACTTAATCAGGGGACCTAGGCATAAGTTTTTTCATGTAGTGCAAGTGTGGGGCACACAAACATGTGAGATGCTAGCTATTGAACTCAAGCTAGAGTCATCAACATAAAAAGGAAACAATGACCTAGACTAGGAAACTAATAAATAACTCAATGAGTGAATGGATCTACTAGCCTCCATGCTAGCCTTTGCAATCACATCAGGATGTTGAGCTAGAGAAGGGAGGGTGACATTAGTGAGGAGGACATAGGTGACTGATTTCTTCCTCTGTACAAAGGATATATCTTGGGGTGTTCCTAATCATATGCCTTGGCTGGGCCACACACTCCAATAGTTCACTTTTTTTCAAATGAAAAACTCACCATAAAATTTTGATGTGGGAGCATCTTGGATTGCATGGCTATCTTGCATGTTTTCTGAGTTGTAATGCCTTGCATTTTTTATTTCTCTTTGTTTTTTGAGTTCTTTGTTTTTGCTGAGTTGTAATGCCTTGCATTTTTGAGTTCTCTTTGGTTGTCAAGTTCATAGTTGATTGTTGATTTCTCTTTGGTTTCTAAGTTATTTGTGGTTTTCCAAGTTCATATGTGTGTCAAGCTTGCCGAGTGCCAGTATTATTTTAGGTCTTCTTTGACTAAGTTGTTTGAGTTTGGTTCCAATTTGGGTTGACCTTTCTTATTTAATTTTAGGATGTGATTTTTCTAGAATGTTTCTTGTGTCTTGGTTTTCATTTCATGCAAGAGTTTATTTATCTAGTATTTGTTACATGCTAGCTTGTGGCCATGCAAGTATTTAAAGGGGTCCTAGGTAGAGTCTTAGAGTAGAGTAGAGGGTTATACAAAAAAGAGAAGAAGTGATGTAGAGCTCTCCCTTAAACAAGAAAAAATGATGTGGTGTGGCCTTGAACTACTCTGAACACCCCAAGATGGAGTCAAGAGAGGGCTCTACACCTTTGAAACAAACCTACTCAAAAACATGGCCTATGTACCCAAAGAGAACAACTATGGTATTAAAGCACAAAATATCCTAAATACTAGGTCTATACTTGAAATGGGAAACTATGAGTTTATATGGGAGTGGAAAAGTTCCTTAACATTCAAAAACCTCAAATTGGTGGGTTTGGTTGGACTACCTTGTTCCCAAAGATCATAGATAGTAAAATTTCCTTTTATGCCTAGGAGCCCCAATTAGCCCTATCAATGAGGTAATTAGGTTTTAGTTTTAAATTTCTCCAAAGGATCCAAGGAAAAAACTTTAGATATAGATACCCTATTGAAAGAAGCTTTAGATTTGAAGCTTTTAGACTCCAAACTAGTCAAATGACCACCTTACCAAAAATGCAACAATTTACTTTGTTGGGCCTAATTGCTAGGGTTTATGAAGGAAATAATAAATAGGTTATTGGATGAGTTAGGATATTAATTGGGAAACATGTAGGTATCTATAAGAGATCATTATCCACCTTTAGATTGGCTTCATCTATCCCCTAAGTCCCTACAACACTTCAACACCTATTGTCCTGCACCAAATAAATAGAGATGTTTGGCCTAGGGCTTTCTAGCACAATTAGTAGCCTTACTTTTGTCAGGAATAAACCATAGATAGAAATAAAAATTACATGAAAATATAATCAATATCAAAAAATAATAGATCATGTAGAAAAGCACACAAGACACAAAGATTTAATGTGGTTCACCTAATCTCTGGGCTACATCCTCCAAACAACAAGTCCGATATTATTACAATCTAGTGATGACAATCTAATTACAATTCATAATCCCTTATAGATCAATACCACCACAAGAACCAATTTTTGCATCACCTTATGAAACAATCCCTAACCCTAAGCCCTTTTATCCAAGTATTTTTACCACTTTAGGGTTATAATTAATAATTACATTTTAGTTCAAAATCCTGATAAATGAAATATATATAGTACTTTCTTGATCAATCACCACAAACTAACAATCTCCCACTTGGGGATTGATCAGGCTCTACACTAAACAACAATCTCCCATTTGGAGATTGATCCTATAGCTACATCGCTAATCCATGAGGCTCCCAGTAGATCAAACCACCCTAGACTTTATTTTCTTTTATTCATGTTCAGTCTAGAAGACCAATTGAAACTGAAGAGGAGTTCAACTTCTCCCTTGTCACTACCTTGGTAAACATATCTATTAGATTTTCATTTGTATGTATCTTGTCTAGCTTTAACTGTCCATCCTCCAAAATTGACTGAATGAAATGGTACTACAATTGTATGTGTCTAGTCTTGAAATATAGAGCTGAATACTTTGCAAGATGAATGACACTTTGACTATCTGTAAAAAAATAATTATCCTTCTAAGGATGTTCCAATTCTTCCAAGAAGAATTGAAGCCATTGGTTTGCCTCACAATAGGTGTATCATAGTCATGCTCTGGGCCATGCTTGGAAATAATTTATTTAAACTAAGGACTATTTTTCCCACTATGAGGTGCATTTAATCTTGTCAACCTAGGGATGTATACTTGAAATGGTTGGCACAATATGTGCACTAAGTCTTTTAATGAGTTTCTAAGATTATGCTATAGGAAAGTAAAATGCAAGGAAAAGAACTTATACTATTACTGCAAGAAACTAACACACTTAACTCTACAAATACTGGAAATACAACGAAAGGCTAACAAATATTCCAACTCAGTTCATCCACTACAACTGTTCTCACATATGCTGTAAGAACATTCATGAAGTGCAATGCTATAGGAAGGAACTTACAACTTCTACTTACAATACTAAGAATTCTTGGGAATAAATCTATTCTAACCTAATCTAATCCACCTTTCAAGTGGACCCCCTTGGTCAACTTCACTAAATTACTAACCCAAGATAGAAGCCAAAAAATTATTTCATTACATTTTAGAAACTCATTACATAACACATAACTGTAAAAACATGACTCACTATAAAAGTTAATAGTCTATTCTCATAAACTCTTCTTCTAACTGGCTAAACTAACACACTTCAGCTAATTCCTATTTATAGGAGATTGACACTTATTCCCATAATAGAAAAGTAAATAATCTAGCTTTAAATCCATATGAGAGAAAGAAGGAAAATAACAACTCAAGGCAGGAAGAAGAGATAATGGTTTAAGGCAGGAATAATAAAGTCTGTACATCCGCTTTCCATAGGAATAAATGCAAAGAATGCAACAAGTCTTGATAGCTCCTCCATACTCATTTTCATGTCCTTTGGAACCGTTACAACTTTCCTCCACCATGGCTACATCTCAACATTCTTTGCTCCTTAAATGCTATTGGCACTCATCTTTGAATTCTTCCAATCACCTTTTAGCTTCATTGCTAGTAGGTTAGTTATAATATAGAGATATGTTGGCAAATAAACAGTTATCAAATTAAATTCAAATATAAGAACACACATTTTGATAATTATATAAAATACTGCATAATATATATAATACTAGAAAAAGATGACATAGTATCTACCCATAGGTTTATCATGGGTTTCAGTAAACATAGGTCCACAAATATTTTGACAAAAAAATAAAACAGAGTACAAACAAAGTGTTTAACAACTATCATGAAATAAAGGAAATATTTGACCTCATCATCTACCCCCTGCTAAACTAATTCTTATTCTCAAGCATTGCACTTTCTTGTTAATGACCTAAACTCTCCAATCTCAGTCCTTCCTTTCCTACTACTCTTGAAGGTATAGTAAAATCCTCTTGTTCTCTCCCACACTTCCCTTCTGTGATCTTCCTATAGCTTGTCGAGTCTATCAACATTAATGTCATGTAAATGTCATAGGAGCATTAGAGGTTGCATGGGTAGGGGACACTACAATTGTAGTTTGGCCTACTTCCCTAACTCTAGATACTTTGGAACCCTATGAAGTGCTGCCTCCAACTTGATGGGACTATGTGGTTCTAACTTTTTAAGTGATTCAGGCAATCTGGCCCATCTACTCCTAGCACTAGTCATAGCTCTCTGAAAATAAAACTAGGGTAAATTCTCATAATTAGCATAAGTCTTAGCTCTAGTAGCAAAGATCCTATCCCTTACTTCTAAATTCTTCTTTCCATAAGTTAATGTGAACCAATCCCTAAGAACTTCATCTGGCTTGCTACTCTCAACTCTTAAAGGCAAGAGTTTTGTCCTTTCCTCATCCCTATCATTATTTAGTTGCCTATAATAGTTTTCTTCATTAGACATCTAGGACATGAGGGCTCTTAAATGTATATCCCCTATATAGAGCAAGGGATTCCATCGAGTCTCTGAAGGGATAACAAAATTATGAACATATAATTCACAAAGTAAATTCTGTTGCTAGGTTGGTAGAGTCTGATATAATCCATAAAATTCTTGTGCTGATTTAAACTCTACATTAATATCATTAAGAGTTAACATTAGTTGAAATAAAAGAAATCATTCTTTTAAATAGAAAGTATAAACTCTTGGTGGTGGTCTACAAGCATGTCCCTGATCAGCCAGCTTGAGAGCATGATCCATCTGTTGCTTTTGACTTGCTAATTGTTCCTTTAAATCTAAAATTTCTTCACCTTGAGATGTTATGACTTTATTCATCTTTTTCCTCTTTTCTTCTCAGAAGGCATTATCAAACATATGTTGTCTATACAACTGAAAAAGGAGTTTGTACAGTGTAATAGAACTACTACCTTCTTCATGATTTCTTTTTGTCTTTCTCCGTTCCTTCCATAAATGTTCTAAAAAACTAGTAATCCATGTTGATTTATAGGGAACTAGCATAGTGTTTGGATCAAATTTATTAGGAATTGTTTCATCCCTACAACTTGAAGTACCTAGATGGTCTACTAGGGTATCATTTGGATTTTCTTTGATTTCATTCCTACATTCCTCATTAGGATTTTTGGGAATGCTTGTAATTTTAGGATGGGGAGGAGAGTGATTAGAGACAATTTTCATAGGGGATTCCTTAGTAGATGTTTTGGACAAAGTAAAATCATTAGAAACTTTCCCTCTCATCCTAGGGCTTCTCCTTATGGGAGTTTCTTCTTGTATCACATCCTTTTGTCTACCTTTTCCTTTGTGTGTCTCTGGTATAGAAGTAGTTGCTACAAGAATTTTCTTAGTTCTCTTTTGTCTCACAACTTTAGGGTTTAGTTCTTCCTTTTCCTAAATAGAGATTTCTTCTTCCAATTTCCATTTCCTCTTTACTTTGCTAGAAGTAGGTTTCAAGATTTCTTGTACAAGTGAAGGTATATTCTCTTGAATAGGGATAGTTTCTTGCACATTTTCGTGGGTATTTTTGGCTTCAACCTCTTGGTTATTTTGTTTAGTAGATTCATTGGTGGGGACTACATATTCTTCACTAGGTTGTTCACAAGGGTCAGCTTGGGGTTGTAGAGTTTTGGCTTGTACAAATTCATCCCATGTCATTGGAGACATACTCTTAAGTGACCTTTTGATCAGTAACTTAATTAGGGCATGATGGGTAATAGAATTATCTTTTATTTTTTGAGTTTCCTCCACACTAATACAGAGCATATTGTACAAGAAATTTGGAAAGTTTACTAAAATATTATGCCTTATACAACTAAGTAATTTGAAATGATGTGCATGTAAGTATGAGATCTACCTTCGCATGTAAGGTACCTAATAATATGCATGGCCAATTCATTATATGGTGGCAACAGTGACATTCTCTTATAACCTTGCTTTGTAATGTCTATTTGAGGATCAGTTGATCTAGTAAATTGAGCTCTTGTTGACTTCACATCATGTGTGCTGGGATAATGTTCTCCAATTATAGGTAACCCAATCACTTCAATAATGCATTCCTCTATTGCAATCACTGTTAAACCCCAAATGAAAGTTTCACTTTCATCAAACATCTTTATGAATTTTGTGGCTACCTCTTCATCATATGCAATCAAACTCAAGAAATACCCTAGCCATCCACATGCATTGAACCTTCTTATGGCCTCTACATCCGTGAGCAACATAGTATGTTCCACTGGTTCTCTCCTCTACAACTATCCACCCATTTTCTTAACACTTTCTCTATCTACTCTATTTTTCCCCTTTTAATTCAAGCTGCTTTGTTGTTTTACAGACTCAACTCACATTTCTTTGTTTTAATAGGCAATAAATGTTATAATGAATTGTTATGCACAATAATATGGTTTTAATGAAGGTAAATCATGAATATGTGTGAGAATCATCCGAAAATGGGGTTTGGATCTCATAAAATTTAAACACAAGTCACATCACTACCTAACCAAAAAACTCATTCAAAAATAAGGGGTACAACACCTCACTTGTGTACTTATGACAATTAAATTCCATCAATGAAGGAAATACAATGATTTGGAAAAATCTTTATGGATAAATAGAAATGTCATTGGATATTAGTGGCCTTCCTTGCCCCCTGCTAAATATGGACAAGTGTCTACACTTGTTAGACCTAGCATGGGTAAGAGATTGGGATAATGCTGCCATCATATGAAGAATGCAATATTAAATATAATTAACAAAATCTATGTACTATAAGTGAATAATAATTTGAAAATGTTATACCTATCAATTGATCATCACATGTACCCAAAAAGGTGGTAGAAATTGCATCAGCAGTAATAGCATCCATCAACAAGTTACGGTGTTGATTGAAAACATGAGAAATTGATGACATGGAAGGTGGATGGGTGGAGGATAGAGAAATGAAATGAGGTGGATGGGTGGAAGAAAAGAAATAAGGTGGATAGAGTGAATGGAGAAATCTAGAACTTTATGTGGGCATAAAGTTTTTATTCTAAACATGCAAAAAATAATTAATGTTGAAGAGTGGCAGTTGGAGGGTTCACACCTTCGGCTATAGGAAGAGTTACCTAATGTGTATTTGAATCCAGCTACTAAAATTGCTACAAGAAGTCCTCTTTGGTTTGGTGTCATTTATATAATTTGATTTTGTGACCATTAACTAATAATTTGAAAGGTACTATATTAATCGTAGTTAATTGAATAGCTCCATTATCAAAGACATGACTAATTTCATATGGTCCCATCCATCTTGTCTGCAGCTTTCCTAACATGTCTTTAAATCTAGAATCATATAGTAGTGCCTAGTCACCAACTTAAAATTGCTTACTGATAATATGAGAATCATGCCATTGTTTCCGTTGTTTTTGTATAAGTTTAGTGCATTCCAAAGCAACTTTGCACATTTCATCTAGAGAGTTAAGATGTAGAAGACATTCTCTTTGTGCTACAAGAAGTTCAATATCCAATGCCAATGTCATCCTTAGAGTTTTATGTTCAAATTCAATTGGAAGAATTGCTACCTTTCCATACAAGAGCTCAAATGGTGTGAATCTTGTAGTAGTCTTCCAATTTGCTCTGTAAGCCCAAATAGCTTGTAATCTACTAGTCCAATTCCTATGGTGTAGATGAACCATTTTTTGTTAGTATATTCTCTAGTTCATGGTTTGTGACCTCTACTTGTCCATTAGATTGAGGGTGATAAGGATTGGATTTTTGGTGCTTGATGTTATACTATTTCATCAACTTTAAGATCAGATTTGAGGTAAATTGCACACCTTGGTCAATGACTAGCTCTTTGGGTACACCATAGCGAGTAAAAATTTCTTCATACAAAAATTCAGCAACTTTTTCATCACGAGCATGCTTCATGGCCTTGACTTCAACCCATTTTGTCAAGTAATCAGTGCACACAAGAATATAGGATTTCCCATTAGATGGAGGATCAAGTGGACTAATGAAGTCCATGCCCCATTTGTCAAATGGTGTTAAAGCCATCTGAGGATTAAGAGGCATTTCATCTATTTTTGTTGGTTAGCCCATCTTTTGACACTTGTCACACTTCCATGTATAGTTGGCTACATCTTTGTGAAGTGTAGGCCAATAATAACCAGTTGTCAAGATTTTCAAGGCTATTCTTTTTGCTGCAAAGTGTCCTCTACATGGTTCATTATGACATACATTTAGAATATCATATGTCTCATCCTCTCTCACACATATTCTCATAACTTGATTAGGTCCAGTGTAAAACAAGAGATTATATATCTAGGAGAAATGAAAACTTTTCTCTACAAGCATCTTCTTTTCCTTGTAAGAAAAATATTCTGGTATTTTATTGGCTAAAATGTAATTAGCAATGCCTACATACCATGCAGTTTGAACAAAAATATGAAATAAATTCTCATCTACCAAAGTAGTGTCAGTATCATCATGATGGATTCTTGATAAATAATCAGCTACAACATTGGCTTTTCTAGGCTTATCAACAATAGTTATATCAAATTCTTGCAACAACAATAACCATCTTGCTAGTCTACCAGTTACAATAGGTTTATTCATGAAATATTGAATTGCTACATGATCAATATGAAAAAATATGGAATAGCCAATTATGTAATGCCAAAATTTGTTTAGGGCATAAACTACTAGTAGTAGTTTTTTTTCTATCATTGTGTAGTTTAATTCTAGTCCATGAAGGCTCTTGCTAATATAATAGATTGCATTTTCAATATTTTGGGATTGTTGTGCTAGAACTACACCTATGGGATAATCAGAGGCATCTGTATATATGTGAAAAGGTAAATTCCAATTAGAGCCTTGTAAAAATGGGGCTCTAGTTAGAAGTTTCTTAAGCTACAGGAAGGCTTCATCACATTCAGATGTCCAATTAAATTTAGCTTCTTTTGTCAGTAACTAATACAAGGGACTAGCTATTTTTCTGAAATATTTTATGAAACATCTATAATATCTAGCATGACTTAGAAAATATCTTACATCTTTTGATTTTGTAGGTATGGGCAATGTTTGAATTACCTCTATCTTAGTTGGATCTGCTTATATTCCTGTAGCTAATATGAAATGACCAAGTACCACACCTTCTTGCATGAGCATGAAACACTTTTCACTATTAAGTGCCAAATTATATTCTTGAAATGTTACCAAAACCTTTTCAAGATTCATCATTGCTTCCTCAAAATTGACTCCAAATGTTGTGAAGTCATCCATGTACATTTTCATACAATCATGTGATATATCAGCAAAGATGCTAATAACTACTCATTGAAATGTTGCAGGAGCATGACATATAATAAATGGTAAAAAAAAGTATGCAAAAATACTCCATGGATATGTAAATGTGGTTTTGTCTTGATCTTTAGGAACAATACTAATTTGGTTATAACCACTATACCCATCTAGAAAAGAGAAATACTTCTTTCCAGCTAGAGTGTCTAGAACTTGGTCTACAAATGGTAAAGGAAAGTGATCCTTTTTGGTGGCCTTGTTCAATTCTCTGTAATCTACACAAATTCTCCATTTTCTTCCCTTTTTAGGCACTATGACCAGGGGTAATACCCATCTACTATTAGATATGGGATAGATAAAACCAGTGTCAGGCAATTTTTTGCAATTCAATTTTAACTATCTCTCCAAGGCTTGGATTTATCCTTCTCTAGGGTTGATGGAGTGGTAGAAAGATTTCATTAATGTATATCCTATGAGTGCATAGTGTAGGACTCAACCCTTTCATATCACTATATTCCCATGCAAAGGAAATTTCATGCCTTTGAAGGAATTCTTTTAACCGTTCCATCTGTGTAGGTGTTAATTTAGGATTAACATGAAGATTATGACCTTTAGTCAATTCAATAGTAGTGATGGAATCTATCATAGTAGCTTCAAAATTAGACTTGCTTCTAATTCACATGGTAAGAGTGGATGAAGAATATCATGTTCTTTGAGAAAAGTAAAATTCTTATCACATTCTTCATATGTGATTAATTCCAACACAGAACATTCAGATACATCTTTTTCTACCACACAACTATTAATAAGGATACTCTAAAGTACTGAATCTTCCTCTTGTAGTTTTAGAAAAGATTGTCTATGAAACATCATGAGCTATTCTATAGAATTTAACTCTTTTTCTTCATCCCTTAAATCTAGCCAAACAAATGTACTCAAATCTGGTAACGGTTGTGCTAGAGGATATAAATCAAATTTCTTTATTGCTTGGTCATTTGATATGGTCATATTCCTTGATCTACAACTTATATTTACATTAGTTGTGGCTAACCATGGTTGACCTAGGATGATAGGGTAACTAGATAGATTAACTTTGGGAGATAAAATCATGAAGACTATAGGATATTCTAGAGAATCTAAGGTTACAACTATGTTTTGTATCATCCAATCAGGGGTGACAGTAGAACTATCTACAAGTTTCAGAATTGTTGGTGTAGCCCTTAGTCCTTCTATTTTCAACTTCTTCATAGTATCCTTAGTCACAAAATTTATAGTAGCACCAAGATTGATTAAAGTATTTTTAACAAACTAACCATTTATACTGACATTCACTACTAGACTTCTTAGATTATAATATTTTGGTGTGATCAATTTCTCTAACATGATGTTAGCCAATTGTCCCACAACATGGACTATGGTGGGGTCCTTTTTCTTCCTTCCAAGTTTCTTCAAGCAGGTTTCTCTAATGGATTTTCCATAAACTAGAACATCCTTAATGGCTTGAAATAGGGGTATTTGGACATGTATGTTTTTTAGCTGATCAACAATGTGAAAGGGTTGTTCCTCTATTTGTTTAGGTTTATTTTGTATAATTTTTTTTGAAAAAGGAGGTTCCACTATTGGTTGAGCTTGGTTTGACATGGTAACATTGGTTAGGTTAACTATTTCAGCAACTAAGGGTTCTGATTCTATAGGAGGGTCTAGTATTTCAGTTATAAGAGGCAGTTTAGGCACTGGTAAAGTTGTACTAGATCTTAGATGTATATCTGCAACACCCAAAGCATAAGTAGGATATTGCTGAGCATCAACACTATACATGAGCTATTGGGGTTGTTGGCTATTTGGGTTTGGTTGAGGTTGTGTAGGTAACTGTGTCTGCTTTTGAGGTCTAGGATTTGCAGGTGATGACATTAGAGTAGGTTCTTAAATTGGAGATGATAATTATGGAGTACTAGTATTTTGGTTAGGTTGTTCTTGAGATCCCCTCCATTGGTTCATAGACTGCCAATTCCCTTGGGGTGGTTTCCATTGGTTCTGTTGGTTTTGCCAGTAGTTTTTTTGGTTCTACCATTGGTTACTCTAATGGTTAGGCCAAGGTGGTTGGGAATTCTAAGGCCATTGAGATTATTGCTGGTTGTTTTTCCTGGCATTGTTCCAATTAGTTTGATAGTGTGGAGGGCCTTTGGGATTATGGTTTTGTCATTTATTACCATATGAATTTGAATTTTACAAGGGTCCTGAGGCATACCTTGACATTGGACCCATGGTCGGCATTGAGCAACAAAGAATACTTGCTCATCATGTCCATCTATCTTGATGTACTTAGTTGGAAGATTCGGCTTCTCCATGCTTGTGACCAATTTAAATTGGCAATCCTTCTTTTTCTTTTGGCAATGAGGGTAATATTCATCTTGTTGCAGCTTGGCTTTTGTATACTTATTCTTTGTAGTCATTGTGTCAAGATGTGTAGTGACATCATTGATGATGTCTTCTTTGACATCTGACAATAGGTTAGATATCTCAAGCTTTGAAATGCCTTGACTAATTCCTTTAGTGACTATGGAACAAGGTCCTTGATCTTTCTTCATGGTTGACCTTGAATAGTTTTGATAGATCTTCTTGAGGTCTTCCTAGGAAGCTTGATATACATCACCACTAGCCATCAGGTCTAGTGCTTCTAAACAATTATCATTCACACCTCTTAGAAAGACTAGCTTTTTTGAATCCTCAGACAACACATGCTAAGGGTTATTCTATAGTGTATATAAGAAACATGAAACATAGTCTTCTGATGCTTCTTCCTCCTTTTGAGATATCCTAAAGACATCATCTCCTCTTGAATCAAATGCTTTGAAATACTCTTTGTACTTATCTAGAAACAGAGTTTGCATTTCATCCTAACTTTCAATTGCATTGGCTCCTAAGCCCATGAACCATTGTAGAGCTGATTATTTCAATGTTGCTAGAAATAATTTAAGCTTATGGGCATCAGTGTTGTAGTCAAAACTATGAAAAAGTATGTCAAACTCAAACAAGAAAGTATCAGGGTCTTCAGTTGTAAGACCATAGAACTTTGGAAGGGTAGTTGTAGGTATATTCTTGAGATTATTAGTATTTACAAAGCTTGGGATAGGAAATGGAAAAGTAGGTTGTGCCATTACTAGAGGTATTAGATTATGAGGTTGCTACTGAAAAGGGACATTAAGTATTGGATGATTAACAATTGGTGGATTTAGAGTAGTGTTATCAAGAAAACTAGACAAAACTTTAGTAAAAGGTTGAAGACCACTTATATCTATTGGTTTAGCGCTTGATGATGATGTTGTGGAAAAAATAGGGCTTGCATCTTCAAAAGGTAACTCAACTTTTTCTTCTTCAATCGCTTCATTCAAATTAATAGACTCCTATGGAAGAAATCTACCATATTCATCTCATTGTCTTCCTTTTTTATGCATGCAATTAAACTTTTCACACTTCTGAAAGAAGCTTCAAAACTAAAAATTTCTAAAAAAACTTTATCTAAGAACTATGACTCAAAAATACTCCTAGCTAGACACCATCCTCAGCAATGGCACCAAAAATGGTCCGCCTCACAATAGGTCTATCATACTCATTCTCTGGGCCATGATTAGGAATAATATATTCAAACTAAGGACTATTTTTTCCACTATGAGGTGCATTTAATCTTGTCAACCCAGGGATGTATACTTGAAATGGTGGGCACAGTATGTGCACTAGTTCTCTTAATGAGTCACTAAGCTTATGTTGTAGGAAAGTAAAATGCAAGGAAAAGAACTTACACTATTGCTATAGGAAACTAACACACTTAACTCTACAAATACTAGAAATACAATGAAAGGCTAACAAATATTCCAACTCAATTCATCCACTACAACTGTTCTCACATATGTTGCAAAAAAATTCATGAAGTGCGATGCTATAGGAAGGAACTTACAACCTCTACTTACAATACAAAGAATGCTTGGAAATAAATCTATTGTAACCTAATCTAATCCACCTTCCAAGTGGGCCCCCTTGGTTAGCTTCACTAAACTATTAACACAAGATAGAAGCCAAAAACTTATTTCATTACATTTTAGAAGCTCATTACATAACATAGAACTATAAAAACATGACTCACTGTAAAAGTTAACAGTCTGTTCTCATAAACTCTTCTTCTAATTGGCTAAAATAACACACTTGGGTCAATTCCTATATATAGGAGATTGAAACTTGTTCCCATAATAGAAAATTAAATAACCTAGCTTTAAATCTATAGGAGAGAAAGAAGAAAAATAACAACTCAAGGCGAGAAGAAGAGATAATAGTTTAAGGTAGGACTAATAAAGTCAGTACATCCGCTTTCCATAGGAATACATGTAGAGAATGCAATAAGTCTTGATAGCTCCTCCATACTCACTACCATGTCCTTTGGAACCATTACAACTTTCATCCATGATGGCTACATCTTAGTGTTCTTTTCTCCTTAAATTCTATTGGCACTTATCTTTGAATTCTTCCAATCACCTTTTAGCTTCATTGCTAACTGTTTAGTTATAATACAAAGACATATTTGCAAATAAATAGTTATCAAATTAAATTCAAATATAAGAACACACAATTTGATAATTATATGAAATACTACATAATATATAATACTAGCAAAAGATGGCATAGTATCTACCCATAGCTTTATCATAGGTTTTGGTAAACATAGGTCCACAAATGTTTTGACAAAAAAATAAAGCAGAGTATCAACAATGTTTTTAAAAACTATCATGAAATAAAGGAAATATTTGGCCTCATTAACCATATCATCTCCTTGACTACCTCTATAACAACAATATACTTTTCCTCTGTAGTGGATAATGCATTAACCTTCTATAACCTAAAAACCCCATTCACAACTACCCCACCAACAGTAAAGACATAACATATAGTACTCTGCCTAGTATCAATATCCCCTACCAAATCTATGTCAACATAGCCTTGTAAATTAGTAGTAGAGCCCCCAAAGCATAAACACTTATTAGATGTTCCTCTTAAATATTTGAGAATCAATTTGACTACATTCCAATGCTCAATTCCTGGATTACTCATATACCTGCTAACAACTCCCACTGCATGTGCAATATTTGGCCTGGTACATACCAGAGCATATATCAAGCTTCCTAAAACTAAAGGATAGGGTACCTTGAACATCTTATCCTCCTCTTCTTATGTCTTGGGAGATATCTCTTAGTCAACCTCAAATGACCATGTAAAGGTGTGCTGACAACTTTAGCATTCTCCATAGAGAAACATTGCAACACCTTCTCCACATAATAAGCCTAAGATAGTGTCAATGTTTTTTTCTTCTTATCTTTGCAAATCTTCATACGAAGGATTTTTTTTGCTACCCCAAATCCTTTATCGAAAATGCATGTGCCAACTGGCATTTTAGCACCTTAATATGATCCATGTTAGACCCAATTACAAACATATCGTCAACATATAAACATAAAATAATGTAGCTATCATCATCTAACCTCTTAAAATAAATAGAATGATCTGAATGACACCTATGATATCTATGCTCATGCATAAAATCGTCAAATTTTAGATACTATGACCGAGGTGCTTGCTTCAAACCATATAAAATTTTCTTCAATTTGCACACTAAGTTCTCCTTACCTTTGACCTCAAATCCTTGTTGTTGAGCCATATATATCTCTCTTCATCCAAATCACCATGAAGGATTTTTTTTAACATCAAGCTACTTTAAATGAAAATCTTTAGAAGCCACAAGACTTAAAATAGTATGGATAGAAGTCATCTTAACAATAGGAGAAAATATCTCATCAAAACCAGTGCCTTTTTTCTGTGCAAATCCTTTTACAACTAACCTAGCTTTAAATCTTTTCTTACCTCCATCCTCTTATTTTAACCTATAAACCCACTTATTCTATAAAGCTCTTTTACCTATAGGAAACTTGCATAAATCCAATATCTTATTCTTTAGCAAAGAGTCTATTTCATCTTTCATTGTAGACTCCTACTAAATCTTAGTATCCACCTACACAGTTTCATCATAACATTCAGGTTCACTAGCATCAGTAAGTAAAATTGAATACAAAGAGGGAGAAATTTTTTTTGGAGGCCTAATTTTCCTTTTTAACCATCTAACATTCACTAGTGTGTGTGGTATTTTATGTTGTGGTTTTTGCACATCATGAGGAATGGCTAGAACATCAACTTTTGGAGTATCATCCACTAGTACACAATCATCTTCTTTCTTCTAATGTTGTTGCTACAAATCTTTGTACAACAATTTCACATTGAATATGACATCCCTGCTTCTTACAATTTTATGATTCTCAAAATCCCAAAGCCTATAACCAAATTGATTAATGTCATATCCAACAAATAAACCTTTCTTGATTTAGCTTCTAGCTTGGTTCTATTTTCGGAATCTATGTGAGGAAATGTTTCACAACTGAAGGTTTTCAGAAAAGAATAATTCAACTTCTTACTAGTCTATTCTTCTTCTAGAATACCACAACCTAAAAGAGTAGAGGGGCCTCTATTAATAAAATAAATAGTAGTATTGATAGCCTCCACCCACATGTGTAAGGGAAACCCAACATGCAACCTCATGTTCCTTGCATGCTCCATTATAGTCCTATTCATGCATTTAGCCACTCCATTTTCCCATGGAGTATTTGGAACAACTTTCTATCTAAAAATACCATTAGTGCAGCAATAATCTTCAAATTCATGACTGTAGTACTCACCACCATTATCAGATCTGAGACATTTTATTTTCTTATCAGTCTCAATTTCGACCAAGCATTTTCATTTCTTAAAAGTTTGAAATATATCAATTTTTTGTCTAAGGAAATAAACTCATACTTTTCTAGTTGTGTCATCAATAAATATATCATAATAATGAGAGCCACTAAGGGAAGATACTTGAGCCAATCCCCATACATTGGTATGCACAAGCTCTAATTTCTCCTTTTTGTTTTCCTTACTAGTCTTCACAAAACTCACTCTCTTTTGTTTTTCATATACACAACTTTCATAGAAATACATATTAACACATTTTAGACCTGGTAAAATATTCTTTGAATGAATTACTTTCATACTTTTTTCAATTATGTGCCTAGGATTTTCGTACCACAATATTTATTAGAATTTATAGCAGCTATTTGTTCTCTTTGCTCAACCACAACAACTATTCCTGAACATTCATTTTTCTTTGAAACAATTAAAGTAGAAGGAACAATATGTCATGTACATAGATATAATGTGCCTACTTTCACACCTTTTTCTACTACAAGGTAACCTTTTGAAACCTTCCAATTTTTTATTAAAAGTAACTACACAACCCTCATCACTGAGTTTTCCTACTGAAATTAAATTTCTACTCAACCTTGAAACATGTCTTACCTCATGTAGTAGCCAATGATTCTCATTCTGCAACTTAATCTTAATTCTTCCCTTTCCAACAATCTGATAGGGTTCTTTATGTCCTAAATAAAAAAGTCTAAAATCCCCTTGGACATAATCAATGATATAACATCTATGCGGTGTAGCATGAAATGAAGCACTAAAATCTAAAACCCATGAATCATCAACACTTTCTAAAGGTAGAAGCAAATCATCCTTTTTGGGTTTTTTACTTACCATATTTGCCTCCTTGTCTCCATCTAGTTTATCTCCTTCATTTTTCTTTTGATTACAACAATCTTTCCTTTTTGTCTTAGTTTCCCATAGTACCAATAGTTGTTCGATCCTCTCGATTGAGACTTCCTCCTCTTCAACTTTCCTCTTGATTTCCCATGATTTCTAGAATTACTTCCTCTCTCATTCATTCTACCCCTGCCTTGTGTATTCAAAGAACTTCTTGATATAGATCAAGCTGAGGTTTTCCTCTAAGTTTCCTCACTCAAAATAACACCAATCACATCATCACATTTTATGGTACTAGATCTAGGAATAGAATTACTCACAACTATTACCAAGCTATTCTAGCTTTCAAGCAAAGAACACAAAATCAAGAGAGCCCTAATTTCTTCATCAAAATTGATATCCACAAAGGATAATTGACTAGTAATAGTATTAAACTCATTTAAATGATCTACAATAGATCCACCTTCTACCATTTTCATATTAAATAGACGCTTCATGAGAAATACCTTGTTTGAACCAGAGAGCTTTTCGTACAATGTCACTAGGGTTTTCATCAACTCTTATGTTGTCTTCACTTTTGCAATATTAAATGCCACTAATGGTGCTAAGCATAATTAAATGCTTCCAAGTGCCTTTCTATCTAAAAGATCCCATTCATCATTTGACATAGATCCCTAATTCTTGACTTTTCTTTTAACAGCTTCTATAAATCTTTTTGATACAGATAGTCTTCTATTTGCATCTTCCATAATTGAAAGTTTTACCCATTTTACCTATCAACCCTTAGCTTACCCTCATCTACCATAGCTCTCACTCAACCATGAGACTCCCACTCAACCATGATACTTTCCTACATAGGATAACTAAAAAAAAACCTTGCTCTAATACCACTTGTTAGGAATAAACCACAAATAGAAATAACAATTACATGCAAATATAACTGATATTAGAGAATAATAGATCACACAAAGAAGCACAAAAGACACCAATATTTAATGTGGTTCACTCAATCCTTGGGCTATGTCCACCAAATAGAAAGTTTGATATTATTACAATCTAGGAATAACAACTTGATTATAATTCATAATCCCTTACAGCTCAATACCACTGCAAGAACAAATTTTTGCATCACCTTATGAAACAATCCATAACCCTAATCCCTTTTATTGAAGTATTTTTATCAATTTAGGATTATAATTAATAATTACATGTATGCAGAGTAATTTCTTGATTATTCACCACAAACCAACAAATTTTCATCTCCCATCCTTCAAGAACCTTATTGTACATCATCCTAACTTAAATTTTACCTAGTGACATGAATTTTCCATAGTGGAAATGTGAGTTAGGGCATTTTTACTAAAACTAGTCACCAAATGAAGGGTTTTGGTGCACTCAAGAAAGGAGTTTAGATATCTTTAGTTGCAAAGAAATTCAAACCCAAAAACCACTTGCATTATTCTACTAAGATGTTCAAGATTCCAAATCAATCATTCACTCAAATCTAATCCATACCAATCTATACACTATGGAAATGAAGTATTTTACAAGGATTAATGAGACCTTTTATTAATTCAAATGGAAAAATTACATTCTCTCTTCCACCCACCTAAAAGGGATATTTCAAGACTTCCTCCAACCAATCAAAATGATATTCAAAGTTTGTGACCATTACTGTAATGTTGAACCTAGAGATCCTTGGAAAAATGATGAAATACAAGCCAAGGTATATTTTTTTAACAATTATGAGTGCACATGAGCACATCATACATGGATAATAAAGATCACAATAAAAAACTTAACTAACATCCTAGAAACCAACAAATCTCCAAGCACTACTACCAAAACTAACACACACAGTACAAAAAAAGGAAACCAAAAATGATAACAGTACAAAGAATCTAAGATCTTTCAAAGCATGGAAAATTAAGTAAACCCTAAGGGTACTAGAATTGTCAAAAATCAATCCCTGGAAACCGTTGGAGATGCCCCTTATTTTTGCATGGGGACCAACAATAGATAGAAATATTGCATGAAGATGTGCATCATGCCACTTGAGGAAGTACCTTCCACACAAGGATGTGCACCAAATGGGATGAGAATATGTTTGGCTAAAAAACCATGATACCCAAAATTGTTGTTGGGTTTCGCATGAGAAGGTGCCAAAGGCCATGTGAGGAAACTCAATACACCATGTGAGATCTTGCGTTCTCACACAAGAAAGTATAGTTTCGCATGAGAATCCAAGATGAAATGCTAGAAAACAAAAAGGTAAAAATCTAAGTAATAATGTTCCTCTATAGTACAGAGTATTGGATTCACATCTCAAGGCAAGGACACTTGAATTATAACTGAAAGATAGAGAACTAGAATCTAAATTTAAGTATGTAAACAAAGTAGTGAGGGGAAAGTACATAAGGAAACATCACAAAGAACTAAAACAACATTGCAATAAATAGTACAACCTAACTAAGTATATGGCTCCTCCCAACCATAATAGCATTATAAGACCATCATGAGCCCTAGCCATCTTTGATTCATAACATCCCATGCTACCAATCAGATCATTGGTACTATCATATGAGGATGTCACTACTAAAATGTGCAATAATATAACCATAAAAGATCTAACATGCTAAAAGTAAAGCATAAGATAATCCTACAAAATAAATAACATCATCTATCATATGCTAATCATCATAGCAAAGAAATGCATCAATAACTAACATTATCTAAACATGATATACAAGGATTCCAATGAAACCATAAATCACAAGAAAGCATACTCCAGAATCTAAACTATCAAGTGAAAATATGTAGCAACAGTCACAGTAGGAAAATAGACCATCTCTATACACTAGTACCTAGTAGTAGTATAGGCGGCTATGCCTCCCATCCATGTGGAACATGTAAGCCCACTCCTATTGTGCTGATGGAGATAATTATCCAACCATAAATGCACATAAAGCTCAATGTCCATGGCTAATGCACATGCTAGATAGTATGATGACTAAAACCAATATCATAGATAATGCATAAACTATAGGTCCTAGTTAGAGACTCAATGGGTGACTAAGTAGGGGCCAACATCATGGAGAGTCACTTGGCATCAACAAGCCCAAGCTAGTATTGGTAGCTACTCTTCTCAATAGAAGGTGCACAACCTAGGGAGAAACTCTTCTCAATAGAAGGCACAAAACCCAAACATTTTATTATCTTATAATTATCACCATCCTGTATTTTAATTTAGTTATCACTTATACAAAAAATTTTCTACTAACCAATGGGACAAGGTCACCAAGTTGTAGGATAGAAGCCCCTCCATGTGTTACCCTACCCTACCCATGCTCATCCAACAATGAGTGCCTATAGGCATTCAAATTCCCAATCCAACCTTAATGATCGGAAGCCAACTAAAAATTGTATGTGCACGTACTTATGTGTGGTGCACCACCATCATGAAGATCATAACACAAGAACTAGATGAGAACACAATGTAGAAAGTCACTCAACTGAAAGCAAACTCAGGAGGACAGATGTGGCATGCATCCCAATGCAACATGAAAGTGCAATAATAGTTTGACTAACATTGAAACAGATAAGTTTGGTCCATGACCAAAATCATGGAAAGAAAGCCTTAGAAAATAGGGTGGTATGCAAAATAAGGTAAAAATCCCCAAAAATAGAAAATTTCAAAATTAAAACTGATTTGGCCTTTGGATACAAAACTCCCAAAAGTCCAATAATATTTAGGTTTGGGCACCGTATGCAAAAACGGCCAGCATAATGATGCAAAACCCCAAACTTTCATCCCAAAAATAGGGAAAATGTTCATACACAACCAACCAAGTAGAAACAACAAAAAAAAATGGAGGGGACACTAGTTTTTATCCTCCTAACAAACTGCTACTAGAAATCGAAGATGAAATGAAGCAAAAGTAAGAAAATGGGAAAGCCCTACCTGATAGCAAAAGGGGTAGAAATTGAAATCAGCCTAATAAAAAAAATACCCTACCAATACTACCAAAGTGATAGCAAAGCAAGGTCTCCCTAAGCTAGATCCAATGAGACTGCCCTCGTGAACATACCATGCTTATCACTCTTAGAACAAGCAGAAAACCAATTCATCAGAAAGAGGATTTTATAAAATCTCTACACTGTCTAAATTGAAAAATTGAAAAGTGAGAAAAAAAATCCCTTTTTTAACACTTATTCACTTTAAATTTGAATAGTCAATTAGGTAAAATAGCCAGTTAGACTAGCTAGACTCTTAATCAACCCAAATGAAAATAGGTTATTCCTCATAACAGGAATTCACCTAAGGAAAAAATGCTAGAAATTAAATTAAATAAGATTTAAAGCCTGAAAACAAAATCATAGAAAATCACTTAGCAACTTTTGTGGAAATATAGAGCACTAAATGCATTGACATGCTCACTGGTCTAATCACATAATGCTAATGAGTTTAGATTTAATAATCACCAAAAGGTTTGATTAGACAATTGAAATAAGAAAATGTTGACCATACAGGGATGAAATTGGTACAATGAATAGGTGAATCACTAACTCCATGTGCCACTGTCAGGGATATAAATCATGCACACTAAAACACATGATCAAGTGAAATTTCATATAATATCACAGCTAAAGCAATAATGCATTAAATACCTAACTAATCCATTTGCATTATTCACATTGGCATAAAGCATAATGAGATAAGAATGAAGTAAATAACTATAGCATAAAATCCATAACATAACATAATCAGAAAATATGTCCAAATTCTAGATAATAAAATACCATCATAGACCTGCTATCATCTCAAAATGACATCAACATGCAAATATGATAAACTAAATAGCATAGCAGTAAAGCATCTATGGTACTAAACTAAAAGTATAATATCTAACCCTTGGGTCATCTAAAAGTACATATAAAAAGAGTATCAAGTATCTCTCAAATAAAAATTAGAAAAGGTACAAATTGAAAACATGAGAGGCACTACAGTTAAGGAGTAATCATCCAAAAGTTCATAACTTTTTGCAAATGTTGTCAACCAACTTTTTTTACTTTATGTAACTTTCGGCATTTTTTTCAAATTGCACAATCTAACCCAACTAGGACCTTTTTCTTGTACCTTAGGGGCCTAAAACATATTACAAAACCTCTTAAACACTCCTAACCTATGCTAGGTCTAAGATGATCTTTTTGACCATAGTCAAAACCCATGGTTTATAAAGCACCAAATGGGGACTAGGTCTTGCAAATAGGCTCAATTTATTAGGAAACTATAACTACCTATTACATATGTATCTTAGGCACAAATTCCCTAGAGTAAAAATTATATAGAATGGATGCTCTAGAGAGTGAAGGGGTAGGTTCTCCTACACCATACTCCCTTGCTTAAAAAACTCAAGTCCCACTTGAGGATAGTTGTTGAATAGAGGTTCCATGCTTGGCAATGCATTCATCACTAATCCATTTAGCATCTATGTCTGGAAGACCCTTCCACTTGAACAAGTAGCCTAAGTAGGTCTTCTTCCTTGTCTTCTTAACTACCTTATAATCCAAAAAATTATACAACTAAATTAGTTGGCTAGGTGGTACATCCTTGATCCATTCTACATTTTCATCAGCATCTTGTAAG
The DNA here is from genome assembly GCA_028749045.1 of Cupressus sempervirens. Lineage (NCBI taxonomy): Eukaryota > Viridiplantae > Streptophyta > Pinopsida > Cupressales > Cupressaceae > Cupressus > Cupressus sempervirens. The sequence continues at coordinate 712,499,222 of CM053790.1, forward strand.
ACATCATTAGTACCTACATCACCTTTGAAAAGGGTAAGATCAGAAATAGTAAAGATAGGAGAAATTGGTATGGTAAGAGGAAATGGAACTTCATATGCATTTTCTCCAAATTTGTGTAATATCTAATAGGGTCCAATCTTCCTCATCTACAATTTTGTGTGTCCTCTTGGTAGTCTTTTTTTGTTTAGATAAGCCAATACTTGATCTCCTTTCTTGAATGAAACATGTATTTTTTTCTTGTATGCCTATTGATTTTATTTTGTAGTGTTCTGATTTAGAGTATCTCTAACTTACTCATGAATTTATTTGATCCATGCTAAGATTATTCACCTTGTGTACTAGTTTTGAACTCACTTGGTAAGTCTCTCAGTTCCACGACTCCTTTAGGATGAATCCATAGTTACTTGGAATGGTATCTTCCATGTTGAATTGTTAACTAATTCATTAAAGGAAAATTCTTCTTGAGGGAGTATCACAACTAATGTCTTCCCATGTTGATTTTTTAGACACCTTAAAAGAATGCCTAATGATCTATTGAATACTTTAGTCCATCCATCTATTTGTAGATGGTAGGAAGAACTGAAGGAGTCATTAGTGCCCAACTTTTTCCATAAGTCCTCAAAAAGTGATATTGGAATTTCACATCTCTGTCTAAGATAATGGATGTTGGTAATCCATGGATCCTAACTATTTACTTGAAAATTAGGTTAACAATGTTTGAAGCATCATTAGAGCTCTTACAAGGAACAAAATCAGCCATTTTACTAAATATTTCTAGAATAACAAAATTTCTATGAAAACCTTGTCTTATCCTTGAAAGGCCTAAAATAAAATCCATGCTGACATTGTCCCATGGCTTGGTTGGAGTAGGTAAGTGCTGATAAAGTCCTTCATTTTTCCTCACTCACTTTTCTCTTTAGCATATTGTGCATGTATCAATAAGTTTTTTGACATTAGTAGGTCACTTGGGCCAATGATAGTTTCTTCTTAGGAGCTTTAGAGTTTTCTCAATCCCAAAGCAACCTCCTAATGTACCATAATGCTTCTCTTTGATTAGGTTTTCCCTCATGGAGCATCTAGGAATACAAAGTTGTCATCCTTTGAATAATAGACCATTCTACAACAAATATTCAAAATATATTGCATTATATGCATCAGACAATGTAGAAAAAATCTTATGGATTTCCCTAAAGTCTAGATTATCTTTGTATAACTACTTAAGGGCATCAACCACCATGGTTTGTACTTGGAATTCTTCCACCAAGGTGACTCTTCTACTTTATTTGCATTAGCTTTCTTGTGTTTTATTGAAAATGTGAAGTCTTGGAGCTCCTCAACCCACTTCATGTGTCTTGAATTCAACTTGTCTTGGCTATTTAGGAATCTTAGTGCATCATTGTCTCTATAGATAATGAATTCCTTAGGAAGAAAGTAGTGCCTCTTCTTATTTAAAGCCTTAACCATAGCATAAAGCTCTAGGTCATATGTATTGGATTTCTTCTTAGCATCATTAGTTTTTCAGAGAAGAAAGCTACTAGTTTCCCCTCCTGACTGACAACTACTACTATGGAAAGGTTGCTTGCATCAATTTCTATTGTGAATATTTTGTTGAAGGTAGGTAATGCCAAGATTAGATACTATGCTACCCTACCATTCAATTATTCAAATGCTTCATCTTCTTGATTTGTAAATTAAAACTTTGTCTTCTTGCCTCCCTTGATGGTATCCAACAGAGGTGTAAATATATGATTAAATGTTTTGAAAAATTTCCTATAGAATGTTGCCAATCCATGGATACTTCTAACTTCCCCTACTGTTTTAGGTGTTGGCTAGTTAAGAATAGCCTCAACCTTTTTAGGATCCATCTTTAAGGTACTCTTTGAGATGAGAAAGCCCAAGAATGTCAATTATATCTGAATGAATACACACTTTTCAAGGTTGATTTCCAACTTCTTTTCATGTAGCCTCTATAGGAATAGTTCCAAATTTTTCATGTGTTCTTCTTTGGAGCTGCTAAGGATCAATATGTCCTCAAGGTAGACAACCACAAAATTACTTATGAATTCATGAAGCATTTTGTTCATCAACCTCATGAAGGTTCTAGGGGTATTTCTTAGACCAAATAGCATGATAAGACATTCATATAACCCTTCAATGGTTTAAATTGTTGTTTCCCACTCATCTCTAGGCCTAATTTGCATAAAATGGTAGCCTGATATAAGGTCTATTTTAGAAAAGTAGCATCCTCCTCCAAGTTGATCTAGAGGATCTTCAATCCTAGGTGTAGGGAACCTATACCATATGGTTATCTTGTCAATTTCCCTAGAGTTAGTGAAAACTCTCCATTGTCCATCCTTTTTAGGGGGCAAAACATTAGGGACTACACAAGTGTTGAGACTCTTTTGAATGAGTTCTTTTTCCAACAGATCACTAATCTATCTAGATACCTTTGGATTTTGATTAAGGGTGAGTTTACATGCAACCTTGTTGGGTAGAGAAGCACTTGGTATGAATTCAATTTGGTGTAAGATGTCCCTCAATGGTCAGAGTTCATCTAGAGTATATCCTAAAAGTATGCCTTTTTACTTTTCCCATAGATCATTGACTTCTTTTGGGACTTCTTGAGTGACTCCTTTCATCTTAGGTATGAGGACTAGGGCATATCCTATTTGAGGGTCTTGGATGGTTCTCAAAATCTATTGTTCACCTACCATGACAACTAACTTTTCTTTGGGTTTCTCTTGGTGTGGGTCAGTCTTGGTAAGAAGATTATATTTGTGACCATCTTTGGTGATTTGATTTTTTTTAGTAATATCATCATGTTTTTCCTTAAAGTCATACTACCATGGATGACCTAGTAAAAGGTGATAGATATCCATGTCTACAATGTCACAAAGGACTCTATCCTTATAATATTTTATTTAACAATATACCCAAGCCAATTCATTTATTAGTGTTTGTTGCCCTTTTTTCAGCCAAGGTAGATGGGAGGAATTAGTGTGGGGTATTCTTTCTAGATTCAACTTATGTACCATTTATTTAGAGACAATATTTTTAGTAGAACCAGAATTAATAACTATCTTACATACCTTTTCATGGCTTTTACAATTGGTCTTGAAGAGAGTCTTCCTCTGTGGAGATTCCACTGGTATGGGTTCTTGGATCAATGACCTCTTCATCATGAGATTAGCCTCTTCTTCACCATTACAATATTTGATACTTTCATCATCATCATCTTCCTCTTGAACAAGGTTAGTTCTTATTTCTCCTTGGTTTTTCTACTTCCTGAGACACTTATTTTTATAGTGGCCTATCTAGTTACAATTGTAGCAATCGATATGCCCATTATTTTTTCCACCATTTTTGCCTATGCCATTTCCTCTCCTTCCTCTATATCCACCTCTTGAACTTTTATCACTTTGAATATTCTCCTTGTTAGAATCTTCTTGAGGTTTATTTCTTTGTGTGCCTTTACCCACAAAGTTTTCTTTTCCTATATCATTCATTCAATTATTTCTACCATGTTGTTCTTTCCTCCTCTTGAAATTTTCTTCAACCTTGAGTGCCAATTAATAGCAATAATTTACAATGGTAGGGCTTGTCAAACTTAATTAATTTTGAATACAAAGCCTCAGTCCTTTCATATACCTAGAATTTTTCACACTTATAGGTTCAACAAGTTTGGATTTCATCACCAACTTCTAAAATTCCTAAGTGTAGGTAGGGATGTTGATCTCTTTCTTCCTCAAACTCATTCTCTTCTTATGAAGGTGAACTTCATAATCCTTAGGGACATAGGTATCTCTGAGTAGAGCTACCATCTTCTTCCATGTGGTGAGTAGATTCTTTTAATTCTTCGCCCTATCATCTTGAGTGAAGTTCCACCATGTAAGTACAAAGCCCTTGAGCCTAGACTTGGAAATCTTCACTCTTTGGTTCTCAGATATGTCTTCACAATAAAAGAAACTAGTTAGGGCATCTACCGAGTCCATTCTAGCCTCTCGGTCCATCTTCCCATTGTTTGTAGGCAAGTAAATCTTAGCATCCATGGTCCTTCTATCCATGGATTTTAGAATCCTCATGAACATCCTTTAGTTAGTAGGAAATTCTTCTTCCTCCTAATTAAGGGGTTCTTCATCACTTCCTTTTCTAACTTCTTCAAAGTTTTCACTACTTCTATTATGAAGCTCTTCTTTAATCTTATCCATCTCTTTCCTCATTAACTACATCTGTTTGTCTCTTTGTTCATCTTTAATTAGTTTTTGATCTCTCAAGTATTTCATAATTTCTACATTTGTCATCCTCGAAGATAACCCTCCTTCATCTTCTCCTTCCATGGTGTTGTCAAATTTATTACCATAAGGGACCTTAGATTTCCTTGATACCACTTGATGTAGAGCTCTCCCTTAAATAAGAAACAATGATGTGGTGTGGCCTTGAACTACTTCAAACACCCCAAGATGGAGTCAAGAGAGGGATCTACACCTTTGAAACAAACTTACTCAAAAATAGGGCCTAGGTATCCAAAGAGCACAACTAGGTGTTAAAGCACAAAATCTCCCAAATACTAGGTTTATTCTTGATATGGGAACTTATGAGTTTTTAGAGGAGTGGAAAGGTTCCTTAACATTCAAAAAACTCAAACTAGTGGGTTTAGTTAGCCTATCTTGTTCCCAAATATCATAGATAGTAAAATTGCCTTTTAGGCCTAAGAGCCCCAATTAGCCCTATCAACGAGGTAATTAGGTTTTAGTTTAAAATTTATACAAATGATCTAGACAAAAAACTTCATATAGAGATATAATTTTGAAAGAAGCTTCAAATTCAAAACTTTTAGACTCCAAACTATTTAGATGTCCTTCTTACTAAAAATGACACAATTTCCTTTGTTCAACCTAATTTCTAGAGTTTGTGAAGGAATACTAAATAGGTGATTGAACAATTTGTTCTATCAACTAGGAAACATGTAGGCATCTATAATAGATCATTAGACACCTTTATATTGGCTTCATCCATCCCCCAATTGCCTACAACACTTCAACACCTATTGTCCTACAACAAATGCATAGAGATTTTTGACCTAGGGCTTGCTAGCACAATTAGTAGCCTTACTTTCCATCTCCCTTCCTTTAGGGACCTTATTTTATATCTCTCAAACTTACATTTTTCCAAGCGGCATGATGGTTCAACAGTGGGAATGCAAGTTAGGCCATGTTTACTAGAACTAGTCACCAATGGAATGTTTTGGTGTACTTGAAAAAGGAGTTCAAGTATCTTTAGTTACATAGTACTTCAAAAACTCAAACCACTTGCATTTTTCTACTAAGATGATCATCATTCCAAATCAATCATTCATTTAGATGTACCAATCCATACCAGCCCATACACTATGAAAATGCAACATTTTACAAGGAAAAATATGATATTTTATTGATTGAAATGGAAAAATTCCTTTATCTTTCTTCCACCCACCTAGAATAGATATTTGAAGAATTTACCAACCCAAACCAATTGATATTCAAAGGTTGTGACCATTGGGGTTTAATTATGCAAAAGTTGACAACTTTTGCAAAAGTTGACAACTTTTGCAAAAGTTGTCAAGCAACTTTTCTTGCTTTATCCAACTTTTGGCATTTTTTTCAAATTGTGCAATTTAACCCAACTAGGATCTTTGTCTTGTGCCATAGGGGCCTAATACATATTAGAAAAAATCTTAAAGAGTCTTAACCTATGCTAGGTCTAATATGTTCCTTTTGAAAATAATCAAAACCTATGGTTTATAAAGGACCAAATAGGGACTAGGTCTTACAAATAGGCTCAATTTATTAGGAAACTATAACTACCTATTATAGATGTCTCTTAGGCACAAATTCCCTTGAGTAAGAATCATGTAGAGTTAGAAATGATGGATTCTCTAAAGAGTGAAGGGGTAGGTGCTCCTACACCAAGAAGAAAAGTTGGAATACAAAGTTTATCATTGAAGATTGAAGTTTGAATTGTAATGTTTGCCATAACCCAAAAGGTCTTACAATTGGGCATGTATATTGATGATTTGATGAGTGTATAAAGAATTTTTGATCTTCTATTTCCTTTGGTTTCTGTTATTTGTGTTGCTTTCTACTATGTTTACTCTTATAGGGAGCTTAGATAGTTGGGTGTACCTTTGGCCCTATTTATCTTATGTCCTCCACACATCATGTGGTATTAGAGCTTGAGGTTTGTCCTTTTAGTGATTGGATCATGTAGAACCCTAAGGGAATTTTGTTATAGGTTTGTAGATCCATAGATTTGACCTATAACATGTAGAGCATTATGATCTTGTAGGAACCTGAGTATAAAAATAGTTTGAGGTAGAGGAAATGCTAACAATGTCATATTGGATACATTAAGACAAATTGTAGCCAGATTAGTTGTTGTGGAGATAGTCCAGAGGAGATAAGTGAACCTTGATGATGTTAATGATGATGAAGTAGCAACACAAAACCCTAATCCAGAACCTAAAGATGATCAAGATGAGGCAAGATTTTTGAGAGTATTAACTAGGGTAAATTTGAAATGTGCTATATAAGTTGTTCCTTATGATGAAAAATTGGATACCAATGTTGTGTTGGATTAGATGTCTAAAATGGAGAATTTCTTTGAGTATGAAAATCTCTTTACAATAGGAAGGTGAAGATTGTAGTTACTAGGTTGAAAGGTCATCATTCATTGTGGTGGAAGAATTTGCAAAATGATAGACAACAGAGAGCAAAGGAGAATATCAAGACTTGGCAAAAAATGGTGAACAAGGTAAAGAACAAGTTTTGTCTTGCTGATTACCATGTTAGCTTGTTGAGAAAGATGCAAAATTGGAGACAAAGGAACATAACTATGAAGGATTATACTAAAGAATTATGTAGATTGGACATCAGATCTAGACACGTGGATGATGGTGTTGATAAAATTGCAAGGTACATAAATGGATTGAGATATGGGATTCAAGATGATATAAGTTTTTTGAAATTGGAAAGTGTGGAGAAAACATATTAATATTACTTGAAAGATGAGGAGATCTTGACAAAGACACATGGATAAAGACAAAGAGGTAGAGGTGGTAGATTCTAGAGAGAAAGAGATATATCTTATGAAGAAGGTAGAAAATATGAGAATTCTATACAAGATAAGCACAAATCTAATTGAAGAATGATGATAAAGGCAAGAAGGAGTGGAAAGGTGGGGATCCTTACCAAGGAAGAGCTATTCTTATGCTAGAGGTGGTTTTGATGGTAATTGTTTCAGATGTGGTAAGGGAAGGCATAGATCCTTTGAGGGTATATCTTCTGAAAGTGGGCAAGGTAACATAAATGTTGTGGTTCAAGGAGACACCAAGGGTTTACCTAGTGGACCTGAGGCTAGAGAAAATATGATGGTGAGAAGAACCTTATGTAATAATAGAAGTGATGAGGATCTTGTCCTAAGGAGAAGTTTTTTCAAGACTAGATGTAAGATGGCTAAAAAATATTGCAAGGTGATCACTGACAATGGAATTTCCACAAATTTGGCATTTGAAAAGTTAGTTAAAATGTTGTTTTTGTAGAGGTTGGAGCATCCTAAATTCTATCATGTTTCATCAATCAAGGATGAGCATAAGATATTGGTAAGTGAACAATGTATTGTGAAGTTCTAGATTGGACATTACCTTGATGAAGTTATATGTGATATTATGCCTATGGATTGTTGTTATATTTTATTTGGTAGACCTTGGTAATATGTCAAATATTCTATACAATATGGAAGATTGGATCAATATACTCTTTGGGTGAATGAGAGAAAGAAAATATTGCTGCCTTTGATTGAAAGTCCAGATGAAGTATTGTACTACTATGAAAATTTGTATGGTTAATGGAAAGCAATTTGAAAAGCGAATGAAGAAGGAAAAAATTCATTTTTCCATAATTCCTAGGAGATCAGGTTGTGTTAGTAGCATCCAAGCATTGGAAAATAGTCCTAACCAATTTCCAGTTAGTATTGACCAAGAGAAAGAAGCTAATGGTAACTGAATGACAACATAAACTGGTAGTATTGACCAAGTGCTAGTGGAAATTACAAAATTTTTCAATGAGTATAAAGATATTTTTGTGGAGGATATACCTAATGGTTTACCTCCAATGAGAAGTATGTCATCTTATGAATCTAATTCCTTGAGCTATTTTTCTAAATAAAGCACCATATATATATTGACACCTACTAAAAATGAATAACTTAAAAGAAAATTGCATGAGTTGTTTCAAAAAGGGTTGATAAGAGAAAGTTTGAGTCCATATGTTGTACTAAGAAGAATATAGAATGGAGAATTTGTATTAATTCTAGAGCTATTAATAGAATCACAATGAAATATAGGTTTACTATGTAAAGGATGGATGACATAATCGATTGTTTGAGTGGTGCAAAGTGTTCTATGAAGATTGATTTGAAGAGTGGTTATTATTAGATTAGAATAAAAAATGATGATGAGTGGAAGACTACTTTCAAGAAAAAATATGGTTTGTATGAATATTTGGTAATGCCTTTTGGTTTTACTAATGCACCTAGTACTTTCATGAGGTTAATGAATGAAGTTCTCAAAAGATTCTTGGGTAAGTTTGTGACTTTTTATCTAGACGATATTTTGATATTCAACAAGACTAAGGAAGAACATTTTGAGCATGTTAGACAAGTATTTCAAAGATTGAAAGAGGAGAAGTTGGTGATTAATCCGAAGAAATGTTCTTTTATGAAAGAGGAGATTATTTATTTGGGATTTGTGATTTTAGGTGATGGTTTGAGAATGGACCCTGAGAAGGTTAAAGCAATTTTGGAATGGCCTATACTAGAGAATGTGGGTAAGGCAAGATCATTTCATGGTTTGTCTAGTTTTTTGTAGCAAGTTTATAAGGAATTTTAGTTTAGTTTGTAATGCTATAATTGAGAGAATGAGAGAAGACAAAAAGGAATTTAGGTGGACACATAGAGCTAATAATAGTTTTGATACTTTGAAATGAAAGGTTGCTAAGTTACTTGTATTGGCTTTTCTTGATTTCAATAAGGTATTTCAAGATAAATATGATGCAATAAGTAGTGTAATAGGAGTTGTATTAAGTCAAGAAGGTAAATCAGTTGCTTTCTTTAGCAGAAAGTTGAATGATGCTAAAAGGAAGTGTTCTATGTATGATTAAGAGTTTTATTCTATTGTTCAAGCCTTAAATAAGTGGAGACATTATTTGATTTCTAAGGAGTTTATGTTGTATACTAATCATTAAGCCTTATAGTACTTGGGATGTCAACAAAAGTTGAATTAGAGATATATGAAGTAGGTTGAGTACTTGTAGAGTTTCACATTTGTGATTTAGCATAAGAGTGGAATCACTCAATGAATTTTTGATGTACTGAGCAGAAGATGTTCTTTGTTGATCGAGATGAAGGTTAAGTTCTTGGTTTTGATGAGATGAAGGAGTTGTAAAATACCAATTCTAATTTTTCTAAGATGTGGAGAGAGTGTAGAGCACCTAGTTTGATAGAACAAACAAGTAAGTTTGATGAATATTTTATTCAAGAAAGTATGTTTTTTAAGGGAATTTAGTTGTGTATTCCTAAGAGTTCTATGAGGTTGAATTTGATTAAGGAAAATCATAGTGGTGGATTGGCTAGACATTTTGGAATATGTAAGACACTGAGTTTGGTGAAGGATAAGTATTATTAGCCACAAATGTATAAGGATGTTCAGAAGTTTGTAAAGAGTTGTATATTTTTCCAAGCTGCAAAAGGAGTAAGCCAAAATACTAGTTTGTGTACACCTATTTCTATTCTTGAGAAATCTTTGAGTGACATCAATATGGATTTTATTTTTGGATTGCCCAAGATAGTGAAGGGGTATGATTCTATATTTTTCTATTGTGGATAGATTCTCTAAAATGGCTCATTTCATACCTTGTAAAAAGACATTAGATGTTGGGCATGATGCTGAGATTTTCTTCAAAAAGATTGTTAGATTGCATGGATTTTCAATAAGTATTATTTTTGACAGAGATAGTAAGTTTGTTGGTTACTTTTGGAAGACTTTGTGGAAGAACATGGGTTCCATGCATAGAAAGATTGAAAAAAAGAGGTTATGAATAGAAGCTTGGGTAATTTGCTAAGATGTCTAGTTGGAGATAAGACAAGTAATTGGGAGTTGGTATTAGCACAAGCTAAATTTTCATATAAATTTTTTGTGAATAGGAGTACATGAAAAATAAAATTTTTGATTGTTATTAGAATGCAACCTAAAGTGATATCAAATTTAAGGGATGTTGCTGGTGAAGAGAAGGGAAGTGTTGGAGGGAAAGAATTTGTTGATTTTATGAAGTCTTTGCATGAGAAAGTAAAGCTAAGATCAGAACAGAATAATCTAAAGTATAAGGAGAATACTGATAAGTCTAGAAGTCATCCTGTATTTTAGATTGGTGATTAGGTGATGGTTCATATGAAGGAAGGAAGATTTCTTTTTAGAACATACAGTAAGTTAAAGATGAAGAAGTTTGGATCTTGTAAGATCTTGAGAAAGTTTGACAATGGTAATGCTTATGAAGTTGAGTTACCTGATGACATGAATATATCTCATCTATTCAATGTTGTTGATTTTTATAAATATCATGAGTCAAGTAATGAAGTTTTCATATTAGATAATTATCCTAAGAAGAAAATTGAAGATGTTGAACAAATATTGGATAAAAAAGTTAGTAAGAGCACAAGAGGGAAATATTACTATGAATATTTGGTGAAATGAGAAAAAAGCTTAGTTGAAGATGCTACATGTATTTTCCAATCTGAGCTAGATTCAACTCAAGTTGTGATATGTCAATGATTCAAGAGAATCATTTCTATCAACCCCGGTTGTCTAATGCAAGAGCATCCTAGGTTGCATGGCTATCTTTCATGTTTGTGAAGTTCCTTAGTTGCTGTCGGGTTGTAATTCTTGACATTTATGAGTTCTCTTTATTTTTAAAGTTACTTAGTTGTTACTAAGTTTCAATGCCTTGCATTGTCGAGTTCTCTTTGATTTCCATGTTCATAATTGATTTTCAACTTCTCTTTGGTTGCTGAGTTTGAAGAGGCTATTGAGTTGGGAGTTGCTGCCAAGTTTTCTTTGGTTGTTGAGTTTCAAGTGGTTGCCAAGTTCTCTTTGGTTTCCAAATTATCTATGGTTTTCTAAGTTCATATTTGTGTTCAACTTGCTAGGTGATAGTATTAACAAGACTTTTTTGACTATAATAGAGAGCACTAATTAATTCTTGTGCTGAGGTAGGGTAGGCAAGATGAGCATATCTAAACTCAATAGATTGGGCTTACCGCCCATGCCCCTACTATTATAAAGGTAGGAAAATTTCTGGTAGATAGATAATAAACCTTTGCACTTGCCCTTCTAAATAGCAGGGGCCATAGTATCCCTCCCTGTGCATGTAGAGGCCGTTACAATGCAAATGGTAGGCACCATAGCAGCCATGCACCTGCATACACTTGTGCATGCATTCATAGGCCCTTATAAATAGTAGGCCCTCCCTATAGAAATTTTAGAGTTTCTTTGACTAAATTGTATGTGTCTGGTTCTAGTTTGAGCCAACCTTGCTTATTTAATTTCAGGATGTATATTTGCTAAAAGCCAATTTGTGGCTTGGTTTGCATTTAATGTAAGGGTTTATTTAGTTGGTATTTGTAACAAGCCAACTTGTGGCTATGCAATTATTTAAAGGGCTATTGGGTAGAGTCTTAGAGTAGAGTAGAGGGGTAGATGATGAAGAGTAGAAGCAAATTTGGAGTGCAACATTTTTCATTGAAGATTGAAGTCTAAATTGTAATGTTAGTTGTAGCCTAGAATTCCTTACTACTAGTCATGTATATTGATGATTCGATGAATCTATAAAGAATTTTGGTTCTTCTATCTCCTTTGGTTATTTTTATTTGTGTTGTTTTTATTGATCTCGGATTAGTTTTGAAAAGTGAGCATCAACACACTTAAGTCATTTACTCAATTCATGCTGAATTAGTAATACATGCCGAGCACAACATGTAAATATTAGACCATGCTGAGTTGCAATGAGTGTCAAGTCACTCATGTGTTGAGTCACTCAAGTGGCAAGTAGATAGACAATGCCCAGTGATTTAGGAGCTAAGTAAATAGTGGATGCCAAGCAATGTAGGTGCTAAGTCATAGTATATAGATCAATACATGCTGAGCATCAGAGACTTCATATGCTAAGTGACACAATTTTGACATATTTCTTTGTAATGGCACAAACAATTATGTAGACCATTTTTGAAAAAACTTGAGATTATATTTCAATATTTTGGAGATAAGGATGAATCTCTATTTGAATTCCCTGTGTAATTACATACAAAAAATCAAAGAAAGGGAAGGATTAAGTGGCAAAATTGATTAATCTTAGCCATAGGTTCATACCTAATGCTAAGCCACCAAACTCTTCTTAAGGAGGATAAAGCCCTAAAATCTTTAGATAAGAAACAATGGAATTTTTAAGGAATTGAAGGAGCAAACAAGACAGTTTGCATGTAGAGCTTTCATGGTGACTTAGAATTTATGAAGAAAGAATGAATTTCATAATCAATTAGAGAAGAACAAAGGATACAAAAAAGGATATAGCATTGAGACATTTGATTGTGTAGGATCAAGAAGACATTTTTTAGAGGTGATCTGGTATTAAGAAAGCAAGTGCCAACTACAGGATCTATTCTAAGACATTTTAATATGTGATTTTAGTCAAATATATTAATAGAGTAGTCCTAACAAGTTGTATAAAATCCTTTAGCAAGGTGCTTACTTAGTTGTAAATTGAAGTCCTCTAACAAGGAACACTTTTAAAAAGGTGTTGAAATCCTCTAACAAGGTGAGACCTAACAATCTTTGTAAACCTTTAATAGGGTAGAGCTTTTATAGGGTAGATCATGTTTTGTGGTCAAAATATTATAACCATCATTGGATACACTTTATTACTATATTAATGAAGATTTGTGGTTGTCATTCTCACCCCAATTTTACCTTGTCACTTAGAGGGTTTCTAGGTAATCATATCTAGTGTTATGTGTGTGAATACTTACATGGTTATATTATTTAGATGAATATGCATTTTATGTTAATTCAGTTTACTTATTGAATGCATGTGATGAATGTATGGTGAAGTTTTTATGGGTCCAAATTTAAACTACTGATTCATTGCCCAATCCCAACTTCAAAGTTTACTTGTCCCCTTATAATTCCAAAAATTGGTATCAAAGTCTTGTTCTCTAAAAGAGAAGCTTTGCAACTTTGAGGAAAGATCTTGAAATGGAAATCTACAAGTTGGGAAAGACTATTGAAAATGAGGAGATTTAAATACATGTTATAAAACATCAACTAAATGAAGCAAGAGAGGAACTAAAGAAATCCTTGAAGAGAAGGAAAGAGATTGCTATTGCAGAGAATGACATGCTATACAAAGAGATAGACACTACTAAGCTATTTGCAAATGATCACTGTAATGAATTTGATGCAATAGTTACAAATTTAATGGAAAAAAATAGAGTCCAAGCTAAGGAAATCAGAAATCTCAAGTTAAAACAAGAATCACAAGCTATACTACTATGTGAGGTGACTAAACAAACGAAGAAAGATATGGAAGACAAAGCCATGATTGATAAAGACAAAAGAATTTTGGCCAACAGATTGGAAGGGAAGTCAATAGAATTAATCAATATCTCCAACACACAATTGTGTACTCTAAGTGAAATGATGAATGCCAACTATGAATTGAATGACAAGAAAATTGAGATAACTATATTGAAGTTACAGAATAAACAATTTCAAAGTGACCTAAAGAGAGAAAATAAATTTTTTGAAAGTTTCAACAAGCCAAATGAAGCCATCAAATACTTTGAGCAATTATTGAGATCCCCTAGATCTAATAATGATACATCAAGAATAGGCTATACAAGCATTGAAGAAGGAGAATCATCCAAAGATGAAGAAGAAATGAAAACCAAAGGTAAAAACTCCAAACCTACTTTTCATAATTGTGGTAAGAAAGGAGATACTGCTAATGTGTACAAGAGCAAGACTACAAATTAGAATGTCAAGCCTAAGAACATGACTCATTTTCATAAGTGCAACAAGAAAGGTCATCAGGTACATGAATTTAGAACTAGGACCATGTCTACACATAGATTTGAAGGATATTTTTACATTAGTGGAATTTACAAAAGATGGTTATTTCAAACTATATGTTTTAGCTACTTGAAGATTGATAACATTAGTAAATATTGTCCAACTAAGTCAAAGGCACTAGGTTGTGAATTTGATAAAGGTAAAGGCAAGATAGATGTTGAACACATCAGAGATGAGATGAACAAGACATGGAAAAGAAAGATGTTTGTAGCACATCAAATGGAGAAGGGATCACTTCACCCAATGGGTTAGGTGATCACACTTCATCAAACTAGGCAAAAAAGTGGTATGTGTGACTGATATTTAAAGGCTATATCATGCATCAATTCCAAAAGGATATAGTATTGAAAATAATACATTAACATGAATAAAGATGCAATATGTTATTATAAATTCAAGACAAATCTTTAAGATTTTTATGTTTTTTCCAAGTATGAAAAGTTTCCTATATGTGCCAAGTGGAATGTTAGTTGATGCTGAGCTATCAAGACTAGGTAGTTGATGGTGAGCTCATAGTAACTATTGAGTGATTGAAATATCAATAGATGTCAAGTGAACTCAAAATTGGTTATTGCCAAGCTTATAGTTTTGAAAGAACTTAGCACTAAATGCAAGGTTTTCAAAGGCTATATGATCAATTTGAGCTCATTTTTCATCACTTCGAAATCGAGAAAGAGAGAGAAGAGCTACAAGTGACCTAGAAATTTATTAGAAGTGATTGCATAATATTTGTGTAGCAATTCATTGCTAGTTCATAATATTTTCTTAGGTATTTATCAAGAGCTAAGCTATGCTATTTAAATTTTCATAAACCCTAGCTTGACAAAAATTTCCTCAAGTTCAAAAATTGTTGAAGGAAAGGAAATTTTAAATGTTCAACTAGTTATTAATGAAGTTAAGTATCTTGTATTTAAAGCCATTCCTAACATCACTTATAAAAAAGACCCTTCTGGGACATTGTCTATGATCCTACCAAATGTGATAATGGTGCAAGATGTGAGGAAATTCTAAAATTACAAGATAGGAAGCATTGTGACATGGAAATAAGAGGTGTATATAAAAGGTTGTGAAAATGGTGTTTTGAAAGAAGCATACAAAATTATTAAGAAAAAGGGTTTAACAAGAGCCATGGATTTTCCTAATGTATTTAAAGTAGAGTGGATACAACCTGTGCTAGGCCAAATTCATGATGATTCCTTATGGATGGAAGGAGGACTAATCAAAATAAATAAGAGAATAATTAATAGAGTTAATAGCTACCCAATCCTAGATCAACCTATGATACTCAAAAGTGATTCCAAGAAAGTGATTGAGAATAATACTAGAGTAGTTTGGAATAAGATATGCATGACTATAGATATAAGCACAGATTCTCTTATCAATTTTTCTATTAGGGAAATCTCACATAAATTCTATCAATCTAGTAGATTGAATAGCATACCTTACATAGTTTTGGATGGTGGTTATAAAATTGTTAAGAAAGATCATACATATGATCTAGCAAAACTTCAATTCCAACAACTAATGGAGAAACTTGGAGCAATAAGGAAAACCAAGAGTGCATAATGCAAGTTTGGTTTTATACTTGTTTGTATATTTTTTTATTTACAAAACACATTTCCCTCATTTGGAATAGTAGGATGGAAGACTAACATATCGGTTGTAGTATAGATAGGTGAATATCTTGAGCAACTAGTAGAAAACTTTGAATCCTTAATGACTTTTTCTTTGAAGATTTCAAAAATTCAATGAAGTAGAGACTTAGAATACCAATTTTCTTAGTTAAGAAACATTATTATGATGTATATTTTCTTGTTGATGTGGACTACACATTTGTGCAAGCTACCACACCAAGGGTAAGATGGTTGAGACCCTTAGGGTATGCAGTAAATGTAGATGAAGCCTCAAAAACAATAACAACTCTTTACAAAAGAAGTAGATAAGAATGCAAAAGTTTTTAGAAAATATGAGATGGTAAAATCTAAGATTACCATGGATTTGAAGGCTAGCTCTACCATGAAGGAGAAGCAAATGATAGTAAAGAAATTGAAAGAAAAATTTGGAGAAGGTGTCAAGGAGGAAGAGGAAGAAGAAGAAGATATAAAGAGGTATAAAAAAAGTCAAACTCAAGAACCTCTAGCATTAACATAGGGCATGGGAGAAGATAAGGAAGAGGAGGAGACTGAAAGTGCCAAGGGAGAAAAAGTCAAGGAAGCACCTACTTCTATGAAACAAAAGAAAATAAAGGCTAAGGCACAACCAATAGAAAGGACCAAGAAAATTGTTAAATCAAGTCAGCCAAAGCCCACTAAAACTACAACTAGAGCTAGCACATGTGCTATAACACCAAAAGCTAAAGAAAAGTCAAAGTAGATAGAGCAAGGAGGTCAAGAATAGAGAATACCAAGAAGAAATTATGTGACTCAAATAGAATTAGATGAAGAGAAGAGAAAACCAAATGAAAACAACTAATTCAAGGTGGTGAGTCACAATCCTCTCTTAGATCTTGAGAATATATGTGGAAATGTTAAAAACAATGTAGATTTATTAGGTTTTAGTCATGTTGATTTTGATAAATTGGGTAGAAAAGTCAAGTGGAAGAGACATTGTATGCCATGATGTCAATGTTCAAGACCATACCACTAGAGTTTTCCAACTCAACACCAAAAAAGTTTATATGGCATAGTTGAGCAAAAATGGCATTATTATCTGAATTTGGAAAGACAAATCAAGGAGACAACACTAGCCCAAGTAATCCTTGAGTTGAAAAAGGCTCAAATTACTAAGGTAGTCAAGAAATATGTAGTTAGGTTGACAACTAAATATATACCCTTTAGCATTCTCCAAAATAATATTGAAGATGTTAAGAAATCAACACAAATATGGAAACTCATTTATGGGTTAACTACTATCAAGAAAGGAGAAACTATCCCTTTAGAGGGTAAAGATGATGATAAAGATGATGACAAGGATTATGATAAGGAAGACAATGAAAAATATAACATAGTCAGAGGAGAGACAAGGAAACAAGAAGATGACAAGGAAACAACTAAGCAACAACAAGAAGAACAACATGTGCATGACACACATTTGCTAAGTGTTAGTCCTCCCCATGACAAAACCAAAAATATTGAAACTATAACTATCAATTATGTCTCTGATCCATCAACTCAAAACATCAATCCTCTTATTGAAAAAGATTGATCCTAGATCAATCTACATTGCAAGCCGAACTATGTGGTAATCCAATTTTGGTTAGTATAGAAGAATTACAAAAGCTAGTAATCAATGTCACAAGGGAAAGGTAAATACACAAGAACCATCTTCTATCATCCCTTCAGTTACTAATATACAAAATTTGATCCAAATGATAGTAGATACATCTACCAAGGTTGTTACAATTGAGAAGAAAACAATGGAAGAGAAAGACACCAGTACAAGACAACATAAGGGATTAGGACAGATAGATTCATTTATACCTACAACACAAGAACAAGGTGCAAGCCTAGTCATAGTGATAGACTAGGGTAAACCTAAAGACACATAACCAAAAGTGAAGGAACAAGTGGCCTTCCAAGCAATTGTAGCTTTACCAGCATTGAGTACTCCTTCTAAACAAACTCTTCACAAGCTGAGCATAGATATTACTCCATTGCAGATCTAGTGCCAAGCCCAAGCTCATTAAAGGATGAAAAAGTAATACATTATGGATATATAAACCTTCATGAAGAAATATTTATTCCAAAGTATGATTATGATACTATGACATTTGAACAAATAGGCATTTTATAGCATGCCTTAGAAAGGATGTGAAGAAGGTACTTGAGATTACATTCTTATTGTACACAAAACTATGTAATCCTACACTCTTCATCCAAGAGACTAGAAATCACATTCTGAGTTTGGAAAGTCAAATATCTACATCAAGTGCAAGACTACCTACAAATCCAGGTTAGAGTGAGAAGCATTTTAGGAAATTGCTTCAGACACAGAGTTAGTTAGCTATCTTAATAGTAGGTGAGGCTAACATTAGAGCCAAAATGTCAAGCATACAAGCTACTCTCACCACACACATGGAGATATTGTACAAGGAGCTAGGCTATGCTGAAACTCTATTGAAGAAATGCCCCAATATTTCTACTTTAGATGGTCTAGTACAACTTGCTACAAAGCTTGCAATTAAAATTAAGTCATTGGATGTAGGATGGGATTCTTGGGATGCAACCCTCGAGATAATAATGAATGTCCATAAATATTTTTTGGGAAAACACACCATAGGTGTATAGCCCATTTGACATAAGTGTCAAAAAGGGGGAAAATAAAAAAGAGGCAGAAAGATAAGATAGGGGAGAATAGTAGTAGGGAGAATAAAATAGAGGAGAATAAAAATAATGGGGCAGATATATTGTTGAGAAAATATACATTTTTTGGAGAGAAAGAAGTAAAAATGGATAGATATCAGCTAAGGGAGAGCATATGATATGAAAGAGTATCAGTAATACAACACATTGAATTCAAAGTGTATTAGTAGAGACAAAATTACTCAAAGGGAGCATAGAATTGTGGATAAAATAAAGACATATTAACTCAAAGGAAGTTGTCAAATTTTGAGGTATACAAGTTATTGCTAAATTTTGGAATTTTAGAATTTTGTATATAAGCCAAGTCATGGATATGTTATGCTCAAGAGATTAAAGAATGATAATGTATATTCAAGTTTTTTTGACACTTATGTCAAAGGGGGAGATTATTGATCTTAGATTAGTTTTGACAAGTGAGTGTCAACACACTTAGGCCATTTACTTAGTTCATGCCAAATTAGTAAAACATGTTGAGCACAACATTTGAATATTAGATCACATCGAGTTGTAATGAGTGTCAAGTCACTATGTGTCGAGTCACTCATGTGGCAAGCAGATAGACCATGTTAATTGATTTAGGAGCTGAGTAAATAGTGGGTGCTAAGCAATAGATGTACTGAGTCACAGTATAAAGATCATTGCATGCCAAGCATTAGGGACTTCATATGCTGAGTGACAAAGTTTTGACATATTTGTTTGTAATGGCACAAACAACTATGTAAACCATTTTTGAGCTAACTTGAGATTATATTTTTATTTTTTGGAGATAAGGATGAATATCTATTTGAATTCCCTATGCAATTACATGTAGACAATGAGAAAATGGGAAGGATTAAGTGGCAAAATGGATGAATCTTAGACATAGATTCATACCTAAGCCTAAGACACCAAATTATTCTTAAGGAGGATGAAGCCCTAAACTCTTTAGAGAGGAGAGAATAGAATGTTTAAGGAATTGAAGGAGTGAACAAGATAGTTTACATGCAAAACATTCAAGGTGACTCAGAAGTTATAAAGGAAGAGTGAATTACAAAACCAGTTAGAGAAGAATAGATGATAGATAAAAGGATACAATATTGAGATATCTAATTATGAAGGATCAAGAAGACATTTTCTAGAGGTGTTCTATTATCAGATAAGAAAGTGCCAACTGTAGGATCTATGCTAAGACATTTTAATAGGTGATTTTAGTAAAATCTCTTAACAGAGTAGTCCTAACAGGGTGTATGGAATCCTTTAATAAGGTGCTGACTTAGTTGTAAGTTGAAGTCCTCTACAAGGCACACTTCTAACAGGGTGTTAAAATCCTCTAACAAGGTGAAAACTAACAGTCTTTGTAAGCCTTTAACAAGGAAGACCTTTCATAGGGTAGATCATGTTTCATGGCCAAGACATTGTAACCATCATTGGATACACTTTATTACTATGATAGTGAAGATTTTTGGGTGTCATCCCCACCCTAGTTTTACCTTCTCACTTGGAGGGTTTATGAGTAATCATATCTAGTGTTATGCATGTTGGAAATAATCAAGACTACTTAGGTTACTGAGAGGGGAGGGGTGAATTAGTAACCTCAAAAACTTTAAATTAATTTAGCACTTAATCCATTCATCATTAATACATCTAATCCACTGCATGCATGAGAAAAATAAAGATTCATAACACATGAACATAGAATTTTGGTGACTTGGAAACCTTTCAAATAGAAAGTAAAATTGGGGTGGGGATGATACCCACAAAACTTCACTACTGCAGTATAAAGTTGGCTTGTTAGGGTTTACATTGACCACTTTAGATGATTTTCCCTATTAAAAAAAATTTGGATAGCTAGATCCACCTTGTTAGAGGTTTTACAAACATACAGTGAAGTATGCACTCTATTAAAAGATTTAAAGAAAGATTGTTAAGTCTACCCTGCTAAAGGATTGAGAAAATTGATTCACCTATTAGGATGAAATAGTGGATCTAACTTACAACTTGATTGCTGATTAGATCCTTGAAGTATAGATCAACTCTTGTGATTGATATAACCTTACAACTCCTTGTAGACCTTCTTGAATACTCTGCTCTACTATTGATTCACATTCACTCCTCTCAAAACATTACATATCCATTTCTTGATATATTCATGCATATATTAAAAATGATACAATACATTACATATATACCATTCCAATATTTATAAATACAAGGTTGGCTAAAACACAAGTAAACAAAATATTACTAAGTTGGCCAAATAGTAGAAACTTGGGTTCTGTAAGCTGACTTGGTGAACTTTTGATACTCAACATCCACTGCATTACTTGACATCGTCATGCACTTAGTAGAAGTAGAACTTTAGTCCATACTAATCACACAACATAGCTTCAAACTTGGTAACCACTTGAGACTCAGTAGATATAGTGTCACTTGGTAGATACTAAATCCTTTGTTTTCCTTTATTTCACTTGGTAAACACTACTTGTCTATCACTTGGTAGATAGTGGCTTCTCATCACATAAACTGATGATGCAGTAAACACTATGAAGCTTGGTGACTACTATCTACTTGGTAAACATTGTTGAACTACACACTTACTCGATAGCTTCAAGAATGCTCAGTGTGAACTGCTTACTTGATGAACTTACTTGGTAACCACTAAATTTTTAGTATAAACTTTAGATTGAGTGATGAGCTCAGTAACCATATAGAATTGAATAAATGTTGTCACTAATGAAAAATACAACATAATGCCAACAATCTCCCCCTTTGTCATTAGTGACAAAAACACTTATAAGCCTTATGTACACTGACATGCTAATTTTTGATTTTTCAAAATTGATCTTTACAAAGCTATTGTATATACATTTTCACATATCTCCCCCATACATATGACATAATATATACATAGTCTCTCTATACATAGATCAATCTATTTTCTCCCTTTATCTCCACATGTCTCTTATCATCTCTTACTCCCCCTTTTTGACAATAATGCCAAAGAGTTATACAATATATTCAAATAGAGACACCAAAATGTGAGAGAAATTTGGAGTGTACCTTGAGAATAAGAGCTAATGTCTTATCCTAGTTGTCTTGCAAAATTTTGTAGGTGGAGAGTGGCACTTGAACTTCTGTAGAAAGTTCAATCATGTGATCTACAATAGAAAAATTATTATCCTGGACCAATGTTTTTGAATATGCAATATGTTTCTGCATTGTGTCCATAACTAGAAGGACCATATTTTGGATATCTATCAATGTGGACCTGATTCTAGCTTCCTCTCTTAGCAATTCTACTTGCATATCTAACAAATATATCACCTTAATGTGATGTGATTAGCTTTAACTAGGGTCAAGTTGTAGCCTTTGAGCATAACCTTCAAATCTACATCAATCTTATTTAGTTTCTCTTTGATCTCCTTGGTATACTCGGTAACATCACAAAGCTTAGCAAAAAGTGATGTCACATTGTAAAAAGAATGTTTAAGATTGTCAAAAATTGAAGATAGTTCTACTTAGTTTAGGGAAATATGCTAAGTAATGTGCTCAAGAACCTTATTATCAAACTTTTTCTCTAGCTTTTCAATTAGCTTCTATTGGCTAGATGTATCCTCATTGAACTTATTGACTACTTCTTCTAGTTGTAACAAAATATGTTGAGATGAATCTGCATCAACACTTATAGCCTATGTTATTATATTCTTAGCATTCTCAATTATTGTAAATTCTCTATCTCTTTTAGCTCTTAATTGTTTCTGCCTTGCCTTCTATTCCAAAAGCTAACTAACTAGTCTCATTTCATCAACTATAGCAGTATCTAGATCCAACTCGGGAATGACAATTTCCTTGTCCAAATCAATATCTTCATCAATTTCTTTTCCAATAAGAAAAATTTTTAGGGGTGTCCTTGGTTCCACTTCTAACCTTACTACCTTGGACTTAGGAATAGAAAAAATTGTAGAGATAGCTAGGCTTGTAGTAAAAACTTGAATAGGTCCAACTGAAGGAAAACTAAAAGAAGTGCTAACTGAATCCAAAACTGATGTGCTACCCAAAATTTAAGTGACAATAGGTGGAGCAAAAATTGGAGTACTTATAACAGAACAACTAATTGGAACAAAAGGTGGTGCTAACAAAGCTGTTGTAATCAAAACTCTAGAACATGATGGTGAACTTACTATACATGATGCTAATGAAGTTGACTCAGGATTTGATGAAGAGGGCTACAGCTCTGTAGATGAAGTGGTAGACACTTCCATTGTAGATACTTGGAGCTATGAGGTAGAAAATAATTATTGAGTAGATGATGTGTCTAATGTAGTTGCTATGGCATTTTCTAAAGTTGTCTCCAACCCTGATTATGTAGCAGTCCTAGGTGGAGAATGAAGAATGGAGGCTATGACTTGTGCTACTATTTTTACTAGAACACTTTATTTATCTCTTTCCTTGTCTTCTTCTTAAACTTCTTCCTCTTTCTCCACCTAATCATTCTTTAATGCTTGATAGTATTCAACATCAAAAGTGGCACATGGAGTGTTATCTTCTTCCTCATTGTCACTGTCATCCTTATCATCCTTTATCTCTACTAGATCTTCACTAGGCTTGTGTATATGATAGATGTTTTCCCACATAGATGTGGCATCCTTGACCACATGCTCAATTTCTTTTACCAAAATTAGAAAAGTATGAAATCTCATCAACATTTTATCTTCATTCTTTTTTATTGCTACCTTAACCTTAGCATTTGAAAGATTTGGTAGTAGTTTTCTCAAGGATTGCTCAAATATGTCTTTAGCTATTTGTTCAGATGATTGCCACCTAACCTTGACTTTGTCTAATAAGATTGTATGGATTTTTGAAGCAAACTAATTAGGAGAGAATTTCCATCTTCCTAGTTTATCCATGATCAGATCTTCAACTTCCATTTGTTCTGCTGGAGTCTTGGATTCATACCTGAAATTTGCTTGAAATTGCTTGGATGCACCTGGAATCACTTTGCTCTGAGTATTTTGAAGTTGTGGTGAAAATGAAGTCAAATTATGCCCTTTTTGATGAAAAATTCTCCATTAATGCTTGGCACCATAATGATGTAGTGTGTGAAAGATTATTATCCACTCACTATGCTCAGTAGAAGCTTGTGACTTGACGATTGAACAAAACTTTTATTACTCACAACCTAGCTCGGTTAAGTCTATTACCAACCTTGCTTAGTATGACTTGATTTCTTGTGATCCCTTTGTAGCTAAAATACTAATTTGGATCTTCTGCTTTCTTTGATTTGGAATTGCTCAAGATTTAATTGAAGATATAGTTCTAGTTCCTTCCTTTAAGAATCTAATTGGAAATAGTGAAGTCACCCACTTTTTGAGTGACATGGCCATCATTTGAACTAGCTTGCTTAGTAGATTTGGGAATCTACTACTATCTCATCTACTTCTTGATATTATTAGCTTTAACTTTCTTTTCATCTTCAAACTTCCCTATGTTCATGTAGTTCTTAGCTATATGACCAATTTCAGTGCATGTAAAACATCTTACTATTATATCCTTCTTTCTCAAGTGATGCCTTGTACAATTTATGCCAATGTTTCCATATTCTCCATAGTAGCGACATCTACAACAAGTATTGTAGTCCCAACCAAATATTGCCTTCACAAGTTGTTTAGTTGGAGTGAATGGTTTAGATCTACATTTAGATGCCTTGTAACCTTGTTTCTTGCATTTGTGACATTTACCTTCAAATTTTGATTTCTCCTTGCATTCATTAGCTTTATGACCATGCTAACTACAATTGTAGCATTTTCCATTGAATTTTTCCTTTCTATTGCTCCAACATTTTTTTGATGTATGACCTAACTTACCACAGTGATTGCAAGTAGGTCTTTGATTCCTTTGGGCACCTTGCTTGGAAGATTCACCTTCTTCTTTATATCCAAGTCTTCCTCTACATTTTTGCCTATGAAGATTCCACTCACTTTCCCGATTCAATTGATCCAAGTCTACTTGAGATTTCATTATCCTTTCATTGAGTTACTTTTTAGAAATTAGATCAACTTTCAATTTTTCATTGATTTGTCTTTTAGTGATTAAATCATTCCTTAAACTTTCATTTTCAGATCTCAGACTCATGATTTCCTCATTTGCATTGGAGAGTTGATTGATAAGACTTTCTTGTTGAAGGGATTGATTTTGATTTGCATTGTTCCTTGCCTCCAAGTCTTCACTTGCCTTATTTCTTTGTTCCAAGATTTCACACATTCTTATTGACTGAATTTCTTATTCTCTTTTCAATTTTCTTACCTCTTCTTATAAGGAGCCATTTTTTTTCTAGGAGTACTTTGATTGTATCATTTGCTTCATCTGAACTACTTGAAGGGAAAAAGTCTTCAATCTTTTCTTCAACATATTGGTGGTCATTCATTTGTTTTGCAAGTTCCTTTCATCTTTTTAGGGATTGGAAAAGATGCTCTTTTTCTTCCTTGAGTTAAGCTATGGCTATCTCCAGATCTAGCTTCTCATTGTCAATGGCTTTTTCAAGTTTGAATATCTCCATTGCCCTTGATCTTTTCTCAAGTTGTCAAAATTTATCCTGAGAACCATGAAGATCTGATACCAATTGTTGGAACTAATCAAGACTAGCTAGGTTACTAGGAGGGGAGGGGTGAATCAGTAACCTTTAAAAATTTAAATTAATTTATCACTTAATCCATTCATCATTAATTCATCTAATCTACTACATGCATGAGAAAAGATAAACATTCATAACACATAAACAAAGAATTTTGGTGACTTGAAAACCTTCCAAATAGAATGTAAAACTGGGGTGGGGATGATACCCACAAAACTTCACTATTGTAGTATAAAGTTGGCCTATTAGGGCTTACATTGACCACTTCTGATGATCTACCCTATTAAGAGAAATTTGGACAATTAGATCCACCTTTTTAGAGGTTTTACAAACATACAATGAAGTATGCACTCTATTAAGAGGTTTAAAGAAAGACTGTTAAGTCTACCTTGTTAAAGGATTGAGAAAATTGATTCACCTATGAGGATGAAATAGTGGATCTAACTTACAACATTATTTCTGATTAGATCCTTGAAGTATAGATCACCTCTTGTGATTGATATAACCTTAGTGCTCCTTGTAGGCCTTCTTGAATACTCTGCTCTACTATTGATTCACATTCACTCTTCTCAAAACATTACATATCCATTCCTTGATATACTCATGCATATATTGAAAATGATACAATACATTACATATATACCATTCCAATATTTACAAATACAAGGTTGAAACTCAGGTTCTCTAAGTTGACTTGGTGAACTTCTGATACGTAGCATCCACTACATTACTCAGCATCATCATGCACTTAGTAGAAGTAGAAGCTCAGTCCATACTAATCACACAACATAGCTTCAAACATGGTAACCATTGGACACTCGGTAGATATAGTGTCACTCAATAGATACTGAATCCTCTGTTTACCTTCCTTTCACTTAGTATGCACTACTCGTCCATCACTCGGTAGGCATTGGCTTCTCATCACATAAATTGATGACTTAGTAAACACTATGAAGCTCAGTGACCACTATCTACTCGGTGAAAACTATCTGCTCAGTAAACATTGCTGAACTACACACTCACTCGGTAGCATTAGGAATGCTCAATGTGAACTACTTAATTGATGAACTTACTTGGCATCCACTGAATGCTCAGTATAAATTGTAGATTGAGTGATGAGCTTGGTAACCATATAGAATTGAATAAGTGTTGTCACTAATGACAAATACAACATAATTCCAACAATGTGTGTGAATGCTTACATGGTTATATGATTTAGATGTATATGTCTTACATGTTAATTCTATTTACTTATTGAATGCATGTAAAGAATGTATGGTGAAAGTTTTATGGGTCCAAGTTTAAACTACTGATTCACCCCCCCTCAAAAGTTTATTTTTCCTCTTGTAATTCTAATAGTTTTTTGTTGTGTTTACACTTGCAAGTAGCTTAGATAGTTGGGTGTGCCTTTGGCCCTAGTTATATCATGTCCTCCCTACATATACTCTATAATCAATGTTTACTCAATTTACACTCATTTCCTGGTAACACTTTCTCACTCGATAACACTATCACAAATTTGGTTCTTTGCACATGTTTGGTATATTCTTTGATTGAACAATATCTTTTCTTACTAACCACCATTTCTAGATCAATAGTACACACTTATTCCTTGTCTTTTTACTTCATAACTTCAATCTATTATTACCAACTAATACAAACTTCATTAGCATGACACTAACACTTTAACAAATCATGCAATATAATCAGACCAATATTACCCTCTAAAAGGATGATTCATCAATTTTCAATTTAAGCTCACTTGCATCACTTCTTAATTTCATCTTCTATCTTTACCAATCGTTTCTTTACTCAAAACCACATCCCTTCAGATTATTTGACAACTTATATAAATTAATAAGTCAATATTCTTGATATCAATGACAAAATAACAACTGATCCAATTATTCTAGATTTGTTTTAGTGCTTAGTTAACTAACATTTTTCTTCATCAACATTTGTTTGGGTATCAATATTAGTTGTGTTAACAATTTCCCTCTCTAGAATTTATGACAACATATCTAAAATATAGCATCCAATACTCGTAATCTTCATCCTTGGTAACAAATATATTTAACCTTGTCTCATCTTTATGGACTTCTTCTATGCTCTCCCTTTGATTATTCTTCTATTTCTCATTCTCCTACGCTTCTCTCACTTGATCTTTCCATTCTCTCCCACTTTTAATCTTATTATCTTATTTCTCTTTTAGATTACATCTTCTCTACTACTTGACAAAAAAATGTTTCTTTTATGCTTCACTCATCATATAGTTCTTATCCATTACTATTTTTTATTATCTCTCCCATCTCATCATTATATAAAATCTCTCCCCTTTTGATAATAATTCCTAAGGTACTTGGAAAAATTTAATCTTAAAAACTTGTAGTCATACCTTGTACCTTGCTCATACAAATCACTTATGTTTCCTTGCATCTTTCACCTTCATCACTAAGTTTTAGGCTACTCCTAAAAAAAAAACTCAAACATCAACTCATGGATAGATAATATAATAAATCATAAATTGATGCAACATGCATCTTTCTCCTATGAATATTAGATAGGGGAGTGACCCCTAGCTTTCCTCTTAGGTATTCAAAAGTATACACAACTGATGCAAGAGAATTTAGTTGTTTAAGGGAAATCTTGTATCATCCAAAAATATTCATAGTGTTAGTTTTTGTTTAATATGTTTGTATTTTTGGGTACCCATTGGGGCCAAATAAAGATTCTAACTCTCATAGTTCCACTATTGGCTATTTGGGTTAGTGTTTTTTAGCACCTCAGGATATGTGCCAATGTAGAAAATAAGTTAGTTTGAATTTGAGGCATAATTATGATGAGATAGAAGGTGTAATTTGGAGGGATGATTTTATTTCTAGTCTAAAGCATTCCGGGAAAAGGATCAACTCATTTACGATTTGAAAGCTGTCATAGTTTTAAGTTATGTAGAGACCCCCTAAGAACACTTCAAAGTCATATTTGAGGCACTAAACAACCTCTTACAAGCCCAAAAAATAGGGGAAAATATATATGCTTTTCCATAGTTCTATAGAGTTCTTTGAGAGCTTTCCAAAAATGTAAACAGTTTGTCAACTAGAGTTCTGAATCAAAAGTTAGGCCTCCTCGAAGTTGGACTACCATTTCTAGATTCTTCGATAATTTTGCACTGACATCTGATGTGTCTTCTAGAACCTACTGTTTTGGCAGTGGATATCAAATGAAATATTATAAAATGAATTCCTAACGCTAAAACTAATTTGGGGTTACTTAAGGTTATTTCTTGCATTGTAAAGGCAATTTTGTGTAGTTTGGGAGTAGGTACCATGAAAAGGATTTTTCTCATGATTCTGATAACATTGTAAGCCCATAGGGTATGTAGTTGAGTCCATTTTTTATGTATTGAATGTAATAGCATATCATTTTTAAAAATAAAATTCTCCTTTTCCTGTTGTATTCATTTTTTCTTGGGTTGTGCCGTAATCAATAGCTAATGACTTAGTGAATATATTAGCATTATGCTCTTTGAATTTCACATATTCAAACTTTACTTGTTTCTCCTAAACTTGTTCTCTCAAATAGTGATACTTGATTGATATATGTTTTTCCTTGGAATGCATCATATGATTCTTTGAAATACTTGTAGAACTAATATTATCACAATATCTAGATTGTCACATGAACATTAACTTCCTCTTGTATCCCTTCAGGTAATAGTTTGATCCACACAATATTTAAAGAATTTAGTGCACCTACTACATATTTAGCCTTAATAGTAGACTATGAAGTGAATTTTTTTTTTGTTTATCCATTTCACCATTCTTTTCCTAAGATTAAAGCTCCTCCACTTGCACCTTTTTTGTCATCCATATTTCCTACCCAATCAACATCAATATATACTAGGTATGTGCAAGATTATGGTCAACAAAACTATAGGTGGCAATAAAATATTAGCAAATTAGGGTTATGTCAACTTGACGTGCAATTTTCTACTTGTTATAAACTTATATCAAAAATTTGAGAGAAAATAATCTCTAGGAAATTGAATTTAGTTAAAATAAAAATTGATTGGTAAAATTTTTGAATTTTAATGCAATAGTACAAAAATTTGAGGGCAAAAATAAATAGACGTATGTCTGAACACCTTAATCAAAACAAATGGTAATATTTTTTTAATAATATTCTAGATATAAGAGGTAGACTCATGCTTGGATCTGACACATATTTTTGGGTACTTTTATTCTAAATAAATTATTTATTATTATTTTTTTACTTTAGTATTTTTGGAATAAAAGAACTCTCGTGTCTGACCACCTTCACTAATTCAAAACTCTGCAAAATTTATTTTTTCTTTCTTTTTCCTTGTAGTACAAGAAACCTATAATGTGATGTATCTTTTTGATTTCAAAAATGTTGTACCATTTGAAATTTATAGTTATGTTTCAAGTAGTATGTCAATCAACACTTTATACATAACTCCATTAGAAAATAAGTAATAATTACTTATTGAACTCATAATTTGACAAACCTTAGATTTATGGAAAGCTAAGAACATTATTATGAAACCCTTTTTATTTCATCAAATTTTGGTGAAAAAAAGTCACCAGCTACATGTTTAAAGTAGAAAAACACACAAGAACAGGCCAAAAACATATTTTCTAGACATTTTTGAAGTTGACTAGATAGAGTTGGTATTGAAAGATATAGTAGGCCTTATAAAGGTATTAATTGTTTTCGTTTAGTATCAGGATGGGTGGGAAAAAATTTAGAATATATTTTGAAATTCTTTGAGGGATTTTAGAAGTACATATTTTTAAGATCACCACTTTTAGGCACACCATGGTCCTACACATACCCTACTTTCAAGTCAAAATATCTATTCTTCTTATACGATAAGCCATAATCCTTAGTTCCTTTCAGATATCTATAGATTCTCTTCATAGAATTCACATACATCTTTAGGATTACAATAAATTCTTTCCAAAATACCAAAAATACAAACAATTTTTGGCCTAATATGAACAACATATTGTATATTTCCAATCATGGATTTGTACAATGTCTCATTTACCTTGATATAGTCATACTCCCTTGACATTATGCATCTAGTTATTATTTGTCTACCAAACAATCTTGAATCTTCAATCCCAAAAGTTTTCAGGATCTCTTTTATGTACTTTGATTGTGTTATATTTTCCATCCTTGATTTGTTAAACCTCTAAGTTAATGAATATTTTGACTTCTCCTATCATTGAAATTTTAGATCCCTCAATCATTTTGTTAGAAAATGATCTACACATTAGCTCATTTCCTCCAAATATGACATCACAGACAAATATTCCATCTAGTAAAACCTTTTCTTCAAATTTAGTTTTCAAGTACAAGTTACTATTTTCAATGGCTATGATAAAAGCTATCTTTATTAGATATGAGTGGATGCTTTCATAACATGCTTGAGGTGCCTATTTGATATCATACAATACCTTGCATAGTTGGCATCCCATATATTTGATGTCTTTGGCAACAAATCTTTTTGATTTCTCAATGTATACTTCTTCTTCTAGTATTCTATTCATAAATGCAATCTTTGCATCCATTTTATATACTTTGAATCCTTTATAAGATGCAAATTCATGTAGAATTCTTACACATTCTAGTCTAGCAATATGAGCAAATGTCTCACCATAATCAATGCCTTCATCTAGAGCATATACTTTACACACTAGTCTTGCTTTGTTTTTTGTCACATATCTATTCTCATTTAGTTTAGTCCTGGAAATCCACTTCACACCCATAACATTTTTATCCTTAGGACTAGGTAACAATGACTAGGTATTATTTTTTTGGCTTCATCAATCTCTTCCTTTATTGTATTAATCTAATGTTTATTATCTAGTGCATGTCCTTGATTGATCAAGGCTTAAATTCATATCTCAAAGATGCATTTTATCTTAACCTACTTCTTGTAATGATTCTTGCATCTTTATATCCAATTATTCAATTTGATGAATGGTTCTTTTTGACATACTTTGCTAAGACATAATTGGTTCTCTATTTTTCAATATTTTCTTTACTTGGTGGGGCTCAATTAGTTCCTTTGTTTCTTCTTGTTATATCTTAAGTAAAGTGTCAGGATCCCCTTCCTCAACATACACAAAAAGATCTGATAATATTTAGGTTCCATTTTACTTTCTCCTTCATTTTAATATGCAAACTCATCAATCTTTACATTTCCACTTTTGACAATCTTGTTAGTATCCTTAATCAAACATTAATAAGCCTTAGTCTTTATGGAGTCTTCTAGGAATATTCCTTCATCTTTGTTAGAATTGAGCTTTCCATTCCTAGCACATTTTAGCATGTAAAACCTACTTCCAAAGATTTTAAAGTATCTAATGTCAGGTGTATGCCCATACCAATGTTTATAAGGAGTCTTATTTGTACCTTTTTTTAGTTGTACTTGGTTGAGGTGTAAAAAAAGTACTAATGGGTTCTCTCCATAATTTTATTAAAACTTCTATATCAATTAGCAGTGTCCTAATTATAATACCCCAAGATTGGCACATTGCAATGTTAACCAATTCTAGTCTATTCAATCATTCATAAGTCCTACTTCACTAGGCAATTCTAATTCTGATACTCACTACTTGACCTAAGTGTCAAATGTAGAAAATTGTAATCTGCATTAGTCACACTATTTATTTAATTCCTAAGTATTGACTAAAATTAACTACATTAAAAATTATAAGTGCTCATACTTAAATTAAATTAAATTACTTCTTTAGCTAATGTACAAAGGAATTAAATATGTATTTAATTTAAGAAGATAATTTCATCATTTTAATTGTTGAATTTAATAAACCAATTAATTAAAGATATGTATTTATGAGGTCATATCCTATTTTATTAAATTAAATATTCTAAACAAATCCTTTTTTCAATTCCAAAATGGAAGGTCTAAGTGAACTATCTCTCAAAATAGAATAAACTTAGTTAACTCTTTCTCACACTCTGATAAGAATTAAATTAACTCTCCATCACACTCAGATCTAAATCAATTAACCTCACCTACATAGGCAATTTTCTATTCTTATTAAGTCTCATCTTCAATCTTGACCATTTATCTCAATCAATCTCCATAGTTGATCGATCCTGGGATTCTATATAAGGAACCTTCAATTCTTCATTACAGAGGTTGAATTGAATTTGCATTGAATATATGTTGGAATATTTACTCACTTTCATACATACATAGTTTAATTTCTTATATTGCAATTTCATATTAGCTTAAAATGCATTCATATAGGGTAATTTACTTTCTTTCATTCTTAGATTAATATGCATTTCATATAGATTATTTGCATTCTCATATAGCTTAATAAAAATCCTTTGTAGTAGAGGTCTATTTGTTGGCTTCTCATTCTGAGAGCTAGGGAAAAATCCATCTAGTTAGGAGGCAACATGTCAATTTTCCAAATCATTTTGGTTCAATGATTCAATGTTCATTCCAGAATGGCTTTGCTTTTAAAGACCATGTTGAAGTGTGTGTGAGTATAAGTGGCCCACATTTTATGCATACATTTCTAGCACCCACCATGGGAATGAGAAATCGAGCTTTTTGGCCTCATTTATTCTATTTTTTTACATTTTTAATTACTTTGTTGTTGTCATTCATATAGTTTTCCAAATCCTTGTGCAACAAATCTAGTTTCACACAACTTGAACTGAAGATTTTGCCCCTTTCATTGCACTTTGTCATGCAAAAAAGTGTATAAATACATTGTTTCTCACATGGTACATGTCATTTT
Source organism: Cupressus sempervirens (assembly GCA_028749045.1). NCBI lineage: Eukaryota > Viridiplantae > Streptophyta > Pinopsida > Cupressales > Cupressaceae > Cupressus > Cupressus sempervirens. The sequence continues at coordinate 712,532,213 of CM053790.1, forward strand.
CTCACATGGGCCTGTACATGATTCTACATAAAATTTTGTATGAGCACATGCAAATGCAATTTCTAGAATTTAGTTTTATCATTATGTTTTTCCTAACAGTGTTCTCTGAAGCATTTTCTTTCTAATTTCTATTTTTGAAATAGCTTGATAGTGATTTTCAAGACAGTTTTTGAAGAAACCTTATCAAAACACTTGAAACATGTAGGACGATTGTCAAAGATACGCATATCAAAGAGACCTTTTCAAACCCATTTAAATGTCATATTTTCTTTTATGTCTTTCCACACATAGTATAAAAAGGGCTTCTAAATTTCATAGGGTGAAAAACAAAGGAATAGGAGAGTATGCTCTTTGTTATTTGGAAGTGATAACCAAAATAAAATTAGAAACCTAGACACCTTTGAAAGACAATACCCGAGAGAGGTAAGAAAGTTAATGGTTCTCCTGTATGAGTCTTTTCTATGAAAGGATGATGATTTCTTTTTAGGGAATCAAAATCTTGAGGAAGGATAAGTTAGGATCAATTAAGCTAACTTAGTGATGAATATTTCTTGCATTTTTTGGCAAGGTGACAAGGTAGAGGAGTATGCTCTTTCCCCTTGATGGAAATCAGAAACTTGGACCCTTAGATCTGAACCACCAATCTAGGTCAACCTTTAGAGGGCCTACCAAAGTGATCCAACCTCCGAGAATGACCCAAGTGAGCACACTTATTTTATCAAAGATTCCAACTCACTATAATAAAGAAACTTTGTAGAGAGAAAGACTCCAAATCCATGTTAATTTTTTCCTCTTGATTCCTCATATCGCATATCAAGAGGAGGCTCTATTTGTTACACTTGTTAGTGCTTGCCCCAATCTTGCTAGTCAAGTGTGTAGGCTTTCAGATGCTTTTGTGGGCTGATGGTATTAACTTCTCTTGCAAAGCCACTAGGGATTAATATGAATGGAAGCCAAGTAAAAACCTCTTAGTTAGTTGCTACCTGGTTAACCTCTGAAAGGGGCATAATCTTTGTGCAAGGAAAGGGAAGAATCTCTCCTATAGATACTCACCATAGGCATGTACTTGACCCCTACCACAAGGGTGTTAATTCAACATATATGTTATTGAGCCCTTAGAATACAACAAAAACATGGGTGCCCTCTAGTTGGGTTACATGATTGTGTGAGGTGAATGCATGCACATAAGTTGTGAGACAAAGGTTTTGCTTCCTCTACCATTTTTGGTTTTAGGGGTAAAGCATGCTTTTTATTAAGTCTTTAAACATGTCCAAACCTATTAAACAAATAAAAGATCAAGATGCCCTTGTCCCTCCAATTTGCTTTATCCTCGGTTGGAGAGTTTGCAACTATTGCTTGCTTCTCGTATTTATCTAAAAACAAACTATCATTTTGAAAACCACAATATTGTCCAAAACATGAAAACTACCTTGTTATCTATCTACAATCTATAGACACAATCAACCATTTGTCTAGAATTTTCTAAAACCTACAAAATCTCTTCAAATTTAGTCAAAGTTGTCAGTCTAGTCCCCTTTCTTGGCCCAATTTTGCAAAATTTTGTGCAAGAACATTTTCTATTAGCATTTTCTCATGTGGTTCTATGCAAGTCCTCATGCAACTCCTTGTAGATCTCCATGTGAGATTTTACAAATAGTTTGTTTTATGCCAGAATTCTATCCTTTTGTTAGTCTGTCAACTTCTCATGTGGCTTTGTGTAAGTCCTTACATGAGAAAAGTATCAAAAAATTGTTGTTCTAAATCTTTGTGTCCTTCTTTGTGTTTCCTCACATGGTTCCCTAAGAATCTTCACATGAGATATTGTCCTAAAAACTATCAAACTATTATATTAGAGCTATTTGCACTCTAAGTTTGATCTGTATATGCAACTTTTTACCACCTTTTATCTACAAACATTTTCAAATAGTGATTTCTTTCTTAGTTGACAACTTGTGATCTACATGCAAAGAAGTATCATTACTTGTCTATCTTGTTCTTTTCCTTTCATGTTTGTCATACTTTATGTCATGATAGTCATAATATTTGGCTATTCTAGCCATTACTTAGATGACTCATACCTAAGTATACAATACTCTTATCTCACTTTTTTGAGACTACCTTCTAGTATGCTCCTTGTCTAGGCTTTCACTTTTTGTCTTTGTCTATGACTATGGAAACAAGATGCAAAAACATGTTTTATCACCTTAGACTTTGAAACATCCCATGTGATGGCTCTACCCATAATTAAATCCTCCTAAAAAATGGCTCTCAGTGCCTCTGTCCCTATTTGTGATACTGTGTCATAAACAACTCATGGCCCATCAAATGGGATGCATAGTATCTTAAAGATATCCTTGGGTGTGATCGTCATCTCTCCCTATGGAAGATGAAAGATGTTCATCTCCAAATGGAAACACTCCACCAATGTAGTCAATAAGTCATGACTCACTAGCAACACTAGGATCTAGAAAATGTATGATAATCCAAGTGCATCAATATGACCCATATCAACTGCATCAAATTGTTGTAACAAAGCTCCATAAGGTGGGTGATGGGACTTGAATCTAACACTGGGAAAAGTAACCTACACACAAGAGAACAACAAGAAAATGGTCATTATCAGATAAACAAACATGACAAATGAAAACTCTAAATTACAACAACAAATCACTTTTCAAACATCAAAATTTGCATTTTACACTAGAATTTTGTTCAAAAATTCATGTTCTCACATGAGATTGCACATCTTCACATGAGGACATGCTTTGTCATATGAAGAATGATCAAGAAATAAGAGAAAAAATCACTCTTTTTAGGGCTTTTCACACAAAAAATGGGTCTCTCTAGCACAAGGATACCCATAACACCAGGCAAAGAAGTACTGGCCTGATACTTCTTCATGTGCAGGATGTTTAGGCTTACATGAGGAGAGGCATCCTCACATGAGAACTAACACAAAAAACATTTAAAACTACCTAAAACATGCTACAATCACCTCAAAATGCATGAAAATTGAAACATGAAGCAAGGCTATTGATAACTCACTAGATGTCCATACTTAGCTAGCTAGGTGTGTTGTCTAGAGTGCTTGAATTAATGTGAATGCACGAGGACCACCATCTTTCTCCTTAGAGTTATTGTCTCCACAAAAGACAAAAGCACAAATGTTTTGAAAATGACCCTTTGGGCACTTAAATAGGTTTTCACCTATTTTTTCAAAGTGCTTCGATTGGCATGAAAATCACCCCAAGCTAATTTGGCTTCTCTACACTCATTTTTGAGATCAAATTTGAAAGTTGACACAGTTAAATAGCTCAAAATTGCATTTCAAAATTTTGGGACTGACATGATCGAATTCTTGTGCAATCCTTTTTTTCTGATACTTTATGAATCTTGGAACCTTTTCAAGTCGCATTTCCTTCAAACTTTTCCAAATTTTTGGAAAAAGTCAATGCAAGTAAAATCTAGTCAACTTTGGTCAAACTTAGTCTTTTGGACATTGGAATCACTTAGAATTGACTCCAAAGTTTCTTCTGATCATTCTAATCTTTTCTATGTTCTTCAAAATCTCTAAATTCTTTAGTATCTCTCAACATTTTTTCTCGGCATCATATTTTTGGTGTGTCATCTTTCAATTTTTCTCCTAAGGGGGCTAGATGATTATATCATTGAATCTTTCAAAGCTGACTTCAACTCAATTTGAATCTTATGTACTCATCACTTGGGCATCTCATCACTCAAGGCATCTTGTTCCCATCTATCTGACATCTATGCCATCTATCTTTGTTGGAAAAATTCAAGATATAATAGGTTACTGAGAGGGGAGTGGTGAATCAGTAACAATAAATTTTTTAAATTAACCATACACAACATTTACTCATCTATCCTGCTGCATAAAAACTGTTAAACATTAAAACCATATATGCACAGAGATTTGGTGACCTAGAAACCTTCCAAAATAGAAAGTAAAACTGGGGTGGGGATGATACACACAAAGCTTCATTAATACAGTATGAAGTTGGCCGGTTAAGGCTTACAATGATCACTTCTGATGATCTGCCCTGTTAGGAGCACAGAGGATTGCTACATCCACCTTGTTAGAGGATTTACAAACATACTTTATGAGTATGCACTTTGTTAGGAGATTTGTATAAAGACGGTTAAGTCTACCCTGTTAAAGGATTTACAAAAATGATTCACCTATTAGGATGAACCAATAGATCAACTTACAACTTGACTGAGTTATTTATTGTAGATCAGCTTTTGTGATTGATGTAATCATTTCTGCTCCTGATGGACCTTGCTGAGTTTTCTGCTGATGAATTCACACTATCATCCAGATATCTTGTATGTCTTCTTGAAATATCTATATCACCCCTTTTTTTTGCAATGTATTCTCTATATCCTTTTTGAATGTGTCAATTGTATATATATACCATTCCAATAATTATTCATGCAAGGTCGGCCAAACACAAGTAAACAAAATATAACTGAGTCGGCCAAATGGTAAAATAAACTCGGGTTCTTCAGACAGACTTGATGACCTTCTGATACTCGACATCCACTACATTACTCGACATCATCATGCACTTGGTAGAGGTAGGGGCTCGGTTCATAATAGTCATACAACATTTCCTAGAACTCGGTAACCATTGGTGACTCGGTATATATAGTGCCACTCGATAGAAACCTAACTTCTTTGATAACCTCTTGAGCTCAGTTATCACTGAGTGATTCCTTACTCGGTCAACATTGAGTGTTTCCTCACTCGGTCAACACTGAGTGCTTCCTCACTCGGTCAACACTGAGTGCTTCCTCACTTGGTTAACACTAAGTGCAACTTCACTTGGTTGACACTGTGTCTTTGATGCTCGATTTGAACTATGTTGCCAGTGCTTGGTTTGAACTGTATTGCCAGTGCTCGATCTAAACTGTGTTGCCAGTGCTCAATTTGAACTGTATTGCCAGTGCTTGGTCTGAAATCTATTGCCAGTGCTCGGTTTGAACTATGAGATGAGTGTTGTCACTAATGGAAAATAACTTTATGCCAACAATCTCCCCATTTGGCATTAGTGACAAAAATAATTATGTGCAAAAGATAGACATACAGTTCTGAATTTTGATCTTTGCAAGTCTTATTACACATATCTTTCTTACATGTATCTCCCCCATACAATATGCACAGTATTTACAAGTCATTACACATATTTGCACAATTTTATCTCCAAGAGTGTACTATCTCCCCCTTTTTGACAATAACACCAAATTAAACTATATATATTACACAGAAAGTCCAAAATGGGAGATAAACTCAGAATGTACCTTGAGAATAAGAGCCAATGTCTTATCCCAATTTTCTTGCAAAAGTTTGCTAGTGGAGAGTGCTATTTGAACTTCTGTAGAAAGTTCAATCATATGATCTGCAATTGAGAAGTTTTTGTCATGAATCAATGTTTTGGAATGGGCAATGTGCTTTTTCATTGTGTCCATGACAGGAAGGATCATATTTTGGATGTCAATCAGAGTACACCTGATCCTTGCTTCCTCTCTCAACAATTCTGCCTATTTTTCCGACAAAAATCTTATTCTGAGATGATGGTATGTGTAGAACCAGAATCAGTATGCAAAGAACATTAACAAATGAAGTAAACATTCACAAACCAAAAACTAAATTCACATATATGCTTAGACTAAGAAAGAAAATAAGAAGTGCAAACCTCACAAGAGAAAACACTCCATGCTTTCTTGATTCTGTAGATGTGTCCTTTTGCTGTGGATGTATGCTCAAGATACTCAAAAGCTGCTTCAATGGAGATGGGTAATGGCAAATTGGTAGCTTTGTGAGCTCTCAATTTGGCATTATAAGGGTATGGTTGATGGCTTTGGTTCTCAAAATAGCATGGTAAGTTTAGCTCAAAGATTGTTGATGAAATGGCTTGGGATGGGATTCAATTTATAGGCTAAGGGGTAGAGGGATGGAGGGCTTAGATGCAAGGATGGATGAAGGCTTAAGGAGGGCTAGGATGCACTCAAAGGAGAGCACATGGATTGTGCTTGTTTAGCACCAATGGGAAGGTGACACTTGTCACAAGGAGGATGAGTGTGAGAGGGTAGGGTTAAGGGTTGGTTAAAGTCATGATGAGTGGGGTTGAGTATGTAAGAGGGATGTAAGAGGAATGAGTGTGGAAGAGGGAAGAGTGTGTAAGATGGGTGTAAGAGTCATGAGTGGGCTTGTAAGAGTCTTTATGTTTTGTAAGAGCACTCATGACTTGGTGGTTGGGATTTTTGAAGGGAGACTTTGGTTTGGATTAGGAAAGTTTTAAACTTGTTTAAGGAATGTGACAACATTAGGGGGTGGATTAGGCTTGGGTTTAGGATTAGATTAGGGATGTTAGAGATGTGCAAGTGGATGGCATTAATGAGGGTGGGTGAGTTAGTGGCTAATCTTGGTTAGCATGGGTGGATGGGGTGGATTAGGCTAAATGGAGGATTAGAGATAGGTTAGGGGTTTTTGAATTTGAGGATTTCATTTATCAAATAGATTTATTTAATAAATGGGGATTTTTGGAATTAGATAGAAGAATAGGATTTAATTGATAAATAATAGATTATTTGATTTATCAATTAGGACTATAGATGATTAATTAAATTAATCAACTAGGGGATGAAAAAGGATTAATTAAATAGAAATTTAATTAATACTGCCTTTTTAGATAACTAAATAGGATTACTAAAATAGTGTAATCAAATTTAGGTGTCTACATTTTGCCCCTCTTTGACATAGTGTTGAGACAACACTATTTCAAAGAATTTCGAATGAAGATGACACGAAGAAGATGTTTTAGCAACAAGGTTGCCCCAGTCTCGGATAAGAAGAGGAGAGACTAGACTTAGATGATGCCCCCTCAAGAAGGCGGCGGGGAGAGAAATGAGGCTCGATGACTTCTTGAAAAGTACAAGAAATTGAGACGAGCTGAGACGCAGGTTGGCAAAGAGAAGGGGCTGAATTAGCTCAAACTCTCACTACGGGAGAATGATAAAGGGAAATTAGAGGCACAATAGTAAAGCAAGCTTAAGACATTCCAGGATTGAGGGGGGAGATGGAGGAGCAGAGCGCTATAAAAGGAATCCATTGAAGCTTTTTGAGTGGGGGGATACTTCAAAGAGAAGTACCACCATGTAGTTGAGCACTAGATTTGCTATAGGACTATTGGTTAATTGCCAAGGTTACCAAGAACATCAAGGCCCTTTCACCAACCGTCCAGAGGACTGACGAACTGACTCAAAACAAACACACAAGGATTGCCCCAGTATCACACATGAATCCCAGAGGAAGCAGCATGGAAACGACACTAGGTAACCCACAAGCAGAAAAAGAAAACAAGCAAAAGACCTGATCAAGACCTTATGCTCTAATTGCCCCATTCGCAGCATACCATGATATGGAAGATCATGGCAACCTTGAGGAGGGAACAAGGAGATTGCTTGGAAAAGATATTTCAAGACCCAAAAGGGAAGATCCCAAATGAAAAGAAAGTGAAAATCCAAAAGAGAACTGTTTGCCAATGAGATGGGTAGGACGAGGTACTAACGGACCAAGATCAGACATGAGGAAAGCTATATCCTGCAAAAATCTATCAGAGAGCACCTAAGCTGATGGATCTGGATGAGTGATGCGTCTGGCAAGCTGAACTAAGAAGGATAACACTTTGGTGATAGGAGATCTAGCTAAAGGATGCATTGGAATATCTAACCAAGGTGTGCAATGTGTATAAGATGTTGACCAAGGATGAACTAACATGAAAGCCGGATAGATACAATGATACTAAGCTAAAGAGGATGTATAAGCTGATAGACCAAGATATGTTACAAATGTACAAGTTTGTTCATGTTTTGGTTTTTTTGTGAGATGGAAATTTTTGTGAAGGATGGGATGTCTATAATAGTTGATAGGTGGATAGGTAGATGGTTTGTGAAAAGCTTAAGGAAAATGGGATTCTGTGTGTGCATGTGATAGGATACAGGCTAGGATACAAGATTATTTAAAAGCTGGAATATGGTACAAGCTTTGGACAAGATTTGAATATATATAAGGTATGGTACAAGATTTACAAGGTATAATACAAGCTTTGCTACAAGATTTACAAGTTGTACAGGAGGTATTGACAAGCTCCATCAGATTTTGGATATTTGATTGGAACACCAAGGGAACAAGCAGGTGTTTTATGGGATGGTGGGTGGATGGATGAGGGATAAGATAGTGATAGATAATGGATTAGCCTTTAGCACACAGGGTGCCTGAATTACCAGGTTTTCACCAAGGTACCTATCCAAGGCGCTTGAATTGCCAAGTTTTCACCATTGGACGCTTATTTCTCTTTACTATTTTTTTCTTGTATTTTTCAAAAGCTGGGTATACCAAGGATCTTCAAGCATAGAACTTCTTGAGATGAATGATGTTAGTGGGATCATTCAAGAGTTCTCCTTCTGGTGTAGATAATTGATTGGCTCCGGAGCCAAAGGAGGCGGTAACCACATAGGGACCAAGCCATGTAGGTTCAAACTTGCCTTTCTTTTCTCGATCTGCTTGGACTTTCATATTTTCTTTGAGGACGATGTCACCTGGCTGAAAGTGTCGTGGGAGCACCTTCTTGTTGAAATTCCTTTTGAGACGAGTTTGATAGACTGTGAGATGGTCATAGGCTTGTTGTCTCTTCTCGTCTAAGAGATCTAGGTGGGTGAGTCGAGCTACTCTGTATTCTTCATCTGAGATTTGCCCTCACAAAGATATGCGTAGTGAGGGAAGTTCAACTTCTATAGGTAATACCGCTTCGACACCATAGACTAGGGAGTATGGAGTTGTGCCTGTGGATGTACGGAAGGAAGTTCGATAGGCCCATAGAGCCGGATTTATTTGAAGGTGCCAATCACGGCCGGAATCATTGACAACTTTCTTTAGGATTTTGAGGAGGGTTTTATTAGTTGCCTCTGCCTGGCCGTTACCTTGTGGGAAATATGGACTAGAAAAGCGGTGATGGATGTGGAGGGAAGTGCATAATTCTTCCATGTTGAGATTTTCAAAGTTACCTCCGTGGTCAGTGAAGATGGTGGATGGGATGCCGAAGCGGCAAACAATGTGGTACAAGATGAACTTGGAGACTTGAACTCCTGTAGCTGAGACTAGGGGGACTGCTTCCACCCACTTAGTGAAATAGTCTGTAGCTGTTATTATCCATTTATGTCCATCAGATGAGAGAGGTGTGATAGTTCCAACTAGATCAAGGCCCCAACAAGCAAAAGGCCAAGGTGGTGCAATAGGTTGTAGATCCTGTGCTGGAGCGTGCACAAGATTTGCATGCTGCTGACATGGGAGACACTTTCTGACAAAGTCACAAGAGTCTTCTTCAATGGTAGGCCAATAGTAGCCTGCTCTAAGGATTTGTCGTGCTAGGACAATACCACTCGTGTGGGCACCGCAAAGTCCAGAATGTACTTCTTTTAATGCCATCGCGGCCTCATTTTCATCTAAACATCGAGAGAGAGTATCGTGATAACACCGACGATATAGGGTATTGGCTATGATAACATAGCGGGATGATTTTCGGATGAGGTTCTGGCATTGGGTACGTGTGAGGTGAGGGGATATGATACCATCGTTAAGGTAAGCGTGAATTTCATGGTACCAAGGGGATTGGGGACCAACCAAGATACAAACACGGTTTGAATCCTCATTCGCATAGGCAGGTGTGAGGAGCTGCTCAACTAAAAACTCATACTGCGTAGCTTCTTGGGGAATTTCCAAGAGTGAGCCGATAGTGGCCATGGCATCTGCTGCCTTGTTCTGCATTCGAGGCACTTGTGTAAACTGAAGCTTTGTAAAATGCTGGGTCAACTGATCAACTAGCTCTTTGTAGGGTAATAGCTTTTCATCTTTGGTTTGATATTCATTTAAGACTTGTTTGATGATGAGTTGGGAATCACCAAAGACTTGTAACTCAGTGATATTCCATTCTGCAGCTATCTTTAATCCTGCTACAAGAGCTTCATATTCTGCTATATTGTTGGTGCTAGGGAATTGTAGCTTGAAGGCTTTTGGAATGTAATCTCCTTGAGGTGTAACTAATAATATTCCTGCCCCTGATCCATGAGAGGTGTATGAGCCATCAAAATAAAGCTTCCATGGGTGCTGTTCTTCAATTAGACAGATATGCTCATCTGGAAATTATGTGAGCAAAGGATATGCATCTACTAGAGGTGCATCAGCTAGGTGATCTGCTATAGCTTGCCCTTTGATTGCCTTTCTGTCCACATACTGGATGTCAAACTCACTTAGTAGCATAACCCATTTGGCCAAATGGCCTGTAAGTGCTGTTCTGGAGAGCATATACTTGAGAGGGTCAATCTTGGAGACTAGTTGGATGGTATGACTTAGCATGTAGTGGCGAAGCTTTTGAGTTGAGAAAACAACTGCCAAACAAGCTTTTTCCATAGGAGTGTAATTGATTTCATAACCAACTAGGGTTCTACTGATATAGTAGATGGCTCTCTCTGCTATAATCATCATGTTGTGCTAAAAGTGCCCCTAGAGCAGTAGGTGTTGCTGATATATACAAGATCAAGGGACGACCAGGAACTGGCAGAACCAAGATAGGGGGATTGGTGAGATACTGCTTGAGCTGATCAAAGCTGTGCTGACATAAAAGATCCCACTTGAAGTTCTCATTCTTCTTTAGCAAGTGTGAAAATGGTGTACACTTATCTGCAAGTTGGGAGATGAAGCGCTGAACAGATTGAAGTTTCCCCTGAAGAGAGCGAAGCTTTCGCAGTGTCTGGGGAGGAGGCATGTCTAAGATAGCCTTGACCTTTTTGGGATCGATCTCTATACCCCGTTTAGAAACTATGAAGCCTAGAAGCTTGCCAGATGTGACCCCAAAGACACACTTCTTGGGATTTAGCATGAGATAATATTGGGCCAACCTATCAAAGACTTTTTCCAGGTCAGCAAGATGATCCATGAAGGTGTGAGATTTGACCAGGATATCGTCCACATAATCTTCCAAAATGCTATGGATAAGATCATGGAAAATGGCTGTCATAGCTCTTTGATAGGTAGCCCCAGCATTCTTTAGGCCAAAAGGCATCATGGTGTAGCAAAAGGTTCCCCAAGGGGTAGTGAATGCTATCTTATGCTGGTCCTCTTCTGCAATCTTGATCTGATTATACCCAGAAAATCCATCCATAAGGGACAAAATTTCATGTCCAGCTGTAAGATCTACAATCATATCTATGTTGGGCAAGGGAAAATCATCCTTTGGACAAGCTTTGTTAAGATCTCTAAAATTAGTGCAGATTATGATGTCACCGAAAGGCTTAGTGATAGGGACCATGTTGGAGATCCATTCTGAGTAGTCAATAGGCCGGATAACCTTAGCAGCTAACATTCTTTCTAGTTCAGCTTTGACTAGTAATGCCACCTTGGGGTGCATTTTTCTAAGCTTTTGTCTGACGGGCTTGATCTTTGGATCAACTGCAAGATGATGAACTACAAGCTTTGGATCAAGTCCTGGCATGTCCTGATATGACCATGCAAATCAGCCAATGTTCTCTCGTAAAACCTCAAAGAGGAGGTCAGCTTGGTCTTGTGATAGGGATGCAGCAATGTGAACAATTCTAGGGATCTCTGAAGAACCAATGTTGACTTCTCTAGTATCCTCTATTAGAATAGAAGACACCTCTGGTCGATTATCTTGAGGAGGCAATACTAAATCCTCATGTTCTACTTGTGGCTCTAGATTTTCTTGCTGAGGGGTTCTCTTCACTGCCTTAGCTAGTCCTAGATTTACCTTAGTTCCAGTTTTGGGTGTATCGAAACTAGGTTGGGGATTTTCTCCAAAATACCCCTTGGGATCTAGCTTGTAGATGTAGGCAGAATCTGGCTTTGTCTTCTTATGAGGAGTTTCAGCTCCCATGAATCTTAGAAGTGCTTCCTCTGATGCAAACTCATCAATATGTATGACACTTGGTTGGTCCCAATCTATGAGTTGTGGATGAGCAAGTGGTAGGTCAATGAGATGGATGGATAGTTCTCGGAGAACAGAGTCTCCTAGGAAGATTTGGTCTGGGATATCGTCATAGGCTCTCTTTTCAACTTCCTCAGGAATGTCTTCGATTTCGACAAGGTCGCGGTGGATGTTCGAAAAAGCGTGACCGTTCTCGTTGGTGCCCCCAGTTGTGGGTATGCCAAAGCCAAGACCTAACTTTACTTCCCAATCATGTGCTTCGATGGGACATTGCATGCCCCTTTCTTCTGGTCCTAGTCCACCTCCTTGATAGTCCTAGTCCCACTGGGCGTGCCAAAATGTAGAACCAGAATCAGTATGCAAAGAACATTAACAAATGAAGTAAACATTCACAAACCAAAAACTAAATTCACATATATGCTTAGACTAAGAAAGAAAATAAGAAGTGCAAACCTCATAAGAGAAAACACTCCATGCTTTCTTGATTCTGTAGATGTGTCCTTTTGCTGTGGATGTATGCTCAAGATACTCAAAAGCTGCTTCAATGGAGATGGGTAATGGCAAATTGGTAGCTTTGTGAGCTCTCAATTTGGCATTATAAGGGTATGGTTGATGGCTTTGGTTCTCAAAATAGCATGGTAAGTTTAGCTCAAAGATTGTTGATGAAATGGCTTGGGATGGGATTCAATTTATAGGCTAAGGGGTAGAGGGATGGAGGGCTTAGATGCAAGGATGGATGAAGGCTTAAGGAGGGCTAGGATGCACTCAAAGGAGAGCACATGGATTGTGCTTGTTTAGCACCAATGGGAAGGTGACACTTGTCACAAGGAGGATGAGTGTGAGAGGGTAGGGTTAAGGGTTGGTTAAAGTCATGATGAGTGGGGTTGAGTATGTAAGAGGGATGTAAGAGGAATGAGTGTGGAAGAGGGAAGAGTGTGTAAGATGGGTGTAAGAGTCATGAGTGGGCTTGTAAGAGTCTTTATGTTTTGTAAGAGCACTCATGACTTGGTGGTTGGGATTTTTGAAGGGAGACTTTGGTTTGGATTAGGAAAGTTTTAAACTTGTTTAAGGAATGTGACAACATTAGGGGGTGGATTAGGCTTGGGTTTAGGATTAGATTAGGGATGTTAGAGATGTGCAAGTGGATGGCATTAATGAGGGTGGGTGAGTTAGTGGCTAAGCTTGGTTAGCATGGGTGGATGGGGTGGATTAGGCTAAATGGAGGATTAGAGATAGGTTAGGGGTTTTTGAATTTGAGGATTTCATTTATCAAATAGATTTATTTAATAAATGGGGATTTTTGGAATTAGATAGAAGAATAGGATTTAATTGATAAATAATAGATTATTTGATTTATCAATTAGGACTATAGATGATTAATTAAATTAATCAACTAGGGGATGACAAAGGATTAATTAAATAGAAATTTAATTAATACTGCCTTTTTAGATAACTAAATAGGATTACTAAAATAGTGTAATCAAATTTAGGTGTCTACATTTTGCCCCTCTTTGACATAGTGTTGAGACAACACTATTTCAAAGAATTTCGAATGAAGACGACACGAAGAAGATGTTTTAGCAACAAGGTTGCCCCAGTCTCGGATAAGAAGAGGAGAGACTAGACTTAGATGATGCCCCCTCAAGAAGGCGGCGGGGAGAGAAATGAGGCTCGATGACTTCTTGAAAAGTACAAGAAATTGAGACGAGCTGAGACGCAGGTTGGCGAAGAGAAGGGGCTGAATTAGCTCAAACTCTCACTATGGGAGAATGATAAAGGGAAATTAGAGGCACAATAGTAAAGCAAGCTTAAGACATTCCAGGATTGAGGGGGGAGATGGAGGAGCGGAGCGCTATAAAAGGAATCCATTGAAGCTTTTTGAGCGGGGGGATACTTCAAAGAGAAGTACCACCATGTAGTTGAGCACTAGATTTTCTATAGGACTATTGGTTAATTGCCAAGGTTACCAAGAACATCAAGGCCCTTTCACCAACCGTCCAGAGGACTCACGAACTGACTCAAAACAAACACACAAGGATTGCCCCAGTATCACACATGAATCCCAGAGGAAGCAGCGTGGAAACGACACTAGGTAACCCACAAGAAGAAAAAGAAAACAAGCAAAAGACCTGATCAAGACCTTATGCTCTAATTGCCCCATTCGCAGCATACCATGATATGGAAGATCATGGCAACCTTGAGGAGGGAACAAGGAGATTGCTTGGAAAAGATATTTCAAGACCCAAAAGGGAAGATCCCAAATCAAAAGAAAGTGAAAATCCAAAAGAGAACTGTTTGCCAACGAGATGGGTAGGATGAGGTACTAACGGACCAAGATCAGACATGAGGAAAGCTATATCCTGCAAAAATCTATCAGAGAGCACCTAAGCTGATGGATCTGGATGAGTGATGCGTCTGGCAAGCTGAACTAAGAAGGATAACACTTTGGTGATAGGAGATCTAGCTAAAGGATGCATTGGAATATCTAACCAAGGTGTGCAATGTGTGCAAGATGTTGACCAAGGATGAACTAACATGAAAGCCGGATAGATACAATGATACTAAGCTAAAGAGGATGTATAAGCTGATAGACCAAGATATGTTACAAATGTACAAGTTTGTTCATCTTCTCCTTTCCCTTCAATAATCATCAGAGGACCAAGTTCTATTTTAAACTTTGCAATCTTCCTCTTTCCTTTGCTAATGACCTGAGGGATTTTGATTGAAAGCTCAATTCTGGCTTTAGCTTCATCAAAAGTTCCAAAGACTGGTTGCTTTGGATCTACTGGTTCATTCACCAGTGCTTCTATGATGTCTTTAGTTTCATCAATATTAACCTCATAAGGAAGAGGTTTCACCCATGCAACGCGGGGCCTGACTGCCTATATGTATACCTTGTCACAATCTACCATAAAGCATACATCTTCTTTATATTTCTCAACCAGTTTTGGTGGAATCCGAAACCTATTGTTCATTATTTCCTTAAAATATTCAAAGTAATTATCCAAAAAACTATCAAAATTTTCACCTAACTCTGCTATAAACTCATTTATTTGATAGAGAACGGGAATATCCTTTTTCCATACTACTGATCCTTTTGATGGAAAAGAATTTTGAACATAGAAAAATAGACAGATCAAAAGTGAACCGAATTTGCAGGAATTGTTCTTTGAAGTCCATATGCTTTCCATATTTTTATTAGATTGAGACAAAAGTAATTTAGACAAATCAAACTCAACAGTCTTCTTTACTATCTTATATGTTAAATCTACTGCTTCGCAAGGTACACTATTTGGTCGGCTGGAACTGTAAATTTTATGAGCAATGACGTGAATACCAAATCTTAATTCAGCATCATTTACTATACTGAGCTTAAGTCCTCTACCATCCCATTCTGCTTGGGTTAGCCTTTGCAATTCTTCCTAACCTAGGGTTTTGGTAGTCTTAGCTTTGTTCAATATTAGAAGGCCAGTAATTTTGTTAATCATTTTCTTTGTGATAAGCACTGGTTGCTCTAACCACAATTTCCCATTGTGAACCTGGCTGAGTACATACCTAACCCATTTAATTTGAAAATTTCTTGGCAAATGTGAAATGTGGGTTAACCCTTTTGTTTCAAGATTCTTATGCTCAGGTTTCAAATTCCCATCTACGCTCATTTCACCTAGGGCATTACCAATTTCTAGGTTTCCAAGCGCTTGAATGGAACATTTGAAATGAGAGTGAATGTCATTTATAAGGAGTACCTTCGAAGGAATTTGAGACTGAGCACCATTAAGGTTGAGTGATTCTGTAATTGTTGGTACCAATTTGAAGTTTGACACCTTCCATTCCACACCTTTAACCAACATTTATGAGCCTCTTTTTGTCTTGGAGCTGCTACTTTCGGATGCCATTGCTGCTCAGTAGGTGAAGAGAAATTTTGAATAGATTCTTCGCTCTTTTAAAAAATTTTCTTGAAATTGCTTTAAGCTTGCTCTAGAATTGCAAAAGATTACTTAGCTCAAAGTTTGTAGTGAAGAATGAGATCAAATTTTCCCTTTTTGACGAAACATTCATCATAAATGCTTGGTACGATGGTAGATGAAATGACAGGTTGTCATCCACTTGCTTGGTAGATACTATCAACTCGGTGATCAAAACAAAATATTGATGTACGGACCTAACTCGGTAAGGTCATGAACTGACCTCACTTGGTAGATACAACTTGGTGAGTGAAACTTTGTTGCACCCGACCGAACTCGGTTGAGTCTTGAACCGATTTGGGATCAAAGTATATCTGCATACTGATCTGATCATTCTTCTTCCTTTGGAACTGCTTAGGATGATTCTTGAAGGATGTAGTTCCATGCTTTCTTTTATGAATATTAATTGGAAATGATGGAGTCACTCATTTCTTGAGTGACATTTCCATTGCTTGACTTATCTTGTTTAGTAGATTTAGGAACCCATTGTTGCTTCATTTGCTTCCGGATGTTGTCTACTTTGATTTTCTTTTCATCTTCAATTCTTTCTATATTCATACAATTTCTGGCTATATGACTAAGTTCTGTACATATATAGCACCTTACAGTAGTGTCCTTCTTCCTTAAGTGATGTCTTGCACAATTTATGCCAGTATGTCCATATTCTCCACAATAGTGACATCTGCACCAGGTGTTGTAGTCCCATCCAAATATGGATTTCACAAGTTGTTCAGCTAGATTGAATGATTTGGATCTACATTGAAATGCCTTGTGACCATGTTTATTGCATTTGTGATAGTTGCCTTCAAATTTTGGTTTTTCTTTGCACTCATTTTCTTTGTGACCATGCTGATTGCAATTGAAACATTTACCATTGAATTTTGCTTTTCCATTGCTCCAACATTTTTTTGATGTATGACCTAACTTTCCACAGTGATTACAAGTGGGTTTCTAATTCTTTTGGGTACTTTGTTTTGAAGATTCACCTTCTTCATTGTATCCAAGACTAGCTTTACCTTTTTGTCTATGAAGATTCTGCTCATTTTACAAATTCATTTGATTCATATCTGCTTGGGATTTTATCATTCTTTCATTGACTTTCCTTTCAGAGATTAGGTCATTTTACAATCTTTCATTGATTTGTCTCTCATCTCTCAGATCACTATGCAAACTTACATTGATTTGTCTTTCAGAGATTAGGTCATTTCTCAAACTTTCATTCTCAAATCTTAGAATCATGATTTCTTCATTTGCATTAGATAGTTGTCCTATAAGACATTCATGCTGAAGGGATAGATTATTCCTTACCTCTAAGTCTTCATTCTCTTTGTTTCTCTGTTCCAAAACTTCACATAACCTGATGGATTGGACTTCTTGTTCTCTTTTGAGCTTTCTTACCTCTTCTTGCAGAGATCCATTCTTTTCTAGAAATTCTTTGATTGCCTTGTCAGCTTCTTCTGAACTACTTGATGGTAAAAAATCCTCAATCTTTTCTTCACCATAGTGATGGTCATTCATTTGTCTTGCAAGTTCCTTTCTTCTTTTCAGGGATTGAGAAAGATGCTCCTTTGCTTCTTTGAGTTGAACCATGGCCACTTCTAGATCTACCTTTTCATTTTCAATCACTTTCTCCAATCTGAATATCTCCATAGCTTAGATCTTTGGTCAAGATGTCAAACTTAATCCTAAGAACCAAAAAGCTTAGATACCAATTGTTGGAAATATTCAAGATATAATAGGTTACTGAGAGGGGAGGGGTGAATCAATAACAATAAATTTTTTAAATTAACCATACACAACATTTACTCATCTATCCTGCTACATAAAAATTGTTAAACATTAAAACCATATATGCACAGGGATTTGGTGACCCAGAAACCTTCCAAAATAGAAAGTAAAACTGGGGTGGGGATGATACCCACAAAGCTTTGTTACTGCAGTATGAATTTGGCTGGTTAAGGCTTACAATGATCACTTCTGGTGATCTACCCTGTTAGGAGCACAGAGGATTGCTAGATCCACCTTGTTAGAGGATTTACAAACATACTTTATGAGTATGCACTCTGTTAGGAGATTTGTATAAAGACGGTTAAGTCTACCCTGTTAAAGGATTTACAAAAATGATTCACCTATTAGGATGAACCAACAGATCAACTTACAAATTGACTGAGTTCTTTATTGTAGATCACCTTTTGTGATTGATGTAATCATTTCTGCTCCTAATGGACCTTGCTGAGTTTTCTGCTGATGAATTCGCACTATCATCCAGATATCTTGTATGTCTTCTTGAAATATCTATATCACCCCTTTTTTTTTGCAATGTATTCTCTATATCCTTTTTGAATGTGTCAATTGTATATATATACCATTCCAATAATTATTCATGCAAGGTCGGCCAAACACAAGTAAAAAAAATATAACTGAGTCGACCAAATGGTAAAATAAACTTGGGTTCTTCAGACAGACTTGATGACCTTCTGATACTCGGCATCCACTACATTACTCAGCATCGTCATGCACTCAGTAGAGGTAGGGGCTCGGTTCATACTAGTCATACAACGTTGCCTAGAACTCGGTAACCATTGGTGACTCGGTAGATATAGTGTCACTCGGTAGAAACTTGACTTCTTTGATAACCTCTTAAGCTCGGTTATCACTAAGAGCTTCCTTACTCGGTCAACACTGAGTGTTTCCTTACTCGGTCAATACTAAGTGCTTCCTCACTTGGTCAACACTGAGTGCTTCCTCACTCGGTTAACATTAAGTGCAACTTCACTCGGTTGACACTGTGTCTTTGATGCTCGGTTTGAACTGTGTTGCCAGTGCTCGGTTTGAACTGTATTGCCAGTGCTCGGTCTGAACTGTGTTGCCAGTGCTCGGTTTGAACTGTATTGCCAATGCTTGGTCTAGACTGTATTGCCAGTGCTCAGTTTGAATTGTGAGATGAGTGTTGTCACTAATGGAAAATAACTTTATGCCAACAATCTCATCTTTCAATTAGTTGATCAATCTTATAACAGTCTTGTCAAAGTTTGATGGATAGGTATCATTATAGTCTAAACCCTGACTCCTAAGGATCGAGCCTTATTTTGGGGATGATTCTATGACTCTTAAGAGGTCTTGTTATCTTTTATGAACCAATATTCAGGTGTTCTATCTAGGCTTTGGGGAATTAAGCTCTTTTTTGGAAATAATTCAAAATTATTGCTAAGGATTAAGCTTCATTCTAGAGATAATCTTTACCCTTGCTAAGAATTAAGCCTCATTCTAGGGATAAGTCTAGGCTCTTTCTTTTGATCACTATTCAATGGACAGGTATCAAGATATTTTAAACCCTGACTCTTGAGGATCAAGCCTCATTTAGGGGATGATTCTATGAATCGTGACTAATCTTGTCATCTTTTAATGGATAGGTATTGAGAGAGTCTAAACCTTGACTCATGAGGATTGAGTCTCATTCTGGGAACAATTCTATGAAATTTGACAATATTTATGCTACCAATCTTGGTATCTTGGTGTTCTATCTGGATCCCCTAACGTCAAGATTCATTTTGAAGATAATGTTTAAAATCTTATCAATTGGTCTTTATATAATCAATTTTATAACCAATCTCATTTCTTCATCTATGCTTCATAGTTATGATTTCTTTGAATTGAATGTGTTGCCCGCACATCCATTCAAAGAGGGCCAAATGCAATACCCCAAAATTGGCACATTCCCATGTTAACCAATTCTGGTCTATTCAATCATTCCTAAGTCCTATTTCACTAGGAAATTATGATTCTGATACTCTCTATTTGACCTAAGTGTCAAATGTATAAAACCCTAATTTGCATTACTCACACTATTTATTTAATTCCTAAGTATTGACTCAAATTAGCTACATTAAACCTATTGATTAAGTTTTATTTAATTATAAGTATTCATACTTTAATTAAATTAAATTACTTCTTTATCTAATGAACAAATGAATTAAATATGTATTTAATTTAATAAGATAATATCCTCATTTTAATTATTAAATTAAATTATTCAATTAATTAAAAAATATGTATTTATGAAGTCATATCCTATTTTATTAAATTAAATACTCTCTACAAATTTTCTCTTCAGTTCTGGAATGGAAAGTCCGAGTGAACTATCTCTCAAAATAGAATCAACTTAGTTAACTCTTTGTCACACTCATATGAGAATCAATTATCTCTCTATCACACTTAGATCTAATTTAGTTAACCTCACCTACATAGGGAATTTTCTATTTTGACTGAGTCTCATCTTCAATCTTGACCATTCATCTCAATCGATCTCCACCATTGATCAATCTTGGGATTCTAAAGGAACCTTCAATTCCTCATTGCAAAGGTTGAATTGAATTTGCATCAAATGTATGCTGGAATATTTACTCACTTTCATATATCCATAGTTCAATTTCCTATATTACAATCTCATATTAGCTTAAAATGCATTCATATAGGGTAATTGACTTTCTTTTGTTCTTAGATTAATATGCATTTCATATAGATTATTTGCATTATCATATAGATTAATAAAAATCCTTCATACTAGAGGTCTGGTTGCTAGCTTCTTGTTTTGAGAACAAGGGAAAACATGTCTAGTTAGGAGGCAATAGGTCAATTTTCCAAATCATTTCAGTTGAACGATTCAATGTTCATTCTATGATGCATTTTCATAGAAAGACCATGTTGAAGTGTGTGTGAGTATAAGAGGCCCACATTTCAAACATACACTAACATAGTCAACTATTGTTTTGTTCCATCTTTCAACTTTTCCATTATGTTGTGGATTTCTTCAAGAAGGGAGTTGCCTTCTGATTCTATTTTTATTGCAAAAGATAGTAAGTTCATTAGAAATAAATTCACCTCCTCTATTATATCGGAAGCACTTCAATTTCTTATCCTTTTCCTTCTCACCTCTTACCTTATACCATTTAATCATTTGTAAACTTCATTAGACTTTTATTTTAGAAGTATTACAGACATCATCCTAGAGTAGTCATCGACAGAAAAATGAAATATGAATGACTATAATAGCTTTGCACTCTCATAGAACTACAAAGATCAATATGAACCAACTCTAGTATATTATTAGATTAAGAGAATTTTATTGAAGAACTTTATTTTTTCATCTTACCAATCTAACTTTCCTTACACATAACTTTTTTAGGCTTGCTTAATCTTGATAAACCTCTAACACTTTGCTTCTTACTAATCTTGATCAAGTTATCAAAGTTCACATGATAAAACCTTTTATGTTATAATCAAGTATCTTCACATGTTGATTAACTTCTTACAATAAGACATTTTTTTGAAATAGAGTTCAAATAGAGTAAGTTAGCTTTAGATTGTTCACTAACCACTCTCAATTCTCTAGTAGAATCATAGGTTAATACCTTTCCTATTTAGTTGTGTAGCATTTAAAAAGTTTCATTTTAGTCATAGAACCTAATAAGAATTATCACACTTAATCTTTTAATTCTACACAATGAATCATTTCTCTTTAATCAACTTGAGAAATAAGGGCATTTTCATCTTCATACCTTTTATCTTCTAAATCATCCCACATATCAACACGAAAAACTTCCTCACCTTCTTCTAGGTCATCTGATTCCTCATTGGTTTGACCTTCCTTAGCTAGGTAGCATGATTTATTTTCTTTGTCCTTAGTGTCTCTAAGCTAGGGCATCAAGAAGCTATATGACCAATATTGTTTTAATTAAAACATTTCAGAGGAAATTTACCTACGTACTTTCCTTTTCCTCTTAGTAACCTCTTTACTAGCAATGCTTCTAGTTCTTCTTGTTATTTCTCCTTAGGTAATGCCATGTCATAACCACTTCCACTTGAACTATGGTGAATGAAACTTTCCTTTTCTTTCTTTAAACTACCAATGTCTAGAGATGTCTTGAAAGAAGTTTCAATCTTTGATAAACTATTATCAAAATTATTAAGTTCAAATGTAGTCAACCTATGGATCAAGGTATTAAGGTTAACAATATTATTAGAGAAAAGGAAAAGGCCCATAAAGTTAAACATAAATAAGGAAAAGGAAAGGACAACCAACTCAAATCCCTAAACCAAGCAGAGGCTCCCAGGAAGGTTTAGAAGGAGAAAGCAATAGAAGGTAAGATCTCTGGGGGGGGTTCTTGGAGAGAAAGACAAGACAAAGTCCCGACTGGGACACAACACTTTGGAAGGAAACAAAGATAATGAGGAAGAGGCAAGATCTTAATGAAAAACAACAATAGGCCCTTGATAATTTTTGAGACTAATCCCTAAATCACCACCCTGACAGGAGGAGTGGATAATGTGGTTGGAAAGAATAAAACAGATGATTTTATGACCATATGGAAGAATCCCAATGAGAAGACCATAGTGGTGGAAACTAACATAGTATCTAGAATTCTTGATTCTTAGGTTGTGGCTCTTGTGGAGGTGCAAGGATTGCCTCTTTCACAGGAATCAAAATTTTACACAAATAATGGGGTTTCCACAACAACAGTCAATCAATTTCTTTAGAGGGTAGCTACCTCCACTCCTGGCCACTTCTCTTGGATGGAGGCTCACCTTGATAGCTACAAGGAAGCCAATGAAGGACAATGGATATCAGTCCATAAAAAAACCAGCAGGGACCCCTCATCGGTCTTGCTTGTAGCAACAAGGAGTAAGGTAAAAGCTAATACTAGAAGAAAATCTAGCACTCTAGGTAGGAAGAACAAGTGTCAAATTAGAAAGGAAGAAAAAAGGAGGATTATTATGGATGGGACCTAGAGAAGTATATAGGAAACATGCATCCAAAATAAAGCATAAAGATCATCTCTTGTAACATTTGTGGACTCAATGGAATACATAAATAGGAAATTGTTAGGAATATGATTAGGGATCATAGGCTAGATTTATTTTTGATTTAGGAAACTAAAATGAAGAAGGAGAAAGTTGAAAGGATCTTTTTCAATAAAGGTATGAATAATACAACTATAGATTCTAATGGGGCTTTTGGTGGCCTATTAGTTATCTAGAAGGAAACCTTTGAAGTTGAGATAATTTTTTATTAAGGTAATATTTTTCTCAAGCATTTCTTTAATCTTAAGGCCTAGGCTAGCTGGTATCTGATGAACATCCATACCCCTAATACTAAGAATAGAAAAAGAATATTTTGGATTATTTTTTTATTTCCTAGCTAATGGGAGAACCAAAGGGTATTATTATGGGTGATTTCAATACCCATCTCTTGGCCTCGGAGAAGTTATGGGGGCTTTTTCCTAAGGTGTAAAGTAGGCAACATCTAGATAACATGATTAGGGACTTATCCATTCTAGATGTTGATCTCAAGGGAGGAAAATTCACTTGGTTGAATAGGATAATTGGTATGGGTTGCATTCAGGTGAGATTTGATAGGGCCCTCATCACTTTGGAATGGATGAACCATTTTCACTACAAGCTCTTGTCTATGGTGCATATTGGATCAGATCATTCTCTAATCTATCTTACCTTAGAAACCATCAATAGAATGAAGGCTTTTCCTTTTAGATTTGAAAACATGTGGTTTTCTCACCGTAGCCTTTTTGACAAAATTAAGGAGTGGTGGGGTATAGAGGTGGAAGGAACTACCATGTATAAGGTGGCCAAGAAACTCAAATGTCTAAAAATGGAGATTTGTAAATAGAACAAAATGGACTTTGGAAATATTTTTCAAGCTAAAGAGGGAATTTTGGAGGACCTTGCTGAGGTGCAAGAAGAGATTTAGATCTGGGATATGATGATATCAGGATGAATTCTGAGGACATTCTAGTTGAGCTTCACAAAATTGTGGAGAAAGAGGAAATGTTTTGGAGGTAGAGGTCTAGGTTGGTTTGGCTTAAGGAAGGGGAAAAAAACTCAAGATTCATCCACCTCTCTATTTTGAAACATAGGCTTAAGCATATAATTTGTGTTATTAAAAAGGGGAATGATACTATAAGGGAAGATATTTAGATAGCAGAGGAAGCTATCAGGTACTTTTCTTTAGTTCTTACTGGAGACCTTAACTTTGTTGAAGAGGACCAGAATGTTATTCATAATGTCATTCCTAGTGTGATTAGTGATGCTCAAAATGGGACCTTAGCAACCATCCCAAAGTTGGAAGAAATCAAGAAGGAGGTGTTTTCTTTTCCTACTGAGAAGGCCTCTAGCCTTGATGGCTTCCCAACTTTTTTCTTCCAAATGTATTGGGAGATTATTTAATATGATCTTGTCAAAGTTGTTTAGGAATTTTTGAGCTAGGAACCTACTCAAAGAAATTGATGCCACTTTTTTGGTTTTGATCCCTAAAGTCACAAGTGCAGATTCTTTTGAAAATTTTAGACCTATTAGCATTTCTAATTCTTTTTACAAGATTTTTGTGAAGGTTTTAACTAATAGATTTATCAAATTACTTCTAGAGATTATTGCACCTCAGTGATAAGGTTTTGTCCATGGCAAAAAAATCTTGGATTCCATCATTAAGGTTCATGAAGTGATCCACTCCCTTGAGGTGGGTAAATAGTGGGCTTTTCTTCTTAAACTTGATCTCTCTATGACCTATGACAAGGTGGACTAGGGGTTCTTGGCCAGGATTCTGGAAGCTTCTAGCTTTAACACCAGAGTTAGAAAGATTATTTCTCAATTGATTTCTACCCCCTCTAATTTCTTCAAATATTCCAATGGTCTTAGGTAGGGAGACCCTCTCTCACCTATCCTTTTCATAATCTTGGATGAAGGTTTGGGTAGGCTTATCCACTTCAGAAGGAGAAAAGTAGATTCTATGTGCCTAAAACCTTCCTCTAGTCCCTTGATTTTCACCCACTAGTAATTCATTGAAGACACCATTTTGGGGGGAGAGGCTTCAGTAAGAGAAGCTAGAAATGTGAAGAGAATCCTCAATAGTTATTCCATTGCCACAAGGAAATTCATCAACTGGAACAAGAGTTTGGAGTTCTTTTTAAAACCCTAGTGGATAGATAGATGAAAATTGTGGACATACTAGGTTGCAATGTTGGTGCCCTCCCTTTCATCTATTTGGGTCTCCCCTTGGGGACCAAACCTCCTAACATCTTTGGAATAATCTCATAGACAAGTTCAATAGGATGTTGGTAGGATGGAAAGGTATCACTCCGAGTCATGCTGGCAAAGTGATGTTGACCAAATCTACTTTGCAAAACTTACCCACTTATGCTTTAAGCCTTTTCTCTATCCTTTCTAAGGTGGTTGATAATTTGGAAGTAATACAGAGTTATTTTATGTGTTTTGGCATTGAAGGAAACAAGAAATACCCTTTGGTGGCTTGGAAGAACATCTATAGGTCAAAGAAGCAAGGGGTTCTTGGGATAAGGAATTTGAAGCAGTTTAACAGAGCCCTCCAAGTGAAACAAATTTGGAGGCTATTCAAAACCAATGAGGAATGTATAGATATTTTGTAGTTCAAGTATGTTGCTTATATCAATTTTAGATAGTTCATTAGTAGGGATCCTAACCCTACTGGCTCTAACATCTGGAATGACATTTTGAGAATGAAGATCTTAGCTTTTGATAAAGCTAAATGGAAACTAAGTAATGAAGATTATATTAATTTTTGGCGTGATGACTAGCTAAGACTAGAGCCTTTATGGAACATAAAGCCATTTGATAGATGGGCTAATGACTGTATAGCAAGATATGGGTTCAAGGTGAGTGACTACAAGATCCAAAACAAGTGGATTGATTTGACTAAGATGTCCCTAGAGCTTAAGCTAGTGATGCACATGGTCAAGCATATTCTCTAGTCCCACAACAAGGATTCCATAATTTGGGGGGAGATTTTGAATGGTAATTACACTATAGCCTCTGGTTATGAGACTTTGCAAAATAATGGACTTGCCCTTGGTTGGGCCAAAGCCTGGTATCCAGGCCTCATTCCAAAAATTAACATTTTTTCTAGATTATGCTTTGAAATCGCATTCTGACAGTAGACAACCTTACCAAGGGGGCAAATAAGATTCCCAATAGACGCATTCTATGTAATAATCATAGCGAGAGTGTTGACAATATCTTCATCCATTTCCATTTCATCAAAATTATCTAGTCTTATTTTCGATCTTTCCTCAATATGACCTATTGCTTTCCTTCCAAAATTTTGGGGCTCTACGAACAATGGAGGGTTGTTTGGGGGTGATATCATGGTCATGTGGAATTGGACCTTACTCCATGTGTGTTGGGGGGTTTAGAAAGAGAGGAACAATGCAATTTTTAGGGAGAAGGAAACTAAGGCAGACTTTGTCTTTCGTAAATGCCTCAATGCTATCTTTGAAAACTTCACCAATATCAAAGGTCCTATCCCCCTACCTAGAACAAAGGGAATGGTTAAAAATAAGAGGGAGGATTGTAGATGGACTCTTCCACCTATTGGATGGCATAAAGAAAATTTTGATGTGGCATCCAAAGGCAACTTGAGAAATGCAATGGTGGGAGGCATCATTAGAAGTGCATATGGTAAAGGGTTTGTTGTGGTTTCTACCCCTCTAGGAATTTAATCTAATCACTATGTAGAGGCTATTGTGGCTCATCAAACCATCAAACTAACTACAAAAATGGGAGTCAAAAACTTTTGGCTAGAAGGAGATTCAAAAAATATCACAGACTGCCTTAACGAGAAGAACAAGCCAACATGGAAAATGTTGAATATCATTGATGAATTCATACAACACTTTAAGACCTTTGAAAAAACTTATGTGGCTTACATGTATCAGGAAGCCAATCGAGTGGCAGATAGGTTGGCTAATTGAACAGTCAAGTACAATGAAGGGGCAAAGTGGACAGATGGACATTTTTTTTGTTAGATATTAATGAGTTTATTGAAAGGGAAAGGATCCTGGTTAGACTGGGAGTCATAAAAGGTCCTTTACAATCATTTATGAGTTATAAGGAATGTGTAGAAATATGATGTGTAGATTCATTATGATTGTTTATAAGTTATTGGGAATGCATAAAAATGTGATGTGTAATTATGACAACACTTTTACTTCTCACATCAACATTATCCATCAACTTACTTTGAGGATCAATTTTGGGAAAAATATTCATAAGGTGAAAGGAAGTTTTGAGAAAATGACTAGAGCCAAGACATTATAGCTTTGAAGGGTATCAATACTAGAAATAAAGCTTGCATAGTGGAAGACATCATGGTGGGGGAAAGACATTAGAGGGAGCCAAAGGAGGAAGCCCAAAAGTGGCATAGACATTCCAATTTGTGGAGCATTCTGAAAAAGGCGACATCACTAATTTCATAGAAAAAATTCATGGTTGGAAACTCTTTGTCACCTAGAGCATGGTAGAGAGATGGAATGAGGGAATTAAAAAAATTGATGGGGTGGATTTCATGGTGAAGGAGGACATTATCTCCATAGTGACTGGTATTCCTATTATGGGGAAGAAATTCTATAGAGAAAGTAAGATTTTGGGGTAGGCAGTGGTCAAATTCAGTAAGGCTTTAGAGGAAAAGAAGGTATTGGTGAAGAAGGGCACTTACTAACTGTTGAGCACCATTAAGCCAATGTGGAGGTTTGTGTTGTGGGTAATTATCAAGTACATCTCCCTTGACACGAGATTCAATCAACTTTGCACCCACTATTTTGTGCTTCTCAACCATTTTAGGTACAGGGAAAAGATATTGATTCCTTTCTACCTCTACTCTTCTATTAATGAAAATATAAATTATTATAAGGAGAAGCATTCTAGCAACCCTGCCTTCCATGAGGGGCTATTGTTGTTAATCTATGAATTTTTTAAAGTTGGGTCCATGGGAAAACAAATTAAGAGTAGGAAGGAGGGCAAGAAGGGTAGAGATGACTCAAATGAGTCAAGAGAGGACTACATGCCTTCTGATACTGAGAACAACCATGATATGTGCTCAAAATTAAAGGAGGAGGAATCTCCATAGCACACTTCTCAAAAGAAGTCATTAAAATAGAAAGAAAGGAGAAAAAAGTACTAACCAAAGCTAAATAGGGTTTTGACATATCTTCAGACAAGGACTATAATGAAAGGTCTGAGGGCATGGACATGAAGGGTGATAGTGTTGAAAGTGAGGAGGAGACTTATCTCCAAGAAGGGAAGGGCACATAGAGGAAGAAGGGTCATATAAATATTTCTATCAAAATGCCGACCAGCAAACAAGAAGATGTTAGGGGCTAGAAGAGAGGGAAAGACTCAAAGTCCAAGGAGCAAAAACAGGGTGAGGATCAGGAAAGGGAAGATGGGGACATTAATCAGGGTGAAGGGGATGTGCAAGATTAGGACTATGAGGAATTTGGTTCCACTCAATACAAATGCACAATTTCTGGCTATGTAGGAATGTGTTGTGGAGTAATTTTGACACTGTTTCTACTAGAATGGGGATTAATAGAGAATTGATCCAAACTTTGGTCAAAGAGAATAAAGAGGGCAAAATCCAAATGGAAGAATTTATTAACACGATCCTTGTGATTTTTAGTGACAACACTAAGGAAAATCCTCAAATGGATGTTCTCAACAATGCTAAAAATAGTGTAGTCGATAGCTTTCACACCACCAAATGGATTTTTCATGAAATCAAAGAACTCAAATATAGAGTGAGCAACCTAGAGAGGGAAAACTACAACTTGAAGAATAGGAAAATGGAGGAAGAAGAGAATATGGATAATAGTGTGGAGGAAATAAAGAGCAGGGTCCAAACTTTAGAGAGCTTGATGTAGAACATAGCTAAACGAAGCTATAATGTTCTCAAAGAGGCTATTGAGAACATAAATTTTTTCATTAACAAAGTGGAAGAACATAGGGCCAATAAGGAGGAGCATCCTTCTTCCAACAATGCCAAGGAAAAGTCTACTAAAGATAGTTTGAGGAAGCAAACTAGATCCGGCATGAAGAAGAAGGATATCCAGGAACCTGATAAAAATCTTTGTCAAATGAAGGAGGTGGTTGGTAGAATGTTAGAGCTGGAAATATGTGTAGTTGAAATTCTCAGAGAAATCACTTGAGATTCCTTCTTGACTTTTTTGCTGCTCCTAGTTTTTTGTCCTACCCTCCTTGGATTTTTCATGTTTATTTTTTTATTTTTGGGGTGTTGTTTCAGTTTGTAGCTTTAGTTAAACCATTACTTAAAGCATTCTTTTCATGTCTGACATTTATTGTGTAATGGTTTCAGGGTGCCATTACAACCTATTTTCCTTAATCAAAAACAATATTATCAAGTATGGATCCTAGATTTTTAATAGAAGAGACTATACTAGCATAAGGATGCAAGAGAGTTCTTAGAATTTTTCATACCACATCTTCTTTACTCATAATTTCAACAACTACTTTGATAACACTTACCATTTCCTTGATTTTGTTGTTGTAATGTAAAATATTATCACCTTCTTGCATTCTCATCTCATCAAATTTTCCTTTGAGACTCTTAGCCTTTTCTCTCAAAATTTTTTGATCACCTCCATAGTCAAGTAAAATTTTGTACCACATCTCTTTTTTTGTAGCATTGTTCCTGACATCATCGAATCCAATATCGATTAGAGAAGAAACTATCTCAATGATTAAGGTATTGTGTTCTTGGTTTTTCCTTATCTTCTGAACTATGATACTTTGAAGTGGTGGTGAAGTATAGTGATTATCTAGGTATTATAATTTAAAATCTAAAATTCTAAAAAGGTACTACCTCATCTTTCATTTCCATGTAGGGAAGTGTTCCTTGTCCAATTTGGGTACCTCTCTCTTATACATCGTTGGATCTTTAGCTCAAGTTTTTTAAACTTTTATCTCTAAGCACTAAGAAATCTAGTACCAATTGCTAAGTAACTGAAAGTGAGAATGTATCAACTGTCTCAGGTCCCTTTAGAATAATTTTCATCTCTTAAACTTATCATCAAATAAACCTTCGTAATCAGATTCAACATACCTTCGACCAACACCAATTTATAACTGTATGCATATGAAAATATTAAATAATGTGCAATGCATCTAATCACACATTAATGCCAATATTTAATGTCAAAACCCACTTTAGGTAAGGACCACAATGAGAATCATTACCCACAAAGGAATTTACTCTTCCAAAGTTAGCTTCATTAAGAGCCATCCCTATTAAAGGTTACAAACACATTTTCTAAATGTGACCCTCTTAGGGGATTTTTACCAAAGATCAATAAAATTTCCTTACCCTACAATGAGTGGCCTTATTAAAGGTTGTAGTACAATTTTTATAATGACACATTACAAAGGATTGTTAAATCCACTTAGTTTAGAGAATTTTTCCCATGATAGTTAGAAAGTAATAGAGAAATGATCTGTAAAAATGGAAACTACCTTTTCTTTTTCACATCTTCTTTCTTCTCTTCAAATTCTTCTTTTCTGACTGGTAAACACATAGACTTCATATCATCTCTTTTCTTCATACTTTTCTTGGCCTCTATTCTCCTTGTTGATACTTTTGTTTTTGTCCAACAATCAACAAGAACAAGACACTTTCTCATCACTTACAATGCTTTTCCACTTAATCACATTCATTAGGGTTTTCCAAATTTCCCCTCCATTATTTGATCACATCTCAAGTTACAATTGAGGAATTTTCCACCATGTAAAATGTTTAATGTATCATGCTAGCTATAATTCACCTTGGAACTTTAAATTTTCTTGGATCATGAACCTTTACTTAAATGTCTTTCTTTTGATCTTACCTAACCAAATTTATTTATAGATTTCACTAATAAATTTCTTTCACTTCTAGATCAATCTTGACTCTCACTCAATGTCATCCCGCAATTGATTTTATCAAAAATATTCAAATTTCCCTACCTATGTTCTTAATTCATCAAAAATCCTCACTTGCTCAGTTAACACTATTTTCTTGGTAACACTTTCTTTCTTAGTAACACTATAAAAAATTTGGTCCTCTAACACATACTCAGTACACTTCTACTAGACAATATCTCTTCTTACCCACCACCATTTCTAGTTCAAAAATACACACTTATTTATTATCTATTCACTTTATAACTTCAATCCATTATAAATGGACTAGTACAAACTCCTTGTGCATCATGCTAAAACTTCAGCAAATCGTCTGCAATAATCCTACCAATATTACCTTGTCAAAGATTGAGTCATTAATTGCCCATTTAAGCTCAAAAACTTAACATCACTTCCTCATTTCATCTTCTATCTTTACCAAACATTTCCTTACTCAACATCACATCCTTCAGATGATCATGAAAACTTACATAAATAAGTACGTAAATTGTCTTGACATCAATTACAAAATAACAATTGATCCAACAAATTACATTTTTTTTAGTGCTTGGTTAACTACCCTTATTGCTCATCAACATTAGTTTGGGTATCAATATTAGTTGTAATGACACATTTAAGGATAAAAGATAAATAATGATTCACTAGAAGTAATTCATGATCCATAATTTTGTGCAAGAATTCAAGGCATTCAAGCCATCATTTATAAGTGAGTTTTAAAGGAGCACCCAAGGCGTTCAAGCCAATTCATGCCATTATTCATTCATTTACTTCTTAAATTTTAGTTTCTTCTTGATTTGAGATAGATGAGTTGTCCATAAACGAAGGAGATATTCATCACCATTGCATCTTCACTCAAGAATTTATCCACTCAAGAATTTGAGTATAGTTACATCTAGCAGATTTGGCCATCAAGGAAGAAAATATTCATCACCATTGCATCATTATTCAAGAATTTATCCATTCAATAATTGGAGCATAGCTACATCCATGGATCAATGATTTAGATCTTGTAGATATATTGTGTTTGGGGAGATATCCTAAATATTTCATTCATATACATACAAGCATTCATGCTTCTTTATGGATAACAGATCTAGATCTATCCATATAGATTTGGAAAGTAAGGTGAATATTTACATCTATCTTATTTTTATATTTATTCCCATTTCAACATTTATTCCTAGATATAGGATTAACAAAGGAAAGCCCCTCACTACCAACAAAATTCCCCTTTTCTTGTGTACTAGTACATATTTTAGAGTTGGATATTCAAGATTGCAAAACTAGGGTTTTACATTTTGTCAAAGTTTTAGATTTTAGAAAATTAGTGCAATGCAAGTCCAAGTCAACTTCCTAGGTTTAGGTCAAATTTTCCTTTTAGTGTCTCCATGGTGGAATTGGCCCTCCAAACCAACCTTTACCTATGATCTCCATATTTTTAGACTTTATATTTTTAGGTCATGTGTGCCCTGATCCTCCTAATGTGTTTCAATTTCTATCACAATATGATATTATTTTTTCAACTATAAAACAATATCCTTATTTATCTCTCAAGGTGAGTACATTTCTCTCTCTTTTTCACTTCGTACGACTTCTCTACATGTTTTAGATATGATCCTTTCATGTGCTTAATTGTCATTTGTACTTGTACATTCCTCTTTTATCGTAATTAATCAATCTAGTTTGTATAAATAATTAATATTCATGGAAAGAACCATCACGAAAAATAAATAAATCATAATAATCACAAGAAAAGGGAAAGAAGGAGACCTTTTGAGTGTTAGATTTAACATTAACACCCCTTGATCTATTTGGGCTGTGCTAATATTATTTTTGTTATTTTGAGGATTATACATGGAAAGTTTTAAGACACTATAAACATAAGACCTTGATCACTTTCTTTATTTTCATACTTTACGACTTGAAAAAAATAATTAAAAAATTCTAGTTTAATAATGAGAATAATGTAGAACTAGAATATAAAATCTTAGAATACACAATAAGACAATAAAATATGCATAATAATATAATTAGTAAAGACATTCCTAAACTAACCTATTAAATTCACACAAACACATTATGTTTTGAAAGATAACAATAACATAAATAGCTCGATTCATTATTTATTGGTATGGACCACACTTTCTTGGCATTTAATATTGGATAACTTAATATCTCATTTCTTTTTTCTTTGCTGATTAAGGGTTGAACCAAATTTTTTTGTATTAAGTATGTTAGAAACAACATAGTTTATAGTCACATATATTTTTGTCCTTAGTCTAAAGAAGTTGAAGATCCTTTATCCTTCTTGTCCCATTCTGGGTTCAATCCTAGGGAGTCGTCTTGTTCTTTCTCTACTTCCTCATCATCCTCTGACTTGACGCATGCATTGTCATTGGACACTATAATATCCTACTTCCTATCTAACTTTTCATCTTCTTTCTCACTATTTTTGTCCGTGTCTTCCACTAGTTTTCCTTCTTTAAATATTTTCCTCTAGATAGTCCTCAAATCCCAGACCCTTGATTTTTCATCATATTTATATTGATAAACCCACCTCTAATTTTCTTGAGTTTCTATTGCCTAAACCATATAGAAATAGATTACTATGATGATGTGTGTTATTTCGATCATGTTAATCAAGTTGAACTTTCAACCTTCTATTCTTCCATTCTTCAAATGTTGGTTTGAGATGATTGCCTATCACACCAATCTTGGCTAAATCATTCACTATTTGCTTCTCTATAGATGTGGTTAATTGTAACATACTCTAATTTGTTAATCAAAGATAACACCACTTCAAAAAGAGAATGTAAGATCCCATTTGGGATAACCTTGAATCTTACCATATTTGTCACAAGCTTTTAGTCTCTTTCAATTTCTATTTTTGTTAACTTCAATTCTAAGCATAGGGATACTCTTTCTTATAAAACTTTGAATTTTGCCACGTTATTGGTATCCTTAGCTAGAGGTGGTGCTAACATCGCTATAGTCTTACCATTGCCAGAGAAAATGATGCATCCAACACCTGATGGGTTGAGGTTTCCTCGAGAGGCCCCATCAAAGTTTAAATTGTATCAACCATTGGTTGATGGAGACCATACATAAAGGACTAAATATATATAAGACTAATTCCTTATTTAATAGTGTTTATACCCATCCTCTTTCTTTAATCGAGCAGCAATTATATATAAGACTAATGTTGTACTTTCATACTTGTTTATTTTCTGATTTAGTTATTTAATCATAGTAAGAAGTAGTATGAAGTTTACAAATACTTGTATTTTTGTTGTAAAGGAAGATATGTGTATGACCTATTTGTAATATTACTTATTATTGAGGTTATTTTTTTCTCCTTATATATTCAGTATGGAATGTTGTAAGGTACTACTTAGACTATGATTAGTTATATATTCTTTTGGAAGAATATATTTCATGCAATAATAGTGCCATAAATATTTCATGCAATATATTTTCTTTTGGAAGATTACATCTTTCAATGATTAGTTATATATATTGTTGCTTAGTATAGATAATTGTTTTAAAGATAAGAAATTTTATATACAAGAGAAATGATCTATTCATTTTTCTAAAAGAAATCAATCAATATAATTGTAATTCATCTTTAGAATAATAATTATAAAAGAATATTTTATATATATTATATTTTAATTTATTTCTAAATAAGTTTTATTGATAAAAGAAATATTAAAATTTAAGAAAATATGAAATCATTAAACTTCAACATGGTATTCAAATATTTTCAACATTTTTAAGAAAATTCCATTTTTAAAAATAAATTGATTAATTTTACATCAGATGTTCATAAAAAGGAATATAAAAATGCATATAGAATTACTCTACAGTCTACAAAAGACACCAGACTGACCATCGAGTCTGTAAATGGTCAACATGACTTTTTTTAATCAAAAAATAAGTTCAGGAACTCATTTGATATAAACATTATTGCTATATATTAAAGCCGACTATAATGTACAAATATGGCCAATTTATTTTTTCATGCAACATACTTAATGTCATAATCACACCACACAGCTTTTTTGCTTCTATTAATAAAGTTCGTTGGCACTATCTAGGTGGTACAATCAGTGAAGGTTTGGCTGTCTGGGACATAAAGCCTTGTTTAATAACAAGTTTTGGGCATTTAAATTTCTATGAAATGTTTTGACTTATCCACAGTACTAGAAACATAGCAGAGCACTAGAGTGCATTAATGTTTATCTATTACTAGAGCTTCTACATTAGTTTTTCCATCATTAATCTTGCTCATATAGTTGGTCACATACTCCTCCGATATAGTAGATTGGTACAATGGAGGATGAGATTCATCAATCAATTCAGGAGCTGGAGCAATTAGCACACCATCTTCTGCGAGTAGAAACAGAACAACTGACATCCTGTATTCATTTGTATTTACCACTGCTCTGTGCTCTGCACTAGTGTATTTTCCGTTGCTTATTATCTGCCATCATAGAACCCATTATTCATCTTTATATTTTGTGCAAATTCTTTTAGGTGGTTAAAAGTGTATAATTTTGATGGATCTATAATTATATCGGTGCCATGTAAGTGACTTTCTTTGATCTAATTCTTTTGTCAAAATTAAGTAAGAGATTTATAATTATGAGATATTTTCTATAAGATGTCAAATTGTGTGATACTGGTATCTAGATTTTATTACGCAACTTACAAATCAAACTCATTAACCAATATTTCAAGATAGTGGTTCACAAGAATCCATTTCTTACGAGAAATAATGAAATTATAGATAGATTCTTGTGAACATTTACTCATGAAAATATAGATCAATAAATTTGACTTAAAACTATACATTTAAATCCTGAAACTAATATCACAAAAAATAATTAAAAAAAACATTTCTTTCTTTTAAAGACAAAATTGAACTTAGAAAACTTTTATTGCCCATTTGAAATGCAGATTGTAGATTATTCTTCCAACATCCCAAGGACAATAACATTTAGTTGCTTGGATATCTGTAATATCTTATTATATATCTGAAAACTTAACATCTTGAAGATCAGGGATCAAAATGTATTATGATTGTATATTATTATATATTTGATTAAATCTGTTATCAGAATTAGTTTATTTGCTGGTAGCTGCCACTTTTATAGATTGCATACTAACGGATAAATTAAGGTTAGAAAAATAGATCAACTTTAACTATTTGACACTTCTAATTTACAAATAAGTCTTAGCGTGTGATGTTTAAACAGTCCTACTGATACCTGGTACTTTTAGATCTTATAATAAGATATATTAGTCCAAAGTTCTATATTCAGACTAACAGATTTAACGATCCATTAAAAAATGCCTCATTCAAAAAAGTCATTAAGATTAATTCAATAAAAATGCCCTCGTTCAAGCCCATGAAAGAGAGTCATTAAGATTGATTCAATATTTTAATTTGCACTTGAAGAAACCCCAAATGCACAAAAACAAGATTATAAGGGGACAAAAAAAAACCAAACAAGTTTACTTGCCTGCAATAGATCACCAATGTTGACAACAAGTGCTCCAGGAACAGGGGATACACTAAACCATTCTTCACCTTTTTTAACTTGGAGGCCCTCAACCTGGTCATCCAGCAGGACAGTGATAACACCCCCATCTGAGTGGGGTTTAACTCCATGGACCAAATCCGGCTGAGGGCAAGGTGGGTAATAATTGATTCTCAGCTGAAGCAGCGGCTCCTTGATAAGGGTTTGAACGTACTCAGAATCCAACCCCAAACCCTCAGAGAGAAGACCTAGCAACTTATTTGAAAGCCTGAGCACCTCTTCTCCATATTTTTCATACGTTTCCCTTCATCATACACCCACCAATCAATCACTATAAATTC
The DNA here is from genome assembly GCA_028749045.1 of Cupressus sempervirens. NCBI lineage: Eukaryota > Viridiplantae > Streptophyta > Pinopsida > Cupressales > Cupressaceae > Cupressus > Cupressus sempervirens. The sequence goes on from CM053790.1 coordinate 712,568,875, forward strand.
ATGCTTCAAACTTGCAAACTGGCTATGTAGTATGTATGCTGTAATTAACTTTATTTACCTGTATGTGGGGGGTGTCTTAGGCCAGTGTTCAACTGCCATGACAGAGGGTGGGTAGACATAATGAACAAGGGCATCAACCCAGTCCAAGACTGTGTCATCGGATATGTCAAAGAAGCGGCCATAGCCTTCAAGCATACGAGTACCAGGCCTCACTGGACACTCTCTTCTTTTTTCTTCCAATGGAAGATTAAAGAATTCTCGTGACACTTGTTTGATCCTCTCGAGCAATGAAAGATCTATCCCATGATTTACTACCTTCAAAAACATATGTCAAACCCCTGAAATCAGGGACCCTGATAGAAAAAATTAAAAATTCCCAATTTGGGTACGTAAGTCTTAGTGGTGTTTCGTGTACAAACCTGGAAGAATCCCCAGTCTTGCGCTGCTTGGGTCATTTGTGTTACTGTTTGTGAGCGCTGATCTGCTAGATCGATGACAGGAATAGATTGTGGAGCTTGAAGAGCAAGAGATGGCCTTTGATCAGATGGAAGAATATATCGAGCAGGGACTTCTTTAATTTGGCTTTCATGGAGAGTTTGAACCAGATCTATTGGCCTCTGTAGCCTCTCAAATTGCTTCAGAAGAGCATCCATTGCTGGTGATGATCTAAAGGTAATCTACTACAATGAATTCCTCTTCAACCTGGAAGGTCTTATAAAAGTAATTCACTGTTAGGAATCTGACGGAAGAGGAATTTATTCATCTGTTTGTTTCTATACTGGTTTTTATTAAAAATATATATATATTTTTTATGGAGGGTTCAGAAGTTCAATGGAGGGGTGAGGCAGGTCATCAAAGGCAACCACTGAAATGATTTAGGAACCTGATACTAGCCCACTCTGCCTCAAACCTCTTTGACTTAGAGCAAAGGTTGGAGCACTATCCTAGCCTCACCCCCTTATCTCTTTCTGAGCCATTCAACTTCACTAGTAGACCAAAGGCCCATTTACTATTTAAAAAATAATAATTGGATGTGGGAGCACAAGTTTAAAAAAAATTGAAATCTCTAATATTGAATTTTTATTATATTTTATATTGTCAAGGTCTAAAGTTTGGTGGGTTCACATAGTCAATTCCACCAACTATTCAAAGATATATTAATCAAACATAAATTAATCAGAATTGGATGATAGGTATAAGCATTAGCCAATGAGAATAGTAAAGATAGCTTGAGTAGCCAATTTATTCTCCATAAATATTGTGTTCATCTTGAAGGCCTAGCCCACATTGTCAAGGGATTAGACTTGCCCTAGTTTCAAATACCTAAAAATGTAATAAATAATAACAATTATATTAGAACAAAACAATTGATCATTTTTTAAAATAATATACATACATGAAAAGTGAAGGAAAAAATTCAATAGCATAAAAGTCATTGTAATATATTAAAATATGTAATATGACATCAAGACAACATAAACATTATGGTATAATATTGATATTACAATATGAAAAAACAAGATGACAATCTTTTTAAAATTAGATCTTCTCATGTACTCTACTAATATATCTTGATATTTTTAAAATCCTATTAATAAAAATTACTACAATTTTCTATTATATCAAAGGTCCAAATGTACAATTAAAACATTTCACACTTTAGTGAACCCATATCCATAAAACATTTCACACTTTAGTGAACCCATATCCATAAAACATTTTTATCATGCATGCATCCATTAGATCATAGAATCACTTAAACTTGTAGGATACTGTCAAATCAACTTTGCAGAAATGTAAACATGAAACATAACATATTCAATAACACATTTAACACAATGATTTAATGTGAAAATCCAATTTGGGAAAAACCACTAGAAACATGCTACTCATTCTCACTCTTTTGAAGTGATGCCCCGTGAAAGGCCAACCCTATTAAAGGTTATAATGCACACTATTAAATGTGACCTGGTTAAAGGATTTCAATCACCCTGTTAGGAGTGAGCCTTGTTATAGGACTTTAGATCATTCACTTGGAATGTCACCTGGTTAAAGGATTTACAAATGATTGTTAAATCAACCTTAATCCAAAGGATTTACCCTAGAATAGTACAATGATTAGAAAGTAACAATAAGGCTTTGATCTGATAACAACTTACAACAATTGCAGATTACAAATCTTTGTTTCAGTCCTCCATTTTGCTTGGCTTTCACACACTTTAGCTCTAATAGCTTGTTCAACCTTCAAACATTCATACCCTTAAGCCTTCTTTCTTTGCTTGCCAATGTAATCTCTTCTCTTAGGTCACTAAATGAAGAAATACTATAGACTCCTTGTCTTCCTTAGGTTCTCGCACATGACAACCTTTTTTTCTAACCAACCATCTCTATAAATTGAGAATTAAGATCTTATTTTGTTCATCTTCCTTCGTCCATTTTAGAGTTAGGTTAGATTTGGTAGGATTCAATGAAGCTACCCATCATTTCATTTCAGCCCCTTCTAGAAACTTCTCCTTTAATCTTTCTTGAATTCGCCTCAAAATGGTTCATCAAAAATTATTTGCCATTAGTTCATCAAGCTTATCTTCCACACGGTTCACACAATTAAAGAAATCAAACTTGTCAGTTCAGATTCATCAAATTCTCAATTTTTCTCATAATGCTATCACTTAACATTAACTGGCTTCTAATGCTTGGCAAATAATGCATTTCTCAACATCCACTATCAAAACACTCGGCATAAACTAAAGTTTGCTGGCTTGGCACCAACTAAAATTTACTCGGCTTACACTGTATCACTTGGCTTACAGTAAAATTGACTTTTCTCAGCTCCAACATATTTTTTACTTGGCTTATACTAACTTTTCTCAACACCTCCTATGTAGATTGTTAAGCTTTTCTGACATACTTCATTTAACTCGATCTTTTGAACTTAATCAGTGTAACCATCCTTTGCAACCTTAAGTAGATTATCAATGCATTATACTATTACTATCTTACATGATTTTTGTACTCCTTTTCCATATCATAGCTCAACCTTTCCTCTAGGTGATATTGTCACCTCATTTGATGAAATCCTCTTCATCAATCAAACAATGATAGTACTCAAAATCATATAAGCAATTGTCTCACTAGCAAGTAGAAAGTTTGACATCAGTGACAAAACAATGACTAAAATACATATTCATAATTATATCAATCTATTTTCAACACATATGACAGTGAACATATGCTTTCTTTTAATATTATATTTTTCCTTGACATATTATCTTCTCATTTTCTATATTTCATGTTTGACTTGTATACCACTCTCTTATACATTTTCATATTTTTTTAGCTCAAGCTCCTTCAAACTTTTTCCTTCAATAAATAATATTTGATACCAATTATTAGATAACTGAGAGTAGGATGGGTGAATCCATTAGAACTAATTATCCTACAAGCCTTAATGACACTTTTTAGTGCCAACATAAAATTCTTTAGCTTTCACATAAATAACTTAATAACCACATCAAATATCATTACTCAAACTAATTTCATCAGTGCATCAAACTAGAAATTTAATGTACCTTACTATTCCTTAATATATATTGATCATCAGATTATTCATATAGCTTATATTGAGTTGTAAAAATAAATAGTTAACATGAAATAAACTTTCAACACAATAAGAATTCATGCATTTCACACAATTATTTAATACGGAAACCCTATAAAGGGGGAAAACCCTTGGGAATCAGAAACTCAAATATTTTTCATTCCTATTAAGTGAACTCCATTAGGAGACAACCTTGTTAAAGGTTGCATGCACATTTTTAGTGTGATCTTGTTAGAGGGTTTTCACAAAAGATAATCTAGACCTTATCACTCCTTGACATTTCTAAAGAGTGACCTCCAAAGGACTTACAAATCACTCAAAATAATGATACCACAAAGGATTTCAATGACTTGTTAGGTTGAGTTAGTTAAAAAAAATTTCTACTACAATAGTAAGAAAGTAACAATGAAATGAAATGTTAGGTTTTAGTCATACACCTTGCTTGTTCAGATCTTTACTTCACTCAATCTCTTCCTTCCAATCCCTTTCTAGATAATTCACATAGTCACACTTCAACTTAGCACTTCCTCTACTTGATCTCTCAGTACTATTATAATTGGTTCACCTTCTATTTTCTTTCTTCTTCAACTTCAACAATATATACAATGATCAACAACAAGAAACATCTTGTTCGTTCCTTTTAATATAATTTTTTTGTCATTCCAAAATCTTCCAAATTTTTCCACTTAATTAAAATAATCAAATCTTCATCATTTTCAGATTCAATGAATCTAGATGCTCAAGAAACATAAATGTTTCTCAAACTTTGTGCTCCAATTCAAATTGTTAATTCCCCTACATCAAATCTTCATTGAATTTCTCTAGTCATTGATCTCATAATTAACTTCATCCTTATCCAAGAAAATTCTCAAATATTCTTAATTTCTATTAAATGTCAACCTTAGATTAAATTGTTTCAATATTTTTTCTTCCCATTCATGCTCGTTCAAGACTACAACTTGCTTAGTCAATACTTGGCTCGATTAACACTAAACTTCAACACTTTTTTTTCTAGATGATCGGTGACAACTGTAGTAATTCAGTTGATATTGTATTTCTTCATTTGCTAATTAAATAGTCCTACATATACATCTTTGTTAAGGTCATGTAAAGAAATCAAACCAATATTACAATATCAAATTCTAACTCATTCAAGTGCTCATTGAATATCATACACTTATTAACACTTATATCATCAAATATTGTTCAAATCCTCTTCATCAATAAAAGGATATAGAACTCTACTAAATTAACATAGTCTCTAACCAATTAAGGCTTAACAACAGTGACAACATAACAACCAATATGACTATTTCACATCCATTACACTAGTATAATTTTGGCAAATAAATGACTACATGACTAAAAAAATTTGTCACAAGACTAAAATGTTTAGTCACATGACTAAAAGTGATCAAATTGTAGTAATATTTTCCAATTTATAAGTATAAATAATTAAATAAATGACTAATTTGGTCATTAGGTAAAATCACAAGTTTAGACAAAGAAAAGTGAGTAAATAAATGACTAAATAATTGGTCACTAATAATTATCAAACCAAGCAAATGAAAAATTTAATTATCAATAATTTTTGTATCATATTAATATATTCTTTTAACTTTTTTTTTATAACTTTTACTACTAACTAATGGTGATTTTGTCATATCTTGATACATCATTATCAAGATTAACTTCCTTAAATGTCCTCTCAACTAATATTAAACAAGGAATAAACTCAAAATCATTGCAATCTACACTCAAACTCCTCAAAATATATTTATGAAATCTTGAAGAAAGTAAGAACCCTCTATGCACGTAAAAAAACCTCCCAATTTACCTCTAAATATTAAAAAAAGATTAATGATCAATTAAGTATTTTATAATCTCAACATATAATTGCTATTAATCACATTAGTAGCATGTAATAACTATCATAAAATAAAATATTATTTTATTATCATTAAATTTAATATATTTTAGTATTTAGCAAATAGTAAGAACCACTTTTTGATAAATATCAAACCTTGAAATAAAATAATTTAATAATAATTATAATAAATATTTAAGATTATAATTATATTCATTTATATTATAAAAAAAAATTTTAATAAACATAATTAAAACATAAATTAATTTACAAACAATGTTCACATTACACATATGACCCATGGGAAGTCACTTGGAAAAAGATATCAGAATTTATAAGGGAGATGATGGATACAAAGATTTATATCTATGTTTCCAAGATAGCCTCAACAATCACCTCAACCTTAAAAATTACCTCACTATTTGTTGTTTCTAACAGATAGCAATGAACTCTTAGATCTCTCCAGTTTACTTTAGTATTTTGGCTAACTTCCTCTTTGATGGACTATGTTTTTCTTTTGTAGCTATGGTCTGAGTTCTATTTGATCTTGTGATCATTCTTCTTTTAGCTCTCACTCAGGTGGTGTAATATTCTTCTTCACACCTTTCTTTATATCTCATTTTACCTTAGGATCAACAATCACTACTTTCCTTTGTTTTCTTTCCTTGAGCTTGGCAACAGCTAGCTCTATGCCCTTTGATTCTTTGGCTTCAACTTCTTCAAGTTTTTCATCCTCTCATTTTCCATTATTTATTTGAATTTGATGCTTTCCATGTTTTTCCTCAAGATCTTTATTCATTTTATTTCTTTAGCTATACATTTTGGGCACTTTTGTTTCCATCATCATTTTGATCTTGGCTATCTCGAAGGTATCAAATGACTTGGCATTCACGTCAATCTCTTTAGATTACAATACAGTTACAACTCTTGTAAATTTATTGAAATAATTACTTCATATTGCATTTCCCTTAGCCATGCAACCCTTGGTAGTACTGCTTGTGCTTAGAGAGTATGTGCACCAAGTTGTGGTGCCAAAAATGTGACACATAATTTTTAAAAAAATAATAATTCCAAAGCACATACATGCTATAGGGCGTATGTACTATAGTGTGTATGTGTTTTGGAAAAGTAAAAGCTTTTATAAATGAGCTGCAAATTCATGACCCATTTTATTCTATTTCGGTTTTGCATTTCTCCTCAACAACACACACGCGGATTGCAAAAATTGAAGAATTTTCTCACCCGCCTCCTCAACATGCTCCTTGATGACGAAGATCAAGATTATGATCATGTTGTATGTTTTCTACTCTTGTTTTTGCATTTTTTTGTAAGTTTTTACATTTTTTTGTAGGTTTTTTTAATTTTTCTTTAAATTTGTTTATTTATTTAGATTGCAATTGATTTCTTATTAGGAAATGTGAATAAAGAACTGCCAAATCCCCAACCAGATCAACAAAATCAAAATGAAAACCCTCCACAACAAGAGCAAGAAATTCTACAACTTGCACCGATTGGAAGACCTCCTCCTGGCACCCAAGACAACATAATGAATGAAATAAAAAGAGGGGAGAATGAATTAGAAATAGTAATTTGTAGGTTGAAAGCTTATGGACAAACCAATCCGATGAGAGCATAATTGACATCCTTCCTCAAGTCCATTATGACCCATGTATCTTTTGTTAGTAGTCAGTTAGATATTTCGCATGTTAAGAGGGATGAACAAAGAAGATATTATGTAAAAAAATTATTGTATCAAGATGTTAAAAAAAAGGAAATAGAAAAAGGTAGCATTTGTGGATTGTTTAAAAAGTATGGAGAACAAGATACTGTTAAACATACAACTGAAAGGTTCCCCATCCATTGGTGCATACATGATGGTATTATAAATAAATTTTGGGATAGATGGTGGATGGTCTTTGATGCCCCTCCCTACAATAATCATGAGGTCTCAATGTATTTCTTAAAGAAATTGTATTGTAAATTTGTCCTTAGGGATATCCCCAATTATTTTGATATATTAAAATCTTAGGGTAGAGGTGGGGGGTCATTGTTTGAGAGGTCGAGAGCATGTTGTGACCCTAATGTAGTTAGGGAACCTGTTGTCAAGCCATAGGGTGAGCATGTGATTATTCTTTTAGTTGTGAAGGAACATGTAGATACTAGCACTCTAGGGACTATCAATGCTTTGACATCGACTCTCATTCATTGCACCAATACATTAGTTGAGGAGGAGCCTTCTATGAATTTCTCTCACATGTGCACATAATGTGGATCCTTATGCACATTTAGCAGTCATGCTAGAGATAGTGTGGATGATGGGCTAGTCACTGATGAGTTCCTAAGTGACACATTTGGCATTGACATATAGGTAAATTACAATTATAATAAACTAATTTAATCACATTTCATATATATAGTGAATAACTAATTAATTAACATGTATTAACATTGTTTAAAATTTAGGGTAAGAGTGTTAGTGACCATTGTACAGATTCCTTGGCCCCATTTTTCATCCCGTCGACAAGTTGATGGGTATGTATCGATTTAATCATTTAAATTAATACATATATTTATTAAGTAATCATATGAAGGGCTGAAAATTTTTTTTTATGCATGTGCATCAATTCTCTACTAGACTATCAACATTCACAAGGGACTCTAAGCCTAGGCATGATATGAGCTTCATAGAGGTACATTTGTTTCATGTTAATTTAATTTATTTGATTATATTTGTTTCATGTTTTATGTTACATGTAAATTGTATTATATGACATGTAGCTATTGACGTATAAGATTCCTCCTCATCTTTTCTAGTCTATTGATCATGGAGTTACTACAACAATGGCTAGTTTAGAGTCATTAACTGAGGTATGAAAGAATTTTCTTAGTTGTAGTTGTTGTTTATAATAGTTAGTATGAAAATTTCTAATGTTATTTATAAGTGATTATATTGATTGAATTTTTGTAGGGCCTTATTACACCCGATCGTCCATGAGCATTTGAGGTGGACGTATAAAGATACTATTTGATGATGGTAAGAAAATAATTAATTTTGTGTGTACATATATTTGATTTCAATGTATAATAATTATTGATTCATTTCTACTTTGTTTGTATCAACTCAAGTTAGAGTAGAGCCTAAACAAGAGAATGAACAAGTGTGTGAGGAAGACCCCATCATCCCCATTATCTCCCTCCACACAACAACCAAAGACCTCTAGGGATTTGTTTCCTTTCCCTCATAGGAAGGAGAATATATAGTTGATAAACACACATGTATAGGCATTAGTGGACATATATGTTGAATTTTATGTCAGTGGACATATTTGATATACATTTGATGTATATATGAAATTTTATATTTGATGTATGACATTATTGGTTATCATAATATATTATATGTTTGTTCATGTATGACATTATTGGTTATCATAATATATTATATGTTCGTTCATGTATGACATTATTGGTTATCATAATATATTATATGTTCATTTATGTATGTCATTATTGGTTATCATAATATATTTCTTCTTTTTCTTCTTTACATTTTTAGTACATTTCATGTATTTCATTTTAATGTAAATTGCATCCAAAATGATGCAGAGTGCTCACACCAAAAGCTAGTGGATTCCCAGAAAGAATACTTTTAAGGCAACTGCCTTTCCCACCTTCCTAAGTGTCTTCAAAGACACTTTCTAGCTTGGTTACAACATTAAACAAACTTCTACCCAACTTCACAAAACCACTTGATCAGTTTCCCTATTCAAGACTTGGGAAGCAATAAGGAAAAAATGAGCAAATTTGAGAAATAGATCATAATCAACTTCTTGCTTCAAACTAACATCTTAGACACTTGAAGGAACACTAATAACTATCTCACAAACTTCATTCTATTATCTATTCCATCCTTCCAAGAGATACTTCAACATCTTATGAGTGAAAACAATCTTCCAACATCCTATGGCTATATTTTCTTTGCAACATGTAATTTGCTGATTTTTGGATAACTCTTCACAAAGGGAAGTGATTATGTTTCAAACCCATGAAATGACTATTAAGACAACCAAGAAGATCCTTAACATCTTCCACTAACTCCATTCAGTGATAACATGTAGTTAAAGTTGTATTTCATTCTGACAAAGTACGAGTTTATTGTTCCAAACAAGAAGTAATGATATTTGACAATAACTCAATGATCCAATTTACAAGTTTAACATGAGGAGTGATTTCTTGCAATGTAAAAAAATTAATAATCACCAACACCTTATGCCTCCTCTAAATTCATAGAGGGTATTTTTATCATTTGACATCCATTCCAATTGATTACCCGTTTCTTTGATTGGTTACAAGATTAATTTCAAGGTTTTTCAAAAAATTGCTAAAATTGTCAAAAAGTTGTTAGCAACTTTTATTGCAAAATACAATTTTTGCACTAACTCTTCCTAGAACTTAACCAAGTGGTTTTTGGTAACATATAGGACCTATATAAGGTGTAATGACTCTCAAAACATTTATTGCGTCAACTTATTAATAATAATAAAAAGAAAAAAAAAAAAATCGTTAGGACTAAGGCAACTTGGGTTTATAGGTGACCTCAAGTTCCTTAACCTTACAAACAAGGATTACCTTATTACCATATAAAAATAACAAGTTCAAAATGAGGTGTATGATCACTCCTTTACCTTCTATCATGAGTCTCCATCATTGGATGAGATGACATATCCAGTTGGCACAGTCAAAGATCAATGCCCTATGGCATTTAGTGACTCTTAGGGATGATTCGGTTCAACATGCCCAAGAATGTTCATGGACTCAACCAGATGGGAAGAGCTTGGTGCTAGTGTTTACCTAGCCATCCAAAGCTACTAGAATAGATAGTTCGATCCTATGAAAAAAGGTGAGAGAGATTTGGTAGTTGACAACTTTGTACTTGCCAATAATACAAGTTTCAACATCATCCGAGATGGCATTGCAAAATCAAAATGGAACAAGATCTCAAAAAAGAGAGAGGGATTATTGTAGATCTCTACAACATGGTGCTATAGCACCTAGAATCACATCTATACCCCGCACAAGCTCCAAGATATGCCCCATCAAAGATTGCTACTGTATGTCATTTAGTGACTCTTAGGGATAATTTGGTTCGGCATTCTCGAGAATGTTTGAGCACTTAATAGGATAGGAGGTGTTTGGTGAGGGAGATTCGATAGTTAGCAACTTTGTACTGGCCAACACTACAAGTTTCAGTATCACCCGAGATGGCATCAAAAAATTAAAATGCAATAAGATCTCCAAAAAGAGAGAGAAATTATTATAGGTCTCCACAACACGGCCCTATAGCACCTAGAATCACATCCATACCTTGCATGAGCTCTAAGATATACCACATCAAAGATCACTGCCCTATGGCATTTAGTGACTCTTAGGCATGATTTGGTTTGGCATGTCTAAAAATGTTTGAGTGCTCAATGGGATAGGAGGAGCTTTGGGCTAGTGTTTTCTTAGCCACCTGGAGCTAACAAAATAGATAGTTCGATCCCACGATGAAAGGTGAGAAAGATTTAGCAATTGGTAACTTTTTAATAAGATCTCCATAAAGAGAGAGAGGTTATTGTAGGTCTTCACACCATGGTCCTATAGAACCTAGAATCACATCTATACCTCACACGAGCTCTAGGATATGCCCCATCAAAGATCATTGGCCTATGACATTTAGTGACTCTTAGGGATGATTTAGTTTAGCATGCTCAAGAATGTTTGAGTGCTCAACAAGATAGGAGGAGCTTGGGGCTAGTGTTTACATAACCACCTAGAGCTAATGAAATAGACAGTTTGATCCCACAATAAACGATGAGGGTGATTCGACAGTTGCCAACTTTGTACTGGCCAACACTAAAAGTTTCAACATCACTTGAGATGGTGTCACAAAATAAAAATATAGTAAGATCTCCAAAAAGTGAGAGAGGTTATTGGAGCTCTCCACAACATAGTCCTACACACCTAGAATTGCATCCATATCTCACACGAGCTCTGAGATATGCCCCATCAAAGATCACTGCCCTGTGACATTTAGTGACTCTTAGGGATGTTTTATTTTGGCATGCCCAAGAATGTTTGAGTGCTAAATGATATGGGATGAGCTTGGGGCTAGGGTTTACCTAGTCTCTCAGAGCTAATGGAATAGACAATTTCATCACACGACAAACAGTGAGGGAGATTCAACAGTTGGCAACTTTGTATTGGCCAACACTATAAGTTTTAGCATCACTCGAGATAGGGTCACAAAATCTGAAATGTCCCTTTTCTGATTTTATATGATATTTACAACCTTTAATCAGATCTTTAAGATCAAACAACTAATATCACAAAGATCCTCCAAATTTCTCAAGAAACCCCAAATCGGGTATGCCAGAAATTGTGCCAAAAGCTTCACAGCTTCACCAATTATTAATAAATCTAAAAGTGGACATTTTTACAGAAATTTCAGCAGCATAATAGCCTAAAAAATGACATTTCCAGATTTGTATAACCTTTACACAACAGTTCTCAAATATAGGACAAAACTATGCTCATCGGGCTCCCGAAATTAACACAAAAATGCCCGAAAACACCACACAAACACTAATAAACTATCTCAAAAGTTTAATCATGTCTCAATACATATATTTAGCTCTATTTTAACAGCTTAAAGTTTGAAATACAGCAGCAACCAAAACTGATATGAAATGCTCAACTGAAAACACTAAACTCATGCAAAAAACACACCCAAAAACTCACAAATCTACACTGTTCAGCACAAAAGCAAACTCTGTATGAGCATGCACATGGAATGGCTTCAAACTCCCATCTTTAGCCTTCCTGGAAACCTGCAAACTCCCATTCTTGGGTCTCCTTCTCCACAGGTTTGGCAGCCTCTGAAGAATAACAAAGAATGAGCAAAAATCAAGTTCTGTCCTCTGCCCAAAAATGCCCCCAAACCCCTTAAAAGAGGGCATAACTGTAACTCATGTCCAAGAGAGGTTAATGAAACATATTTTAATAATAATTTTCATTTATTAGTCCAACGGTTTCCAAAGATTAACCCCCTTTTTCCGAAACTTCACTTTCTTGGGCCTGCCTGTCTTAGCAAAGATATATATTTTTTAATTATTTGAAAAGGGGACATGACAAGTCCTCCCCTCCCAAACATTTCTTGTCCTCAAGCAATCGCTGAACAATAAACCAATCAATCCACCTGGATCCCAAATGTGGTCATGAACTATACTACTACCAATTAACATAGGCTCCGGCAATATCCTCTGCAATATGACCAGGAGGAATCCATAATCAAACTGACAATTATAGCTCAACCAAACTCCAAAATCACAACTTCCATAGATAGAAACCCACGAGAGACAAACTCTTAGAACATCAAAACCCAAGTAAAGTGGACTACCAACACAGTAAATAACATCAACGCATCCCAGTGGCCTATACGGAATGCACAATCGAACTCTGCAACAATGGTGAATGCTCTCGAATGAAACTGTACCAAGTATGGAGAATCCACACACTGTACAACTCTTGTAGTCAACACAAATTTGCAAATCACCGGCCACTATCTCATAACCATAACTACCATGCACCCCTGATGGTGAAAAGCCATCACAAGATAAATAGCAAGAATTGGAACCCAAACCAAATCTTCCATGAACAAGTGATACAACCCACTGTGACTGATCACCAGCTAAGTCAGGAGATGTCATAGCCAAAGGAGTAGAATCAATAATAACACCCACTGAAGCATCACTCTGAAACTCCTGCTCTAAGTCATGTATTATCAAGCTGTCAACTATAGAACCTATCGCCATGTCATGCCCATCACAACTCTCATCTTGAGGCATCAAATTGTCCCATAACTGATGATAAGCACTAGAAACCAAAGCACATCTCTGTATGATTATCTCATCAACATGGTCATCAAAGGTAAATTGATGAGCGTACCTCACAGTGTAATGCCGATAGAATGCACCAATCTCAGTCAGTGGCTCAGACTATAATCCAAATGAAACTAACTGCAATTGATCATTAACCATGTTGGAACTAACTACTACCTCTGAAGATATCACCAAGGGAGTAGTGTTACTAGTAGGAACCATGCCAACTGCCGACTCACCAACATCACACATGATCTTTGATAAATCTCTAGTCTCTGTGCCATCAATACTAGAGGCCACCACCATGCCAGACATACAACAATCTGCTACAACACCCAACTCTACTAAACCTAACTCTAGTGGGAATGAACCTGATATTCCAATGTTAGTATCAAGAATGGATGCATCCCCATCTCCACTGTCTCTGACAATCTCGGCCATGGACATCCTCGGATCATCAAACACCACTGCTTGTGACTGTATAGAATCAGGTGAAGACTGTAGTCGCTCTAACTCCATGGTCACCTTAGCCAAATGAAACTGTGAGTCCTTGAAAGCCAACTGTGTACTCTCAAGAATCTCAGAAGTCACCACAAGCTGCTCAGTAAGCTCACTCACCTCATCTTCCTTGGCCAACAATGCATCATATGCTGTACTGCCCCACTTCATAAGATAATCTCTGTCGGCTACCAACTGCATATAATCCTGTCTCAGAATCTGGATAGCCTCCCATAAAGAGTGGAACTCTATCAAGGAAAGATAACTACCTCCCTGCTCATCACTAGTAGGAGAACCCATCCATAAACTGCTAACAACTGACGAGCAGCATCGAAATGTTGGCAAGTGATAGCAATGTCTTGGTCACTAACTCTCAACTGATTAGACACATGATGGCACTGGCTTGACTATCTCCTACAAACCTCCTCTGATGCACTGCCTAAAGGAGTATCGTCAAAGTTACTAGTCTCTAGAGTATTACCATCCATATCCTGTGAATCAAATGTAAAACTCATATTAACATACAGAGTATCAAAAACATTAGCATTGCTGTCCAACTCCTCTATACCCAAGGAAACTAAGTCTTCAAAATTGCCCACTGCATCCTCCTGGATGTCATCAATGCCAATATGATCCCGAGACTCATCTATACACACTGCCAAATATGAAATATCATCAACACATTCTAGCAAGTATGGTCGACTGGATATATGAGCAAAGGCCAACATCGGTGTATAAAAACTAATACCAATATTGGACAAGCTGCTAGCACAAGAAAAGACAACACCATGCAATCTGCTAATCAAATCCATGATAGCACCCAAACAAACACTGCTACAAAAAAGTGTTAAAGATCTCCTGTCAACTGAATCCCAAATGCCAATATAACAATCTTGAGTCCATATCTGTAAACTAGAATCAGCTGGTAACTCAAGAAAAATCCTCACTTGAGTAATATGACCAATACCAACTAACTCCACATACCTATCATGATGAGATAATGAAGTCAAAAGACTATCTTCACTCACCTTTAGCTGGCGGGATAAATCATGTGAAGTACTACCTGCCTCAACCTCATGTGATGAAGCATCTAACTGTGCCTGGTACTCTTTCTCAGCAAAGTCACGAATGCTCAATGTTTGCTCATCTCTACCAGGTATCTCACCATCTTGCACAACAACATCCTCATAATCATCATCTGAACCCACTACACTGTAGTCACTGCCTATTGTAACTATACCATCCTGAATACCTGTGGCATCACCCTTTGACAACCTGTAAACAATTGTCTCAATTTGAGTATCAAGTTGACCGTTACTATCAATCTATGTAATATCCTTTCCCACCACCTCCTGTGGCAAAGTAGAATCTGAGACCTCTACCTGGCTATCAGCTAGTTTCTCAAACTCCTCGTGCAAGTTCTTGGGAATTATGTCATCTGTCCTATGAGAAAATCTGCCAAATAGAAATCCAGTCAACTTATCCACCTTAGTTGGGTCAGATAACATGTCATTCATTATACGGTGGTGCTCAACCAACTGTTTAGACATGTCATGGCTTATTTTCATAAGTTTATCTCGAATGTCTAAATAACCATCCTTTCTACTATTTTGACTCTGGCTATCAATTGTCCAAGATCGTTTCCTCTGAGACTCTGTACTATACCTGTCCATTCTGGATAAAGTAGAGTGTAACCCCAATAGGATATAACTTCTTCAAACACCAAGAACTAACATGCAAATGATTAGAAGTAGCATGCAAGCATAGATTTGGACATGCAACTGATTAGAAGCAACATGCAACCACCAAATTATGACATGCAAGATCTGGGTAGTTGTCAAAACTGACATGCAAACTTCTACAACCACCAAATTCATCAAGAACTAACATGAAAATGATTAGAAGTAGCATGAAACCATATATTTTGACATGAAACTAATTAGAAGCAACATGCAACCACCAAATTATGACATGCAAGATCTGGGTAGTTGTCAAAACTGACATGCAAGATCTGGGTACTTGTCAAAACTGAAATGCAAACTTCTACAACCACCAAATTCACCAAGAACTAACATGAAAATGATTAGAAGTAGCATGCAACCATAAATTTTGACATGCATCTGATTAGAAGCAACATGCAATCATAACTTATGACATGCAAGATTTGGGTAGTTCTCAAAACTGAAATGCAAGATCTGGGTAGTTGTCAAAACTGACCTACAAACTTCTACAAACCCTCAGGCTGGCAAGATCATGGCTCTGATACCACTGAAATGTCCCTTTTCTGATTTTATATGATATTTCCAACCTTTAATCAGATCTTTAAGATCAAACAACTAATATTACAAAGATCCTCCAAATTTCTCAAGAAACCCCAAATCGGGTATGCCAGAAATTGTGCCAAAAGCTTCACAGCTTCACCAATTATTAATAAATCTGAAAGTGGACATTTTTACAGAAATTTCAGCAGCATAATAGCCTACAAAATGACATTTCCAGATCCATATAACCTTTACACAACAGTTATCAAATGTAGGACAAAACTATGCTCATCGGGCTCCCGAAATTAACACAAAAATGCCCGAAAACACCACACAAACACTAATAAACTATCTCAAAAGTTTAATCATATCCCAATACATATATTCATCTCTATTTTAACAGCTTAAAGTCTAAAATACAGCAGAAACCAAAACTTATATGAAATGCTCCACTGAAAACACTAAACTCATGCAAAAAACACACCCAAAAACCCACAAATCTACACTGTTCAGCACAAAGGCAAACTCTGTATGAGCATGCACATGGAATGGCTTCAAACTCCCATCTTTAGCCTTCCTAGAAACCTGCAAACTCCCGTTCTTGGGTCTCCTTCTCCACAGGTTTGGCAGCCTCTGAAGAATAACAAAGAATGAGCAAAAATCAAGTTCTGTCCTCTGCCCAAAAATGCCTCCAAACCCCTTAAAAGAGGGCATAACTATAACTCATGTCCAAGAGAGGTTAATGAAACATATTTTAATAATAATTTTCATTTATTAGTCCAACGGTTTCCAAAGATTAACCCCCTTTTTCTGAAACTTCACTTTCTTGGGCCTGCCTGTCTTAGCAAAGATATATATTTTTTAATTATTCGAAAAGGGGACATGACAAAATCAAAATAGAATAAGATATACAAAAAGAGAGAGAGGTTATTGTTGGTCTCCACAACATTTTCCTATAACACCTAGAATCACATCCATGCCTTGTACAAGCTCTGAGTTATGTCCCATCAAAGATCGCTGCCGTATGGCATTTAGTGACTCTTAGGGATGTTTTAGTTTGGCATGACTAAGAATGTTCGAGCACCAAATTGGATGGGATGAGCTTGGGGCTAGGGTTTACCTAGCCACTCAGAACTAATAGAATAGACAATTCAATCCCATGACGAATAGTGAGGGAGATTTGGTAGTTGGCAACTTTGTACTTACCAACACTACAAGGATGGGGTCATAAAATCAAAATAGAATAAGATATCCAAATAGTGAAAGAGGTTATTGTAGGTTTATGCAAAATAGTAATATAGCACCTAGAATCATATTCATACCTTGTATGAGCTCTGAGATATGCCTTGTCAAAGATCACTACCCTATGGCATTTAGTGACTCTTAGGGATATTTTAGTTTGGCATGCCCAATAATTTTTGAGCACTCAATGGGACAAGATGAGTTTGGGGCTAGGGTTTACTCAACCACCTAGAGCTAAAAAAATAGATAGTTCAATCCCACAACAAATGGTGAGGAAGATTTGGCAGTTGGCAACTATGTACTAGCCAACACTACAAGTTTTAGCATCACTTGAGATGGGATCGCAAAATCAAAATAGAATAAGATTTCCAAAAATTGAGAGATGCTATTGTAGGTCTCTGCAACATAGTCTTATAGCACCTAGAATCATATCCATACCTCATACGAGCTCTGAGATATGCCCCATCAAAGATTGTTTCTCTATGGCATTTAGTGACTCTTAGGGACATTTTTGTTTGGCATGCCTGAGAAAATTTGAGCACTCAATGGGATGGGATGATCTTGGGGCTAGGGTTTTCCTAACCATCTGGAGCTAAAAAAATAGATAGTTTGATCCCACAACAAATAGTGAGGGAGATTCGATAGTTGGAAACTTTGTACTAGCCAACACTATAAGTTTCAACATCACCCGAGATGGAGTCACAAAATCAAAACAGAATAATATCTCAAAAAGAGAGATTTTATTGTAGCTCTTTACAACACTATTCGATAACACCTAGAATCACATCCATACCTTGCACGAGCTCAGAGATATGCCTTGTCAAAGATCGCTTCCCTATGACAATTAGTGACTCTTAGGGATGTTTCGGTCTGGTGTACCTAAGAATGTTCAAGTGTTCAATGGGTGGGACAAGCTTAGGGCTAGAGTTTACTTGGCCACCTGTAGCTAACGAAATAGATAGTTTGACCCACAATGAATGATGAGGGAGATTTGGTAGTTAATAAATTTGTATTGGCTAACACTACAAGTCTTAGCATCACCTAAGATGCGGGCACAAAATCAAAATAGAAAAAGATCTCCAAAAAGAGAGAGAGGTTATTATATTTCTTTGAAACATGGCCCTATAGCACCTAGAATTGTATCCATACCTTGCACAAGCTCCAAGTTATGCCTCGTCAAAAATTGTTGCCTTATGGAATTTAGTGACTCTTAGGGACATTTTTTTCGGCGTGCCCAAGAATGTTTGAGCACTCAATGGGATAGGAAAAGCTTGGGGCTATGGTTTACCTAACCACCTAGAGCTAAAGGAATAGATCGTTCAATCCCACGATGAATGGTGAGGGAGATTCGGTAGTTGGAAACTTTGTATTGGGCAACACTACAAGTTTTAGGATCACATGAGATGGGGTCACAAAATCAAAACAGAATAAGATATCCAAAGAAAGAGAGAGAGAGGTTATTTTAGGTATTTGCACCACAATTCTATAGCAGCTAGAATCACATCCATACCTCGCACGAGCTCCAAGATATGCCCTATCAAATATCATTGTCATATGGAATTTTGTGACTCTTAGGGGACATTTCGGTTTAACGTGCTCAAGAATGTTTGAGCACACAATATGACAAGATGAGCTTGGGGATAGGGTTTATCTAGCCACCTAGAGCTAATGGAATAGATATTTTGATCCCATGATGAATGGTGAGGGAGATTCAATAGTTGGCAACTTTGTACTATCTAACACTACAAGTTTTAGCATCACTTGAGATGAGTTTTACAAAATCAAAATAGAATAAGATCTCCAAAAAGTGAGAGAGGTTATTGTATGTCTCTACAACATAGTCCTATAGCACTAAAATTCACATTCATACCTCACACGAGCTCTGAGATATGCCCAATCAAAGATCATTACCCTGTGGCATTTATTCACTCTTAGGGATGTCTTGGTTCAGCGCACTTGAGAATGTTCAAGTGCTTAATGGGATGGGATGAGCTTGGGGCTAGGGTTTACCTAGCCACCTAGAGCTAGCGGAATAGATAGTTTGATTCCACGATGAACAATGAGAGAGATATGAGCAAAATATGTATGCCTAGGCCACTTTATGCAAGATATGAGCAAAAGTTGGTAATTAGGAAATATTGGGTCTTTTTGAGTTTTTGGTCAAAATATCCTAGGATTAGATTTTTTTAGTTGTTTTTTAATAGTTTGAAACCTTTTCCAAGTCCTAAAAGTGAAATCTAGTGAACTTTGCAAAAGTTGCACTTTTTGTGCAAAATTGCAAAAGTTGTAAAAGTCGCTTAAAAATGAAAATCTGACTGGAAACCTTCTAACATTTGAAAATATGTTTCCCATGATCATATACCCAAGCATGGATAGTTACAAATTCCCAAACTTTGATTTACAAAGGTTGCTCAAGCAATTTTTTGAGCAACATTACAACTTTTGAGCAATTTTTGCTCTTTACATATTTAGGTCAAATGGGTCCATCTAGGACTATTTTAGGACCGTAGTCAAGATTATTAGGACCTATTAGGTAAAAAAATACCTTATTTTCCCATGAATATTGAAAGGTAATGAATAAGCATTTGGCTACTAGCTACAGATATTTCAAATTACATTGAAAATAATATATATTATTCTTTCAAGAAAAATGAGGTACTGATTCTAAAAATAAGATTAAAATGATTCCCATCAGTAGCATGGCCAAGAACTACCATTTTAAAAAAATGACCAATAGTTGGCCCCACTCCCCATACCTTCTCATTCCTATAGAAAAAAGTGTAATATACAAAGGAATATATACAGAGGAATTGCAACTACACCTATTAAATATACAAAGGAAGATATAGAAAACCTACTTAATAGAGAGATTAATCTGAGAGAAAAGGACATTTTAGAAGAAAATGGTTATCTTAGTGCCATCTAGGGTATGCTAATTAATTAGGATGAAGAGACAAAACTTACAACTATTGGGAAAGAGTGCACATGTACAAACACAAAATTTTTAGATAGAGAAGTAACAAGAGCTATAGAATTGTCCATGGAGCAATGTGAAGTAAAGCCTCAAATTGGCTCATTAGTAGCAAAAGAATTTGGTCATGCACTTCATTCTAGCACCATAGATGTTTCAATTAGAAATTCCTATTCATTAATGGCCTTGCATTTACAGGACTTGGGAAGCTAGGATACTCAAGTTGGGCACAATCCCTCAAAGTTCTCATAAAAATATATTAATGATCTTAATAGAATAACAAAAAGCTCATTGCCACCTTTAAATGGAGACTTGAGTTTAAATGGAGATTGTCAGTTCCCAAACATGTTCAAGTTAAGTAGATGACTGGTGTAGGAACACCCATTCTAGACTCATCAAAGAAGGCACCTAAGGATCCTAAATAGTTCACTTAGGATGGGTTATGATGCAACAGTGCATGGTGGAAGCTTCTAAAAGGCAAGCCACTAGGCAATTAGACAAGGTTGGAATCCTTCAAATTTCCCAAAAAGGGGGTTTAGTGCTAGGACACTTATCACAAGGATCAATAATGAAATTATCATAGGTTATCACAACCCAAACAAGGTAGGGAACCTAATCGTGAGGTTTTCTGAAATGTTCCCTTTTTTGATTTGATATGGTATTTCACACCTCTAATCAAATTTTCAAAATCAAACAACTGATATCCAAAGATCCTCCAAATTTCTCAAGAAACCCCAAATCGGGTATGCTAGAAATTGTGCCAAAAGCTTCACAGCTTCACCAATTATTAATAAATCTGAAAGTGGATATTTTTACAGAAAGGTCAGCAGCATAACAGCCTACAAAATGACATTTCTAGATCTATATAGCCTGTACACAAAAACTCACAAATGTAGGACAAAAACTATGCTCATGGGGCTCCCGAAAATAACACAAAATGCCCGGAAACACCAAAAAAACACTAATAAACTATCTCAAAAGTTTAATCACGTCCCAATACATATATTCAGCTCTATTTTAATAGCTTAAAGTCTGAAATACAGAAGCAACCAAAACTGATATGAAATGCTCAACTGAAAACACCAAACTCATGCAAAAAACACACCCAAAAACCCACAAATCTACACTGTTCAGCACAAAGGCAAACTCTGTATGAGCATGCACATAGAATGGCTTCAAACTCCTTTCCTTAGCCTTCCTGGAAACCTGCAAACTCCTGTTCTTGGGTCTCCCTGGAAACCTGCAAACTCCCGTTCTTGGGTCTCCTTCTCCACAGGTTTGGCAGCCTCTGAAGAATAACAAAGAATGAGCGAAAATCAAGTCTGGAATCCCCCCCAAAATGCCTCCAAACCTCTTTAAAAAGGGCATAATTGTAACTCACATCCAAGAGAGGTTAATGAAACATATTTTAATAATAATCATCATTTATTAGTCCAACGGTTTCCAAAGATTAACTCCTTTTTTTTGAAACTTCACTTTCTTGGGCTTGCCTGTCTTAGCAAAGATTATTATTTTTTAATTATTTGAAAAGGGGACATGACAAGTCCTCCCCTCCCAAACATTTCTTGTCCTCAAGCAATGGCTGAAAAATAAACCAATCAATCCTCCTGGATCCCAAATGTAGTCATGAACTATACTACTACCAATTAACACAGACTCCTGCAAGATCCTCTGCAATATGACCAAGAGGAATCCATAATCAAACTGGCAATTATAGCTCAACCAAACTCCAAAATCACCATTACCACAGTCAAAAAGCCATGAGACACAAACTCTTAGAATATCAAAACCCAAGTAAAGTGGACTACCAACATAGTAAATACCATCAATGCATTCCACTGGCCTATATGGAATGTACAATCCAACTCTGCAACAATGGTGAATGCTCTCAAATGAAACTATACCAAGTATGGAGAATCCACACATTATACAACTCCTGCAGTCAACACAACTCTGTAGATCATTGGCCACTATCTCATAACCATAACTCCCATGCACCCCTGATGGTGAAAAGCCATCACAAGATAAACAACAAGAAATGGAACCCAAACAAAATTTTCCTGCCATCAACTCCTCAGCATAAGGATCAATTGTTAACTGATGTACATACCCTGCAATATAATGTTGATTAAAAAAACCAACCTTAGTCAACAGCTCACCATGAACAAGTGATACAACCCACTGTGATTGATCACTAGCTAAGTTAGGAGATGTCATAGCCAAAGGAGTAGAATCAATAACAACACTTGCTGAACCATCACTCCAAAACTCCTGCTCTAAGTCATGTATTATCAAGCTATCAACTACAGAACCTGTTGCCATGTCGTGCCCATCACAACTCTCATCTCGAGGCATCAAACTATTCCATAACTGATGATAAGCACTAGGAACCAAAGTACATCTCTGGATTATAATCTCATCAACATGGTCATCAAAGGAAAATTGATGAGCGTACCTCACAGTGTAATGCCGATAGAATGCGCCAATCTCAGTCAGTGGCTCAGACTGTAATCCAGATGAAACTAACTGCAATTGATCATCAACCATGTTGGAACTGACTACTACCTCCAAAGATATCACCAAGGGAGTAGTATTACTAGCAGGAACCATGCCAACTGTCGACTCACCAACATCACACATGACCTTTGATACATCTCTAGTCTCTGTGCCTTCAATACTAGAGGCCACCACCCTGTCAGGCATACAATAATCTTCTACAATACCCAACTCAACTAAACCTGACTCTAGTGGGAATGAACCTGATATGCCAATGTTAGTATCAAGGTTGGATGCATCCCCATCTCCACTGTCTCTGACAATCTCAGCCATGGACATCCTCGAATCACCAAACACCATAGCTTGTGACTGTATAGAATCAGATAAAGACTGTAGTCGCTCTAACTCCATGGTCACCTTAGCCAAATGAAACTGTGACTCCTTGAAAGCCAACTATGTACTCTCAAGAATCTCAGAAGTCACCTCAAGCTGCTCAGTAAGCTCACTCACCTCATCTTCCTTGGCCAACAATGCATCATATGCTGTACTACCCCACTCCATAAGATAATCTCTGTCAGCTACCAACTGCATATACTTCTATCTCAAAATCTGAATAGCCTCCCATAAAGAGTGGATCTCTGTCAAGGAAAGATAACTTCCTTCCTGCTCATCACTAGTAGGAGAACCCCATCCATAAACTGCTAATAACTGACGAACAACATCAAAATGTTGGCAAGTGATAGCAATGTCTCGGTCACTAACTCTCAACTGATTAGACACATGATGGCATTGGCTTGACTGTCTCCTACAAACCTCCTTTGATGCACTGTCTAAAGGAGTATCCTCAAAGTTACTAGTCTCTAGAGTATTACCATCCATGTCTTGTGAATCAACTCTAAAGCTCATATCAACATACAGAGTATCAAAAACTGTAGCACTGCTGTCCAACTCCCCTGTACCCAAAGAAACTAAGTCTTCAAAATTGCCCACTACATCCTCCTGGATGTCATCAATGCCAATATGATCCTGGGATTCATCTGTACACACTGCCAAATATGAAAGATCATCAACACATTCCAGCAAGTATGGTCGACTGGATATATGAACAAAGCCCAACACCGGTGTATAAAAACTAATACCAACATCAGACAAGATACTGGCACAAGAAAAGACAACACTGTGTAATTTTCTAATCAAATCCATGATAGCACCCAAACAAACACTGCTACCAAAAAGTGTTAAAGATCTCCAGTCAACTGAATCCCAAACACCAATATAACAATCTCGAGTCCATATCCGTAAACTAGAATCAACTGGTAACTCAAGAAAATTCCTCACCTGAGTAATATGACCAATACCAACTAACTCCACATACTTGTCATGATGAGGTAATGAAGTCACAATACTATCTTCACTCACCTTCAGCTGGCGGGATAAATCATGTGAAGTACTACCTGCCTCAACCTCATGTGATGAAGCATCTAACTGTGCCTGGTACTCTTTCTCAAAAAAGTAATGAATGCTCAATGTCTGCTCATCTTTACCAGGTATCTCACCATTCTGCACAACAACATCCTCATAATCATCATCTGAACCCACTACACTGTAGTCACTGCCTGTTGTAACTATACCATCCTGAATACCTGTGGCATCACCCTTTGACAACCTGTAAACAATTGTCTCAATTTGAGTATCAAGTTGACTGTTACTATCAATCTGTGTAATATCCTTTCCCACCACCTCCTGTGGCAAAGTAGAATCTGAGACCTCTACCTAGCTATCAGCTAGATTCTCAAACTCCTCATGCAAGTTCTTGGGAATTGTATCATTTGTCCTGTGAGAAAATCTGCCAAATAGAAATCCAGTCAACTTATCCACCTTAGCTGGGTCAGATAACATGTCATTCATTATACAGTGGTGCTCAACCAACTATTTAGAAATGTCATGGCTTATTTTCATAAGTTTATCTCGAATGTCTAAATAACCATCCTTTCTACTATTTTGACTCTGGCTATCAATTGTCCAAGATCGTTCCCTCTGAGACTCTGTACTATACCTGTCCATTCTGGATAAAGTAGAGTGTAACCCCAATAGGATATAACTTCTTCAAACACCAAGAACTAACATGCAAATGATTAGAAGTAGCATGCAAGCATAGATTTGGACATGCAACTGATTAGAAGCAACATGTAACCACCAAATTATGACATGCAAGATCTGGGTAGTTGTCAAAAATGACATGCAAAATCTGGGTAGTTGTCAAAACTGACATGCAAACTTCTACAACCACCAAATTCACCAAGAACTAACATGAAAATGATTAGAAGTAGCATGAAACCATATATTTGGACATGCAACTGATTAGAAGCAACATGCAACCACCAAATTATGACATGCAAGATCTGGGTAGTTGTCAAAACTGACATGCAAGATCTGGGTACTTGTCAAAACTGAAATGCAAACTTCTACAACCACCAAATTCACCAAGAACTAACATGAAAATGATTATAAGTAGCATGCAACCATAAATTTTGACATGTAGCTGATTAGAAGCAACATGCAATCATAAATTATGACATGCAAGATTTGGGTAGTTCTCAAAACTGAAATGCAAGATCTGGGTAGTTTTCAAAACTGACCTGCAAACTTCTACAAACCCTCAGGCTGGCAAGATCATGGCTCTGATACCACTGAAATGTCCCCTTTTCTGATTTGATGTGGTATTTCACACCTCTAATCAGATTTTCAAAATCAAACAACTGATATCCAAAGATTCTCCAAATTTCTCAAGAAACCCCAAATCGGGTATGCTAGAAATTGTGCCAAAAGCTTCACAGCTTCACCAATTATTAATAAATCTGAAAGCGGATATTTTTACAGAAAGTTCAGCAGCATAACAGCCTAAAAAATGAATTTTTCAGATCTATATAGCCTGTACACAACAACTCACAAATGTAGGACAAAAACTATGCTCATCGGGCTCTCGAAAATAACACAAAATGCCCGGAAACACCACAAAAACACTAATAAACTATCTCAGAAGTTTAATCATGTCCCAATACATATATTTAGCTCTATTTTAACAGCTTAAAGTTTGAAATACAGCAGCAACCAAAACTGATATGAAATGCTCAACTGAAAACACCAAACTCATGCAAAAAACACACTCAAAAACCCACAAATCTACACTGTTAAGCACAAAGGAAAACTCTGTATGAGCATGCACATGGAATGGCTTCAAACTCCCATCCTTAGCCTTCCTAGAAATCTGCAAACCCCCGTTCTTGGGTCTCCCTGGAAACCTGCAAACTCCCGTTCTTGGGTCTCCTTCTCCACAGGTTTGGCAGCCTCTGAAGAATAACAAAGAATGAGCGAAAATCAAGTCTGGAATCCCCCCCAAAATGCCTCCAAACCTCTTTAAAAAGGGCATAATTGTAACTCACGTCCAAGAGAGGTTAATGAAACATATTTTAATAATAATCATCATTTATTAGTCCAACGGTTTCCAAAGATTAACTCCCTTTTTCCGAAACTTCACTTTCTTGGGCCTATCTGTCTTAGCAAAGATTATTATTTTTTAATTATTTGAAAAGGGGACATGACATTTTCCTAAGTTCAAAAGCACCAAACATAAGGATTATCGAAAAGCCTAATAAGGGAACATAATCCCAAACATGAATGAAAAGAGAACAATAACCATGTAATGGAATAAAAACACACCGTATACCTATTAAGGTCTATATACAATAGATAAAGTGATTCTTTTGTGTCCAAACAACACTGATATACAGTTACAACGGTTTGCCATTGAAAAGGCTAGTAGCCCTTCAAACTATAAATCGAACATAATATCAAAAAAACCCACATGAAGACACAATTTAAAGTGAGATTCAAACACCCTTTTAGGACATATAAAACATATGTAAACCCCACAAACTGGAAGAGACTAGAAGCCACTACTATAAAAACATTTGGAAAGTGTTGATAGGCCCAATTAAGCTATAGTTACACTACAAATATGCTTTGACATGTGCCAATATACAAAAAAAATATTGGAACATCTAGGGGCATGTGAAAAAAATCCAAATCCAAAGTTATAGACCTTGGATCACTCTAGAGAAAAAGTTATAGTGACTGTGGTGAAATGTTGAATGGTGCATGTATGGAGCCATACACCTAGGGTATGGTGGTAAAATTCATTCCTTTCTTGGCCATCTATAAAACTTGAAAAGTCATGAAGTACAC
Organism: Cupressus sempervirens; assembly: GCA_028749045.1. NCBI lineage: Eukaryota > Viridiplantae > Streptophyta > Pinopsida > Cupressales > Cupressaceae > Cupressus > Cupressus sempervirens. The sequence goes on from CM053790.1 coordinate 712,595,972, forward strand.
TAATAGGGCTTGCATTCCACCAAGGGGCATCAAATTTCCATGGTGGAAAGTGCCAAAACAACAAGGCCCTAGGTGCAACCCTTGGTTTAATGTTGATTTCTAGGCACCTTCATCAAAACTTGAATAACTTGCAAACTACAAAGGATCAAAACATTAAATTAAGTCAAATTTAAAGTCAACTCACCCCTCTAACTCTTGGGGTCATTGGTACATGTCCCAACATCTATACTAATCTGTACAATGCTTTGAAACATAGAATTTTGTAGGAAAAATAGGTTATTTTATTGATTTCTTGCCAAAATAAGTACATCATACCTATCACCCACCTGTAAGGGATAATTTAGATTGTCCCCAAAGGTTTTAAGGTTTTTTTGAACCAACTAGCCATTTGGGGTAGAGTTTTTGAAAGTTTAACAACTTTTTAAGAAGTTGCTCAAAAGTTGTCAAGCAACTTTTTGAGCAACTATAAAAAGAAAGATAATCAAACCAAACTTCCTAAAACAAAATATTTCTAAACAACCCAATCAACCATAGAAACTAGTACATCCTACAAAAACAATGTCAAAAATGCCTTAAAACTCAGAAACTCAGTAATTTTGCCTTCAAATATCATGCTATAGCATGCTGACCATACACAATGATATTAACTTCTCTATTTTAAAGGTATGGAAAGTCTTTATATATCCTCCTAGGTCTTTCCCCTTCATCCTTATGTTTTTCATCGGCCTCCTTCAAGTTTTAAAAGGAAAATCCAAAATTTCTTGCAAAATTGCAATATAGCAACTTTTGGAATTTTTCTTGCTTGCTCTTCTTAACACTTATAACTTGTTATTTAGGCCATCCCTTAGCAATTCCATGCTAGGGACCCTTCCCTAAGATAATGAAGCATCCCTTAGGTTACTCATTTCCCTATGACAATGTATGACTTCAATTTTAGGCCAAAATAGTGACTCTTCTAAGGACATTAAATGACATCCAATACCCTAACTACCACACCTAGGTCCAATGACCCTTATTCTATTTACAAGGCTCACTTGGAGCATAACACAACAAAAATGAAAAGGTGAGGACCCTATGATTCAAGTTTCTCCCCTCTCTCTCTCTCTCTCTCTCTCTCTCTCTCTCTCCGTCGCTCCCTCCTTCCATCACCCGCCCCCCTCCCCCCCCACCCCCCCCCCCCCTCTCTCTCTCTCTCTCTCTCTCTCTCTCTCCCTCCCTCTCCCTATTAAATTTAATGAACCAACTAGATTTGCTCTATATTTTAGTGTCTCAAGTATTGCCTCGTGGTATGACTCACAAACTTTCCAAAGAGTCTTATTATGTGATTTTCCACCATATTTTATGAAGTGGACATTTGATGCAAAAACGAGGTTTAAATAATAAAAAATCTTCCTCTCTATTTTCCAATCCTAAAATAACCAAAAAGAAGGGTTCTTCATAGAATATTGTCTAAACCATGCGCCAATTACAACCACCACACCGATATGGTACTCTAAATCTTCACCATCTATAATTGAGTGATCCAATTTTTGTTTGGCTTGGACATAATGACACAAATAATAATATGTCCCTTCTTTATTGTCTTTAGGTGCAATAATAACAAAAACATGGCCTGTAGTAATAAATGTACAAAATGCAATCATTAATTTAGAAAATAATTAGGTAAAAATTGTAAAGTGTTGGGTGATACGACATGCTCCCCTACCCACAGGTGGTTAATTATGTGGTGTTCCATGTTCACTAACAGTCATGGCTTTTGGTGCAACGGAAAATGGGCCCTACAAGTGGTATCAAAGCTATGGTTTTATTATTATAACCCTAGATTGAATCCATGGGAATGCATGAGAGGATAAAAGAAAAGTGCAAGATATATGAGTTTTTATTGCAGATCCACATAAATGAACAAGGGAACAATCCCTCCTAGCACATCCACCATCATGGATCAAAGTACACCAAGTGCTCCATCCTAGTATCCGCAACAAAATCAAAGTATCCAACATCTCAAACATGAATGATCTCACCTCCTATTATGTCACTGCCATTGGACATACATAGAAGCCATCCAAAGAGAAAGCCACCCAACCTGTTGCATTAGAAGATCATAAAATCCTATACCAACTAAAATTCTAAGCACAAATAACCTGATCAAGGTAATCACATGTATCCGCAGTTGTCAAAATATCCATAGCTAAAATAGCACCCACGACAAAGTGCCAACCCATCCAACTATCCATACCTCCAAAGGTATACCAAGTGAATCTCATATCACCGACATATCCAATCTATAACCTACAATCACAAGCCTCAAGAGCAATACCTACCACATATATAGCAAGAAGCTCTCATTGCAAAAGATAATGTCAAATCTATAATCAATCCACTCACAACATCTCAAAAAAGTGAATCCATGTAGTCTTAAGGACATCTACAATACATAAATTGATATCTTGCAAGAACAACTCTCATAACAAGTCTTCAATAGTCTCTCAAATTCTCCACAACCAATAGAGGAAAGAGATAAAAGAATAACCATGTCATCTCTCACATGACATATATGAGCACAAACTAGTGATCACAATCTCTAACCAATCTCAAATCCAATGTAAGCAAAATTGAACATCCAAAAAGATAACCAAGATCAGAAAAATCATGCAAATCATAACCCATATCATGTCCTTCTACACACACCTCTAGATGTAAACTGTGCAAGTATGATCTCCTCCATAAAACCCCAACAAGAAGCCACAACAACACCGAAACCATACCATATAACTAATCATGGATGTAAGCTTCTCACAAGAAGATCAAACTCAATAAACCATTCCTTATCCAAGGAAAATGCCCAATATAAAACCATCTCCCAAACTCAACTAGCATAACAACATATCACATGGAGATAACCAATGCTAAACCATCTCTCAAATGAACCCTCCAAAACTAACTCATGTACCGTAGCTCAAGATCCATATCCATGAAAGATAAGCATAAGTATAATGCAACTGAGAGAAATAATGGGCTATACCTCTCAAGTAGCAAACCGTCGAGTAGACCAAGAGTGGGGAATGAGAATGCTCATCAAGATACCCAAGTCTCCAACCAAGACTCATCTAAGAACAATCTCCTCTCAAGTCCATATTAGGTGACTACCCCTCAGACTTCCTGTTGAAACCATCAACCATCCCAACAAATACTTCTCTAATCCAAGAGAAATTAGCATCACCACCGTCTCTAAGTATCCACGAGCACCTGTAACCAATCAATCCATGCCAACTCCAAATGCAACATAGCAATATCATAAAGTATCCAGCTTATGATTAGTGTACTCAATACCAAGAAACTAAACCAAGATCAATGTCAAAGTTCCAACCATGGCCTTAGGAACATAAACATGTAAACATGATCTTACCATCTCAACCAAAGCGATAACATGCTCCATATGAACATACCATAACATGTCACAACTCTAAATGTGTATCAAGAGTATATCATGACATAATAATGAATCCATCCTCACACCAAGGATAAAATATCAAATAAAAGCATAAAATATACCTTTACCAAGAACCCTGTGAGTCCTCAAAATGCAACCATCTCCACACACAAGGAAGAAAACCATCTCCACATACCATGAAGAACCAGCTCCAAACACCATGAAGATAACCAAGAGCTCCATAAGTCCTCAAGATCTAACCATCCTCACACACCATGAAGATAACAAGTGCACCATGCAAATGTCAAAGATGCTTCTGCAGCAACAGGATCTAAGACAAACCTCCAACATCTGCAAACACTCAATAAATATATCAATGCCAACAACTTCCACTCAACTGTGGTACTAAGTCACCCATGGCATCATAAAATTCATCTCCTATATGAAGATCTAAACCAAACCATGAACTAATCTTGCATTGTCACCCCATCACTATCACAAGCTCCTACTAAACTATGTATCTAAGCTATCCATGACACATGATGAAAAACTCCATCCTTTGTATATCCAATCATGTCATGCCAAAATTCATGGCACCACAATTACATCCATGAACTGTGCATTTGTCTCTCAATATGTCTAACATGTCAGCATAAAATAGTCAACCATAATCCTCCACCATGACTGTACCTGGTAACAACATCTCATCCCTTCTACATGAAGGAAAAAAAATTCAGCAAATCATGTGACTCAAGGCATAGACAATCCAAATCCAAGCCACCAATTTGAATATGCATCAATAATGAAAGATCAATGGACAAAGACAACCCATAACCAAGCCATAAATGTAACATGTAAGTATAGACTGCTTACAAAAGTGCACAACTTGTAGATCCAACAAGTCATCATACATATCCAAACCAAATGTTGATAACCATATCATCATGAGACCAATTTGAATAATGAACTAAGTATACAATGACATCAAATCTTAAATCTCCAATGCCATAAACTCGTAATGTTACCATAGTCAAAATATACCATAAATTGTTTAGATCAATATATCACCAAATAAATCATGCCAAAACTACACCAAATCTAAACCAATGTGTAGAGCTCTCCAAGAGCTTTCCATTGACTACTCGAAGTCCAAAATCCAATTCTGTATACCTAAGTTATGCCCTAATTCATGCTCAAAATAAACAACATATGACTTTAGGGCTCTTAAAGCCTAAAAAAATATCAAAATCATAGAACCAAACCTACACCATGTTATAGTGCTCTGAATTAGCTTTTCAATGCCTATAAGAACTCTAAAATTCAATATTCTAAGAGAAAGTTATCGCCATTTTACTAAGACAACCTTTTTACCATTTTCATTGCGATTTTTTTTTTTTTTTTTTTTTGTGACGAAAATTCCAACGAGATTAAATTTGACGGCTATCATGGGTTGAAACCAAAAAAATCTCTCATTTCTTCTAAGCATGGCCGAAATAGGGCATATTATATATCAAAATTTATGAAAATATCAACCCGGATGTAATGGTGAGGTCTGTTTTTACCCAGGATGTCATTTTTGCATGCTAGTGCCCAAAACCCTCATTTAAATGAAATATCCAAAAAATTATTTTGTCCAACAATTTCACATGCTCAAATCTTTTAACATTCCATCATAACAACAAATCAAAAAACCCTCAAATCTGCAATAAAAACTCATATATCTTGCACTTTTCTTTTATCCTCTCATGCATTCCCATGGATTCAATCTAGGGTTATAATAATAAAACTTGGCTCTGATACCAGTTGTAAAGAAACTTGGTAAAAAAGAATATAATTGTTTTCACATAAAAAACTCATCCTCCAAAAGCATCCATCACCATATATTATTCAGCAAAAATACCATTGCCATACAACTATGGAAGCCTTCATGGCCATAGCCACAACCGAGCAAACTATGTGAACAAGCATGAATCCACACATCCCATGCCATGCTTCCAACTTTCAGAAATGCTCTGTTGGCTAACCTGTCAAGCCTTTTCCTGCTTGACTCTTACCTTTTCTCCTTCTTACTTTCTACAACAACTACCCTTCTGGCTGCTTATATAGTAGCAAGTTCCACAAAACCACTAAGTGGTATTACATAAACCATGTGCTACCTAACCCATTGACCCCACATTTAATATTGGACAATTAATTCTTTTTTCCAATATTAAATAATTACATAAAATATTATCACAATGTTACAATACAATTCATTAAGAATATTCCATAAGAATTTTTACATGTTGCACATCCATCTAGGCACAACATTACACAATAAAATAAAATAATAAAATATAACAATATTATGCAATGTGTGCAACACCCATTATCTCAACATAAAGTTACATATTGAAATTACAAAGATACACACACGCACACATTACCAGGTTGCACTAGATCTAAAAAGTGGTCAAATTCAATGTATGAATCCATCTCTACCATTTTCAATACTTGTGGGGGACAATAGGTGTCATTTGGGTCAAAAATCGATATATCCCATTCGTCCACCCATTCAGTCGACTCACACTCATCCCAATTTTCCTTTGCACATGATGAGAAATAGCATGCCATTTTTCATGTGTGGATACTCCATGAACCTGCATCAGAGCTTCTAAAAGTGCAACTCAGTTGATCTTGTTAGTGTACAACAATCTTCATATGGTGCAATGTTAGTATTATCTATCAACCAAAAAAAATCTACAAACCGTAGAATCACCTTCCTTACCTAGACCCATTGCAGCATTACAACACTAGATGATGGATTTTTCATCTATCAATATTGGTCCATCTTTTAACTTTAGTTCTTCATAAGCTAAGGCTCTTTTGATGCATGCACCATCATGCTCTTCCTATCCATGACTAGCCTCTGTGAAATTCCACATATATTGAATTCTAGACAACCTATACATCTTGCTCAACTAATAGAACATCCATGCATTCTTAAATTGAGATGCACAATTGTTTGACTAAGTAATGTGTTGATGATATGGTATGCCCTTGTTAGCCAAATCTTCATAAAATAGTTAAAAAAAGCCATGCACAAACTTCATAGAATGTGATCGATCATCACTGATGTAAAAATGGTACTCCCTCAAAATCTTCCTATCATCCTCTGTACTTATAGGTGAATGCATGAATGTTATGCGAACAAATATGAAAACCTACGTATAAGTATAATACTTTTCTTGCACCTCATTTTGTAGTTGTAATGTGTAGTTCTCTACGAAGTCTACAACTGAAACAATGGTATCTAGTGGAAATGTATCCTTGCACAATTTGAATTGCAAATCCAGCCATCAAGCTGTATGTGTATGCCTTGCATACTCATAAATAATCTTTTCAAAAAAAATCTTCATGAACTCATACAAAATAACCTTTTAAATGACTAAATCAAATCTTTTACCCTTTTTCCCATCTTTTAGAGCATATGTCACTATCTAATATTTTTCATAATCTACTATTTCATTTCCAATTGCATGTGTACAATCCATATGTTCACAATTTGATAAAAGTTACAAAGAACCACAAAATAAGTATGTACCATCCAAGACTGATGTCTTGTAAAATTGTTGGTTGTCCCCTATTTCACATAAAATGTTCGATATGAATTCTCTTGAAGATCTAGGTGACTCATTCATGTCACAATCCTGCAAAACAAACTTAGAATGTAAAAATACACATATATGCCTTAAAACATCAAAATGGTTAAAAAATTCAATATGTATCCTACAACAAGAAGGTGTGCATGTGTGATTTATCTCCACATAAAAAGGTTTACTCATCTCAAATTTTTTTTGACTTATTCAAATTTGAGGATACATACCAATAAATTTTGCAAAAAATTGTGTCTGAGTTGAGTCCAAAAAATGTTTTACATGTGGATTGTGAGTTTGGCTACCAATCATCCTTCTTACAAAATCTCTTTGATTAGGAGAAACACATGTGTTATTTGTCAAAAAAATTTCAGTCAATGATTTCAAAGCTTCACTAATTTCTTTATCTTTTTATGGTAGTCTACCACTAAATGTTCATAACTCATTTTTTGTTGGATCTTCCAATCTCTCAGGCTTTAGCATGGCTCTCCTTAGAGTACGTCTACCAATTTTTAATATTTTTTTTATCTTTCTCATGAGTTAAGCTTTTTTCATTTAGGTACTTACTATTGTCAATGTAAGTACTCATCTTGTGATATTACTATCTTTAGTGCATGATTTAGAACCTACTTTGTCATAAGCACTCATCATGTTCTTTACAATGCTTTTTTCATTTGAATTGTCCATCATTCTTAGCCCAAGAATCTTCATGATAGGCCTAAATTTCAAATTCTTCATCATTTCAAAAAATAATTGGCATTGACCTATAATATTTAATTCTTCAAAAAATAATCTCCATGTATGATTAACTTTTCTTTGACAAGTATGCTTGCTAATCTTGTCAGGCATTGATTTCAAAATATTAGTATCAATATCAATCAAATATTTTGGTCTTCTAAAACAAATTCTAGGAGGTATAATAATCTCTTTCATTCCTTCAACATTTTGAACATCAACATAAGGTTGAGTGCTTTGTGTACCTTGAACCGAAGATGACATGCCTTGGCAATAAGATGAAAAAGATAGAATATCACCTACTTGATATGTTGATGTTGTGCCTTCAACATAACATGATGGAGTGTTTACATTCTTAGATCTACAAATTAGTGTCTCTTCAACATTAGATGATGATATGACTCCAACATTGGAAGATGGTGTAGCTTCAGAATTCAATTGTCTTCTTAAACATAACAGTCTCATTTGTTCTCTTTGTCTTTCCAATTCTTCCTCTTTGTTTCTTTGTATTGATGGTTCTTGTTCCTCTTCGAAAGTCAATTATTCATTATTGCTTTGCAATTTTCTTTGTTTATGTAGTAGTTTAATTTTATCTCTTTTAATTACCAAATCTCTCTCCCTCTCTTTTGTTGTTTGAGATTTTGGTTTCTTCCTTGGCATGATGATAATTTCTAAATGTCAAATTATTCAAATATCTAAATTACTTACAATTTGTAGATAAAAAATCATTCAAATCCATATATAAATTACAATTATTTCAATGAATACAAAATAAATATTAAACAACTTGTCAAATTTTTAATCATTTCCAAATAAAAATTCACTCAAACATACAAATTTAAATGAATTCAATATATATTAAGCATGTCAAATTATAATCAAATTTGTCTCTATATAATAACAAAGAATTTTTAAAAAGGACTACACTAAACTTTTCTATAGAAAGAATATTCAAAAAGCCTTCAAATAGTGTATCCAATGATTGAATTTAGTGTTTGCTAGCTTCAAATAGAATGAAAGAATATTCAAAAAGCCTTCAAATAGTGTTTGCTAACTTCCAACAGCTTGAAACTCATGTTTTCTATTAGAACAACAGAATACACAACAGATAAAAAGCAGAATATGGATCAATAGGGACCCAAACTTTCACTATGACCATTTTTTGGTGTTTCTATATAGTGCGTATGCACTATAACATAGATGCACTATAAAGCATGTATGCACTATAGGTTTACAAACTATGTGAAAATAATCTCTCGCTATCCAACCACCCTTCATCCCCTACTCACTCTTTCACACTCTCTCTCTCCTCTCCCATCCCTACTCTCTCTCTCTCTCTCTCTCTCTCTTTCTCTCTCTCTCTCTCTCTCCTCTCCCATCCCCTACTCTCTCTTAGGCTACTCTCTCTCTCTCTCTATCTATCTTTCTCTCCCACCACCTACTCTCTCTCTCTCTCACTCTCTCTCCTATCCCTTACTCTCTCTCACTATCTCTCTCCTCTCCCATCCCCTACTCTCTCTTGCTCTCTCTCCTCTCGCATCCCCTACTCTCTCTCTCTTTCTCTCTCAAGCTACTCTCTCTATCTAATTACCTCTCCCACTCTATCTCCCACTGCCTACTATCTATCTCTCACTCTCTCTCACTCTCATTCTTCCTCACCTACTTCTTAGTATCTATCACTCACTCTCTTCCATCTCCCCCCCCCTCTCTCTCTCTCCATGTCCCATCGTCTACTCTCAATCTCTCACTCTATCTAACATCCCCTACTCTCTATCATTCTCTCTCTCTCTCTCTCTCTCTCTCTCTCTGTGTCTCTCTCTCTCCTCTCCCATCCCCTACTCTCTCTCATAGGCACACACTCCCATCCCCCCTCTTTCTCTCCCTCTCCCACTCCCTCTCTTATTTCCTACTCTCTCTCTCTCTCTCACTCTCTATCTCTCTATGCCATCCCTTATATTCTCTCTCTCACACACTCCCATCCCCCTTGTTGGTGTTTGAAAATGTTGGAGGTGTTTCAATTATCCCAATGAGAATATGACATATATATGGGCAACTAACTCCCATTTCTAATATACCATTTTAGACACTAGGCCAACTATAAGGCTAGACCTTTCTTCTACTTCAGGCTCTACAAGACCTAGGCAGGTAGACCTTAGATTCAATTGATACTGTACCAGTGCAAAACATATCCCTGGATCTATTTACTGTAGATGAAAACCCTTATTATCTCCTAATAATTTATGTAATAACATAGATCTACAGTAACTAAATGCAAATCTATGACATTCATAAGATGAGTGAGGGTTAGATTGTTTAGCTCTTCAACATAACACGTAAGATGATTTGAATTTCATTTGGTTTTATGTGAGTGGGAAAAGTGGATGAAAACCATGTATAGACAACAAGTTAATGACCCTGTAGTTGATTAGTGCTTGATCCATTGGGAAAATTCATAAATCTCCCTCATGCATTTTGGATATTTGATAATTATAAATATATTTAGATATATGATCTATCCATTCACCTTGTAAATAGACATCAATGTTCAACTTAAATCTCATTCTTATCGGATATCCTCCTCAATAAACTTGCAACCCTATTGAATCTCTGAAGCATTTACATAATTCTTTGAATTACAAGCCACAATAAAGAAACATAAAACCTTAAGAGACTATACTTATGATATAGGCTCTTTTTTCGAAGACTATAAAACATCACAGCTCAACTAAGAGAGGAGACAAGATTTAAACTGAAACTAAACATCTGTTGTTCCTTGTATTAATTTCCTTGAAATAATACATTCAAATGCATGAAATTAACTCATAAATCACCTAATAAACTAGACTATACAATAACATATGCTATCATACAAGAAAGAAAATGGAAGGAATGTGAAGCTGATGGGATGGGAAGGGGGTATCACAACCAAAGCAAAAGCTTCATTGTCTGGAACCAGCACATCTTAGGTCTTCCATTCAAAATTCATTAATTCCAAGGCTAGTTCTACTAAAGCTTCATTCTAGAGAAAACTTTCTTAATTTTTTAACCCTTACAAAAGAGAAGAAGAAAGCATAAATAGAAAGGAGGAAATTCTCGGATTGAATCTATAATTGACATGTGTCACTTTAGAATTCTCCTTCAAGAAGCTGAAAAGAATCTCTCTACATTCTCTCTTCAATTGCCATAATCAAAATCTTTTATTTTACCTCTCAAGTGCATCAAATATCCTAGAAATTTGATGATGAAAGAATGCAACTAATTCCTGATGTTAAAACGAACACAAGGTAAAAGTAACAAATCAGTTGAAATGTAACTTCTAGAATGCAAGAAAATTGTTTAAAGTTGGTTTTATTTACATTCAAATTCCAAAAATACTTTAGAACTACCCTCTAACCAATTCTAATGCTCCATGAGTAAATCTACTCATTCCATTGAGAAGGCCCTGAGAATCAAAAAATGGCTTATAGCTCAAACTAGTGAGCACTTATGCACAAATTGACTTAATATTTGGAAAGTTTAGATCTTCTTGATTCTAGTGGTATATTGGAGCACCCATTTTTGATAAAAAAAAATGCCTATGTTATGCCCTATTAAAGATCATGCCTTTGTCTCATGGGTTCCATAGCATTTTAAATTTTCAAATTTATCCATTTATAAATTTAAACTTTATCATAAATCCTTTCAGATTTTAAAAAACTGTGTATGGGAATGTCTTTGGACAAGTATTTCAAATAATTGATTTAAAGTCATTCTTGAATTTTCCTTACCCATGAATTTTGGGTCAACCTTCCTTGGCCGCTTGCCATGTGTTGATCTCTTATTGGCTCACTTTCTATACAACTTGCACCACATCATCACCAACTCTTCATGCCACCTCAGCATTGCTATCTCACTATGGTAATTATCATGCATCTTCCCTATAGAAAGATAGCAACATCCAAACAATCAGGACATGTGTCGCAATCTCCTTCCATCTCCATTTTATGTGCCATGTCATCACAATAGGGACCCATCACTATCTCACTACCACTTGTCAATTTTTCATTCACTGACACTGCCACATCACTACCACACAACACCCATGACTGTCTGCCATATTTTCATGGTTTTTTGGTGACTCGCTATGTCGCTAGCAAGATTTTTGAGATTTTTCAGCTAGCGATGTAGCAAGGCACCAAATTTTTGAGTTTTCTAGTAACCTCGGACTTGCTGATGTCATAGTCTTGGTTTGCATGCTCGCATTCAAAATTTTATTTTTCTTTCCTCTAGTTGGGACCCACACACGTGCAGCTTTGCCTCCAAAAGGTGCTTGTGTTGTTGACACTAACCACTTTAGTGCAAAGGTATTTGAAAACTTAAAAAGACCCTCCCACAATGAATGTGGGATAAAACAAATTTATGGTTCTTCACTCTATTCTGCGGCATCATTTGGGTGTGAACCTACAGTTGGCTCCTTAAACTCCATTACCTCTACATGAATAGTTGTTCTCCCTTTTAATTTCATTGATTTCTCTTATTAAAAAAATTTGGGGACTTCTCTTTTGAATGCGGGTTATCCACTATATTGCATCTGGTGCTCACTTCTTTCAAACTGGCATTTTCCTTCTTGTAAGATGTGGCTCTTTTTTAACTATGAATATTTTTTCTCATGCTAGCTATTTCCTTTTTCCTTTGGCATGTGGGGTGTCTTCTAATCATTGTGGGTTCTAAATTTTTCTAGCCCCTATGGCTTCCTCGACTCTCATTAATTGCATAGCTTGGCATGGGCATCTTTGCAACTGTCCCCTGCTCTATGCCACATCTCTAGCTTGTCATGTGGGCACCTCTCCTAGCCAACTACATGGGAGTCTTCTTCTAAATTAGATGTTGTGCCCACCCATTCTTACCTAAGGATTTTCTTTTTATGTTGCATGGGACATTTATTTTGACTAGCATGTATGTTCTTTTTTTATCATGCTCTTGCTTTTATAACCTCTAGCTCCAAGGTGTGGTCTTAGCATTTAGTGTGGAGCTTTAGCTTAGTATCATGCCTTTACTAGCTGATGCTTTTGCTCCTTACGTGGGGTCCTCTCTAAATTGAGATGCCTCCTTTTTCTATGTTCAATCGATGGCTCATTCCCTTGGTTGTTGCGACTTTGACAATGACTACCTTCTTTTAAATGTGAATGTTGTAGATTAAGACTATTGGAGTCATGTTTATATAGTATATATTGCATGGTGTCCAACATTAATATTATTAAGCAAGATATCCATAATAGCAATTGCCCATAATCCTATCGATTCTCCCATTTTTGGTGGAAAGATAACTATATCAATGGATTAGAGTTATCAATTGCATTGAGGGAACCAAACTATTTTTTTGAGTCCTTTATAATGAGGGTGCCCCTCTATGACTGTAGATTTTTTTCAACTCCCCTTTTGAGTGGAGTTCTCTTTTATGTTGTTGCATTGATTACACATTCACAAAAGACAAATGGAGAAATCCAAAACTCAAAACTTAATGGGATTCCCATCATTCATCAACTATTATTTATGTCTACAAGTATAAAAATCTGCATTGACTCAGAGCATCCCTAGGAGACCACATGCCTAATTCATTGCTTGAAACTTATCACGTGTTGAAAAGGGTGACATATGAGCACCAAGGAAGACATGAACTAAGGAAAACACTAATCCCTCCCTATTGAGTTTGTCAAATGTGTACTGACCTCCACTATTCTGTTTTCACCATGACAAATATCACTTTGATAAGGTTTGGGGATTCTTTTTTCAATTTGAACCTCACACTTTCTGCTCAAAAACTTTGACTTGCACATATTTTCATCAATCTAACAAAATCAGTCGGACCCCAATGTAGGTCAGACTAAATTTTTTTCATTTTTGAGCAACTGATGTCTTAAATTGATCAATTAATCATTTTGAACTAATTAGAATTAAATTTGATCACTGAATGATCATTAAAAATTCAATTTATCACCTTTTGCCAACTGTCAAATTTGTGCCAGGACTTCCTTTGATTGGCTTTAAAAATTGACTCGAACAGATAATTGGGCTCTAAAATATGGTACACCAAATCTCTATTTCACATACTTGCACCATGTCGAATCTCGTCTCAAGATGAATTTGGGGTCAAAAGATATTCATTGTCAAAGTTGCCTTCTTAGAATTACCTGCAAGTAAACATGTCAGAAAACACTAAACTGGGTTTATAATCGGCTTTGAAAATTTTGCAAACTAACAGTTGAGATTCTAAAAACTAGGGCATTGATACTTTGTGACGAGGAGAGTATAAGTATATGATTTGGTCTCATGAAAAATCACGAGATACATTTAGCAGGCAATCAAAGTAGGCTACTCAGAATTTGTAAATTGGAAACATGACAAAATATTTTTTGCGAATGGAATTGACCTAGAAAAGTGTGAAAATGGATTTGTAATGACTTGCAAACTAACACACTCAAATTATTTTCAGATGAAAACGTAGTGGTACAATCCATTTTTTCTCACCTATCATGGACTAGGAGTTATGACATCACAAACAGGGGTTCCGACAAATCTGCACTTCATGACACCAATAACAAAATATAAATTGCATTTGGAATCACATTTTGAAACTTTATCAAACAGATTTGTGATAAGCTGAAACTTGAAACATAAGAATTCTTTGATGTCTATAATGCAATGCAAAAGAAAATTTAGCATTTTGGTTAACAGGGTAAAAATTATAACACATCAAACAGGGCTTCCCAAAATTATGAACAAAGTGGATCAACATGAAAATAGTAAACTACCAACTTTGAAGGATTCAAAACCTAGTCAAACGGACTCAAAATGACTCGAAATTTGAAACATAGGCTCTTAGGTATAACACATGGATGCACTAAATGGAGGGTGTTAGAAACATTAAACACCTTAGGGGCCTCAAAGGTACAATCAGGTACATAGGCATTCATTAGGGTTGATTTGATTCAAACATTGAAATAGACACTCAAAATGGGAACACAATTTTGAGCGCTAAGAGTGGCTTTGTCTGGGGATGCATGCCCCTTGCGGGGATTGCAAGATTTTAGATCTCTGGAAGAAGTAGACCACACACTTGATAGCAAAAAATCCTCTCGAACATCTTTATTGTAAGTAGGAAACAACTACAACTACTATGTACAAATGATGGCCCTGAGCCACTGGAAAGTTTTCAAAACTTCTTACCTATGTCATATACCTAACTTTCATTTACATCTCTTTGAGGTAAGCTGAAATTATCTTTTTAAGTTTTACACAATTAGATTAGCATCTTGAATTGCATCACTTTGCAAAATGAAATTATCATCATTCTCATAGTGCCTATAAAATTCAATCTTCATTCTCACTATGAGAAAAAACATTAGCATGCTCATGATTACACAAATTAAATTGAGAATCAAAAGCCCACAATGATTCATGCATGCTGATTGGAAACACAAAAACTTCATAATCTACACCATTCACCAAGTTGCATGTACCAAAAAATTGCAACTCACCTTTTGTCTTCGGCTGTGAAGAGTATGTGAAATCTGATTGTTTCCTACTCGCAGTCATGTTATTCACTAAATCAGATTTATTTTCCATTGAAACCTCTTCAAACTGAAACAATTGATTAGTTACCAAGTCTGAAAAACTATCATGAAAGTTTTGACATTAATCATGTTGATTGTGATCTTCATCAAACAATTCATTAGAATGAACTTTGAACTTATCATTAGCATAGAGTGCAAACTCAAAATCAGATTTATCACTTCTAGCCTTTGCTTCCTTGTTATATTTGAAACCAATTTCAGTATAATCAACATGATAAGGATCTAAAAAAATATTAAACTTCTCCCTATTGGTACTCTCCTTGTTAGAAAAGTCATCATGTGTATTGATAATTGATCTATTATCAAATACACCTCAAAAACTAGACAACGAATATTCTAATTCTATAGCAAATTCAACATCAAACCTTGGGGAAATGACCTCACCTTGATAAGAAATACTACAAGGGACAACATGAGCATCTAGAGAATCATTTGCATATCTTTCAAGATCATGAGCTAGCAGTTCTGAGATTTCATCAACACTCAACAAGACTTCATCTCAAGTCTCTTCTCCTAGGTTATGATCATAAATTGGCTGATATGAAAAGATTACAGCAGAAATACCATTAACATGAAAATCTTAAAAACTAGAATCCATAGTAAAATATATTACCTCTTCTTCACACAATACCTCTTTACTAGGTGTGTCATTCTCATCTTTACCAAATGAAGAATTATCCATACTACTATTAAAACTTTCCACACTCTCATGCATATTGTCACATGATTCATTTTCAAACTCATAACCATCTTCATCCTATTGACTACAATCATCTAATCTAGTAGATCTAGAATCCATTTCTTCAGAATCACAAGAAATGTTGTCATTTTCTATGGATTCACTAGACTCACTACTACTTTCAACACATTCACATTAGCTATTTAAGTCATTCTCAAATTTCTTGAAAAGACTATCAACATGAAAAATATTTTGTACCCTCAAATGTGATGGCCAGTTGATTGAATTAGGTATAAAGACATCTAAGAAAGCAATAGGCCATGGAGATTCCTTGGATCTTAAAGACACGTGCAACTCCATAAGTGCTGATTTAAACTTTTCATAGATCTGATCATCTTCTAGACCTTGAACATTTCCCACTAGATTTCTTATAAGTCTGACAATCTAATTGCAAATAGATTTCTTAATTTCTATCATATCTTTCAGCACATCTTCATATCTTGGTAAACTAATTTTAGATCTAAGATCTAATTGCATTATAAAATAAAACTTCTACCTCTTTCTTCTAGTGCTAAAATCATTGAATAGAGGCAATCTTTTTAAACACTTGACCTTCATGAAAAGAAACATGAAAACCAAAATACCTCAAGTGTTGATGCTGAATTTTGATCTGCTATTTTGGCATAGGTGCAAGACTAAAATTGCTTCACAACACTAGTCAAAATTTGTAGAGCCACCACCTCCTTGCAAGAGGATAAAGAGATCACTACTGTGATTCACTTTTACACTTCACTTTCTTATATCAGCAGAATGCAAACAACACTTTATGAAAATATCAAGAATTTAAAACTTCCTTTTCAAAAGACTATCCACAAGCTTTAGATCTACCCATACAACTGAAAATCCTTCAAATTTTGCAATGAAATTAAACTAGGAACATATTGGTACAGAGATTTGAGAGTTGCTACTCACATTTTGTGAGAAATAAAACATAAATTTTCACACGAAAAATCTGAACCAGACCTTCAATGTAGGGGAAACTTGTAAATCATTAACACCTTGAAAAGAAAATTTCATAAATCAATTCTTGACTCTAAACTTTCTTAACAACAATTGCAAAAACTAAATTGATTGAAGATAGACCTATAATAGTCATAGAAAAAAATTTACATCCAATTTTACAATATACTGCTATCCATGAATAAAGCTTAACTACAAATCAAAAAACCTTGCATACAAAACTGAATATGCAAAATACATCAGAGGTTTCTAGCTCCATAATTTAGGCATTTACAACCTTGTTCCCCAGCAGAGTCACCATTTTGTTGGTGTTTGAA
Organism: Cupressus sempervirens; assembly: GCA_028749045.1. NCBI lineage: Eukaryota > Viridiplantae > Streptophyta > Pinopsida > Cupressales > Cupressaceae > Cupressus > Cupressus sempervirens. The sequence goes on from CM053790.1 coordinate 712,613,401, forward strand.
AATGTTGGAGGGTTTTCAATTATCCCAATGAGAATATGACATATCCAGGGGCAACTAACTCTCATTTTCAACATGCCATTTCAGACACCAGGCCAACTATAAGGCTAGACCCTTCTTCTACTTCAGGCTTTGCAAGACCTAGGCGGGTGGACCTCAGATTCAATTGATACTATACTAGTACAAAACATATCCCTGAATCTATTTACTGTAGATAAAAATCCTTATATCTCCTAATAAATTATGTAATAACATAGATCTACAATAGCTAAATGAAAATCTATGACATTAATAAGATGAGTGAGGGTTAGACTATTCAACTCTTCAACATAAAATTTAAGATGATTTGAATTTGATTTGATTTTATGTGGGTGGGGAAAGTGGATGAAAACCATGTATAGACAACAAGTTAATGACCCTATAGTTGATCAATGCCTGATCCATTGGGAAAATTCATAAATCTCCCTCATGCATTTTGGATATCTGATACTTATTCATATATTTAGATATACGATTTATCCATTCACCTTGCAAATAGACATTAATGTTCAACTTAAATCTCATTCTTACTGGATATCCTCCTCAATAAACTTGAAACCCTGTTGAATCTCTGAAGTATTTACATAATTCTTTGAATTACAAGCAACAATGAAGCAACATACAACCTTAAGGGATTGCACTTATGATCAAGGCTCTTTGTTCAAAGATCATAAAACATCACAACTCAACTGAGAAAGGAGACAAGATTTAAACTAAAACTAAACATTTGTTGTTCCTTGTATTGATTTCCTTGAAATAATACATTCAAATACATGAAATTAGCTCACAAATCACCTAATAAACTAGACCATATAATAACATATGCTGTCATACAAGAGAGAAAATGGCAGGAATGAGAAGTTGATGGGATGGGAAGGGGGTATCACAACCAAAGCAAAAGCTTCATGGTCTGGAACCAACACATCCCAGATCTTCCATTCAGAATTCATTAATTCCAAGGCTAGTTCTACTAAAGCTTCATTCCAAAGAAAAATGTCCTAATTTTCCAACCCTTACAAAAGAGAATAAGAAAGCATAAATAGAAAGGAAGAAATTCTCAGATTGAATCTATAATTGACATGTGTCCCTTCAAAATTCTCCCTCAAGAAGCTTAAAAGAATCTCTCTACCTTCTCTCTTCAACTGCCAAAATTGAAATCTTTTATTTTACCTCTCGAGTGCATCAAATATCCCAAAAATTTGATGATGAAAGAATGCAACTAATTTTTGTTGTTGAAACGAACACAAGGTAAAAGTAACAAATCAATTGAAATGTAACTTCTAGAATGCAACAAAACTATTTAAAGTTGAGTTTCTTCACATTCAGATCTCAACAAGCCTTTAGAACTTCTCTCTAACCAATTCTGATGCTCCATGATCAAATCATCTCATTCTACTAAGAAGGCCTTGGGAATCAAAAAATGGCTTATAGCTCAAACTAGTAAGCACCTATGCACAAACTGACTTCATATTTAGAAAGTTTAGATCTTCTTGGTTTTTGTAGTATATTGGAGCACCCATTTTTGATAAAAGAATGCCTAGGTTATGCCCTTTTGAAGATCAGGCCTCTGTCTCATGGCTTCCATAGCATTTGAAATTTTCAGAATTTATCCATTTATAAATTTCAAACTTTATCATAAATCCTTTCAGATTTTAAAAAATTGGGTATAGGAATGTCTTTGGACAAGTATTTCAAGTAATTTATTTAAAGTCATTTTTGAATTTTCCTTACCCATGAATTTTGGGTCAACCTTCCTTGACCACTTGCCAAATGTTGATCTCTTATTGGCTCACTTTCTATAAAACTGGGGCCACATCATTACCACCTCTTCATGCCACCTCAACATTCCTATCTCACTATGGTAATTATCATGCATCTTCCTTATAGCGAGATAGTGACATCCACATGATCAAGACATGTGTCACAATCTCCTTCCATCTCTGTTTTATGTGCCATGTCATCACAATAGGGACCCATCACTATCTAGCTACCACTGGTCAATTTTTGGTTTTCTGACACTACCACATCATTACCACATAGGGCCCATGACTATCTGCAAGATTTTCATGCTTTTTCGATGACTTGCTATGTCACTAGCTAGATTTCTGAGATTTTTCGGCCAGCGAAGTAGTGAGGAACTAGATTTTTGTATTTTCTTGCAACCTCAGACTTGCTGACATCATAGTCTTGGTTTGCGTGTTCATGTTCAAAATTTTATTGTTCTTTCCTCCAACTGGGACCCACGTGCATGCAGCTTTGCCTCCAAAAGGTGCCTGTGTTGTTGACACTAAGCACTTCAGTGCAAAGGTATTTAAAAACTTAGAAAGACCCTCCCACGACGAATGTGGGATAAAACAAATTTATGGTTCTTCACTTTGTTCTACAGCATCATTTGGGTTTGACCCTAGAGTTGGCTCCTTAAACTCCATTACCTCTACATGAATGGTTGTTTTCCCTTTTGATTTCATGGATTGCCCTTCTAAAAAAAATGTGGGGACTTCTCTTTTGAATGCAGGTTATCCACCATATTGCATCTAGTGCTCACTTCTTTCAAACTGGTGTTTTCCTTCTTGTAGGATGCAACTCTTCTTTAACTATGAATATTTTTTCTCATGCTAATTGTTTCCTTTTTCCATTGGCATGTGGGGTGTCTTCTAATCGGTGTGGGTTCTAAATGCTTTTAGCCCCTGTGGCTTCCTTGACTCTCATTGATTTCCTAGCTTGGCATGGGCATCTTTGCAACTATCCCCTAGTCTATGCCACATCTTTGGCCTATCATGTGGGCAGCTCTCCTAGCTAGCTACGTGGCAGTCTTCTTCTAAATTAGATACCATGGCCACACCTTGTAACTTTTAGATTTTCTTTTTATGTTGTGTGGGACATTTCTTTTGAACAGCATGTGTGTTCTTTTTTATCATGCTCTTGCTTTTATAACCTCTAGCTCCAAGGTGTGGTCTCAACATTCAGCATGGAGCTTTCACTTAGTATAATGCCTTTACTAGATGATGCTTTCACTCCTCACGTGAGGTAATCTCTAAACTAAGATGCCTCCTCTTTCTATCTTCAGTCAGTGGCTCATTCCCTTGGTTGCTGTGGCTTTGAGAATGACTGCCTTCTTTTAAATGTGAATGTTGTAGACTAAGACTATTGGAGTCATGTTTATCCAGTATATATTGCATGGTGTCTAGTAATAATATTCTTAAGAAAGATATCCATGAGAGCAATTGCCTCAAATCCAATCGATTCTCCCATTTTTGGTGGAAAGACAACTATATCAATGGATTAGAGTTATCAATTGCATTGAGGGAACCAAACTATTTTTTTGAATCCTTCGTAGATGACGGTGACCCTCTTTGACTACAGATTTTCTTTGACTCCCCTTTTGAGTGGAGTTCTCTTTTATGCTATTGCATTGATTACACATTCACAAAAGACAAATGGAGAAATGTAAAAATCAAAACTTAAAGGGATTCCCATCATTCATCAACTATTATTTACATCTGCAAGTATATAAATCTACATTGACTTAGAGCATCCTTGTGAGACCACATGCCTAATTCATTGCTTGAAACTTATCAAATGTTGAAAAGGGTGACATATGAGCACCAAGGAAGACATGAACTAAGCAAAACACTAATCCCTCCTTATTGAATTTTTCAAATGTGTACTGACCCCCACTATTCTATTTTCACCATGAAAAATATCACTTCGATAAGTTTTGGGGATTCATTTTTCAATTTGAACCTCACACTTCCTTCTCAAAAAATTTGACTTGCACATATTTTCATTACTTTGATGGAATTAGTCAAACCCCAAAGCTAGTCCAGCTAATTTTTATTTTATTTTTGAACAATTGATGTCTTAAACTAATCCATTAATCATTTTGAACTGATTAGAATTAAATTTGATCACTAAATGATTGTTAAAAATTCAAATTATCACCTTTTTCCAACTATCAAATTTGTGCTAGGAGCTCCTTTGACTGGCTTTAAAAATTGACTCGAATAGATAAGTGGGCTTTGAAATCTTGCAAACTGAGTCTTTGTTTCACATTCTTTCACCATGTTGAATCTCGTCTCATGATGAATTTTGAGTCAAAAGATATTCACTGTCAAAGTTGCCTTCTTAGAATTACCTGCAAGTAAACATGTCAGAAAACACTAAACAGGGTTGAGAACCGGCTTTGAAAACTGGGCAAACTAATACCTTAGATTCTAAAAACTAGGTGGTGTAGGAAACTTAATTCTCTTAGGCATGAATTAAAGGTGTTTATTATGTTAGAGTTTTTAGGAATGAAGTTGGTCCTTATTTGTAATGAAGACTCAATTGTAAGGTACAATGGCACATTGGTGTGGTTATAAGCCAAGTGACCATTTTATAACCAAGGAGTCATTATTTATGAATTCTTGAGTATTTTACTATTTTTAGGATGTTTTAGGTGTATTTGAGTCATTAGGACACGTTTGAATTGAAAGTGTGTAAAAAAGTGCAAAGGTGCAAGAAAGTTCCAAAATGCAAAAAGTTGCTAAAGAGCAATTTTTGCAAATTTGTTGTCAAACTTAAAAAAAGGAAGTTGTATGGTCTTCCAACCATCCAAATGGAAGTTATAACTGTTGGAAGACACTTATTTAAGGTCTCCACACGTGGGGAAGGCCATGGTACGGATGGGTGGACAACATTTAGTGAATAAAACTCAAAAATTCTGTAATTTTCTCTATTTTTTCAATTCTGTATGGCCTCTAAGGACTTTTAGTTTACAAATATTATATTTTTGGAAATATTATTGAGTCAAAATTCTAATGCAATTGGTTTGAAGTTTTTATCTATTTTTTGTTAAAAGTTATACCTATTTTAGCAGAGGTAGGTCTGAAATTGCCGCATTGAGGGTTTCAACAAGATGGCCTCCTAACTTGCAAATCCACTATGGGATTTCAATGCCATTTTTTGGAATGTAAGTTAGGAGATGTTACTTGAAGATGGTAGAGTTTCAAGGCTATAGGAGTTGGGTACCTATTTTTACCAGCAAACCCTAGGTTAAACATAGTCTTATGTCTAGTCTAGCTTTGAAGAAAAATGAAGGATCATGCTCCCAAGTTGATTGATTTGACCCAAGTGAAGGGTGTAGAAGGAGAAAAAAAAGGTTTAGAATAGATCCAAGGTGTTGAACCAAGTCTTTGAACCCATTTATTTATGCTTTCCTTGTAACCCAGCCTAAACTGGCCATTTAGGACTGTGACACAAAGTAGGTATAACTTGATGCTAGAGAAGAGTTGGTAATTGATATTTTGAAATATCATAGGAGTAGTTGAAGGGTGTTTGGTGATGTGAAAATATTGGATGGTTCTTTGTATTGTTTAGGAGTTTGACCATTGAAACTAGGAATTGTCCTAATAAAAGTGCTGGTAACAATTTGTAATTTTCAATGTTGGGTGTTGAGGAACTTCAAAGTGGGGGTTTTCTTATTTTTTTAAGTTAGTAAGAACCATTTCTATCATGGGTATGGAGTTCTAACCCAATTTAAGAAGTATTTTCCATTTTAGGCCTATTTGGTGTTAGGGAGTCCCTAATAGGTGTGATTTTCCCAAGTTGTATGTGAACCCTAGGTTTGAGGGTTGGGCTTGTGAAGTCGAATCCTCTTTGAGGTAGAGTCTACCTTTTTTAGAAGCCCATTGGGTCAGTCATTAACCTTTGAAGAAACCTAGTTTCTATTTGGAGGTTGGAAGCAAGTTAAAGTGCTGATTGGAGTTGGAAGGGTAGTTGGTGCTTTTGCTGCATACTCTACATTGGAGTGGTATCAGAGCCACTAAGAGCTTGATTGGAGAGGAAAGATGTCAGTTAATGAGGAAAGAGAGAGGGAGATACCTCTTAGGATAAAAAAATGTGGAATTGGCCAAGTTGATCAAAGAACAAATGGCAAAAAGTAGAGCAATAAGGGAAGACAATAGAAGCATGAAAAGAGAATTGGAAAAATTGAAGGGCAAGATGGCTAGAGGAGTCATGGAAGACTCTAAAGGAGAAGAAGAAAGGACTAAAGTTAGAGAGCCTAGGCAGGTTAGAGATTAAATTCCTGTGGATCAAATAGCTACGTTGGAGGCCCTAGAAAGGGTAGGAAAAAAGGATCAAAGATCAGACCTACCTATGTTTAGTGGTAAGTTGAATCTAGAAGAATGCATGGAGTAGATTGAAGCACTTGAAAATCACTTTGAATGTGATAATGTGTCAGAAAACCAAAAGATAAAGGTGGCTAAGTCTAAGATGAAAGGATCTGCCCTTAGTTGGTGGAATTTTCTTCAAAATGAGAGAATAGAGGAAGAGAAGGCACCCATAGCCATGTGGAAGAGAATGAAATCAGAGATTAAGAAACAATTTGTACCAGAGGACTATGAGGTCCTAATGCATCAAAAGTTGCAAAGTCTCAGGCAAAAGGACTTGGATGTAGGAGCATATATAGAGGAGTTTCATAAACTCACTCTAAGGGCTCAAGTTCCTGAAAGTGAAAAGCAAAATTTGGCAAGATACTTGAATGGACTCAAGTACTCCATCAAGGATGAACTAGTTTTGTTCAATCCTAAGACTGTCCACCAATGTTATCAAATGGCCCTCAAGATTGAGGAGAAAATAAAGAGGAGAAGTGATTCCCATGGAAGAGGGAGAGCAGTAAGTAACATAGGTGGAGGAAGATTTGGGGGCAGAGGTTCATCTAATAGGTCTCAAGGTGAACCTAGCAGCAGTCAAGAAAAATTAGATGGAGAATCCAATTCTAGAGGAGGATTTAGAGGTAGGAGACCTAATGGGAGAGGAATATTTGGAGAAAGGACTCCAGGGGTATTCCCTGGAAGGTTTTTTACCTGCAATCAAATAGGGCATATATCCTCTAGGTGTCTAGAGAAAGGGGGCATCAGTAGTCAAGAAGGAGATAGAAGAATCCACTTGGCTCAAGATGAGGTTGCACAAAGTGACCAAGGAGCAAGAGGGAATGCTGATCCAGAGTGAGGGGAATCTTTAATGTTCAATAGAACCCTACTAAAGATAGTTGCAGAACAAGAACCTCCCCAAAGGAAGATCTTATTCAAGACCTTGTGCAAGGTAAAAGGTAAAGTGTGTAAGGTAATTGTTGATTTCGATTCAGCTGATAATATTGCATCAATAGAGATGGTAAATAAGATTAGATTGAAGAGGTCACCTCATCCCAACCCTTACAAAGTTTCATGGTTAAGTAAGGAGCAGCAAGTTGTGGTTAATGAACAAGTTAATGTTGAATTTCAAATTGGGGAGTACAAGGACCAAATTGTTTGTGATGTTGCAGATATGGATGCTTGTCATTTGTTGTTAGGTAGGCCATGGTAGTATGATATCAATTCCAAGCATGATGGGAGGAATAATGTCTACATTATCACCAGAAATGGGAAGGATTATACTATGACACCATTGCTAGAAGATGGAAAGGAGACTCAACATGCATCTAGTGTGATGATGGTTGGGGAGAAGAAGTTTTTGAAGACTCTCAAGGTGAAGAACACACCATGCTTTACCATTGTAGTAAAGCCAAGACAAGAAGATAAAAAGGAGGATGGCAGATTAGGAATAAGGAATGTGGAACCCAAGGAAGTGAGGCAACTTTTGGATAGATACAAGGAAGTTATTTTAGACCCTACTACTAATACCTTGCCACCATCTAGAGAGGTAATTCATTGTATTGACTTTATTCCAGGTTCTACATTGCCTAATAAGCCTACCTATAGGTTGACACCAGAACAAAAAAAGGAATTAGCAAGACAAGTTGAGGAGTTTCTTTCAAAAGGGTTCATAAGAAAGAGCATCAGCCCTTGTGCAATCCCTACTTGAAAGAGCATCAACCCTTGTGCAGTCCCTGCTTTGTTGGCACCTAAAAAAGAGGGTACATGGAGGGTGTGTATGGACTTAAGAGCCATAAACAAGATAACCATTAGATATAGGTTCCCAATGCCTAGGATGGAGGATTTGATGGATCACCTAGGAGGGGCAAGGTACTATTCCAAGATTGATTTGAAAAGTGGTTACCACCAAATCAGAATAAGGGAAGGAGATGAATGGAAAACTGCCTTCAAAACTAATGCGGGACTTTATGAATGGATGGTGATGTCCTTTGGCCTTTCTAATGCCCCTAGTACATTCATGAGACTCATGAATAAAGTTTTGGAACCTTTCATCAATCATTTTGTTGTTGTTTATCTTGATGATATATTGATTTTTAGCAAATCTAAAGAGGAACATATAACACACTTGGAATTGGTTTTGAAGAAACTCAAGGAGAAGGAATTGAAGATAAATTTGCATAAATGTGTCTTCATGAAAGAAGAGTTGGTGTTCCTAGGTTTTTTCATCTCCAAGGGCAACCTCAAGATGGATCTAGAAAAGGTGGAAGCAATCCTCAACTGGCCTACACCAAGGAATGCAAGTGAGGTAAAGAGCTTTCATGGTTTGGCAAGATTTTATAGAAAGTTCATTAGAGGTTTCAGTAATGTGTGTGTCGCTATGATTGATACAATCAAGGGTGGAAGAAAATGTAAATTTGCATGGACAGGAGACACTGATCAGTCGTTTGAGTACTTGAAGAAAAGGGTTGCAGAGGCACCCATCCTTGCTCTACTTGATTTAAAGAAGGTATTTACTATTGAATGTGATGCAAGTAATAGGGCCATAGGAGGAGTCCTAAGTCAAGAAGGTAAACCAATAGCCTTCTTTAGTGAAAAGTTAAATGAAGCAAAACAAAGATATTCCACATATGATTTAGAATTGTATGCTATGGTTTATTCTCTAAGAAAATGGAGACATTATTTATTGCCCAAGGAGTTTATTGTCTATAAAGATAACCATGCATTGAGTTTCTTGAATAGACAGGAAAAGTTGAACCATAGGCATGTGAAATGGATGGAGTACCTTCAATCATATACCTTCACTATTAAGCATAAAAAAGGGGAGGCAAATAAGGTTGCTGATGCCCTTAGTAGAAAAAATTTTACCATTCAAGAAATGAGGTTGGAGAATGTGGGATTCAACTCCATAAAAGACATGTATGAAAGTGATGAAGACTTCAAAGAAGCTTATCAAGTTTGCTGTGATATGATAGGGCAGTACCACAACATTTATGTAGATTTCATGCTGCAAGAAGGATTGCTCTTCAAAGGGAGTTAGCTATGCATCCCTAGAGGATCCTTGAGGGAGAACATTATAAAGGAGAAGCATTGTGGGTGTCTAGCTGGTCATTTTGGATTGGACAAGACCCTTGAACTAGTAAGAAGATTTTATTACTAGCCTAGGATGCCTACTAATGTAAGGAAGTTTGTAGAGACTTGTGTGATTTGTCAAAAGACAAAGGGGAAGACTTCCAATGTAGGATTCTACATGCCATTACCTATACCAAATAGGCCTTGGGATGCTGTAAGTTTAGACTTTGTACTTGGATTGCCAAGGACCAAGCAGAGCTATGATAGTATTTGTGTTGTAGTAGACTGGTTTTCCAAGATGGCACACTTTTTGCCATGTAAAAGTAGTCATGATGCCTCTTAAATTGCAGGTATGTTTTTCAAGGAAGTAGTAAGACTACATGGATTACCATTATCCATAGTCTCTGATAGAGATTCTAAGTTTCTTGAGCACTTTTGGAGGACTTTTTGGAGAAAACTTGGTACAGACCTCTCATTTTCATCAACATACCATCCACAATTAGATGGCCAAAAAAAGGTGGTTAATAGATCATTGGGAAAAATATTAAGATGCCTTACTAAGGAACATGGATCATCTTGGGACTCAGTCATAGCACAAGCAGAGTTTTCTTATAATGATTCAGTGATTAGGAAAACTAGATTGAGCCCATTTCAAATTGTTTATGGCACTCATCCAGAGGGGTAATGGAGGTCAGAGATGTCAAATCTATGGAAAGAACTAGTGCTCAAGCATGTGATTTTTCTAAGGTGATGAAGGAAATTCATCAAGAGGTCAAAGATAGGCTAGGAAAAGTGACAATGAAGTATAAGGAAGCAACAGATACTAAGAGGAGAGATATTCAATTTGAAATAGGAGATCTGGTTATGGTGAACCTTAAAAAGGAGAGGCTTCCTAAAGGTAAGTTTACTAAGTTGATGATGAGGAAAATAGGTCCTTTTAGGATCTTTCAAAAATATGGACACAATTCCTATAAGGTGGAGTTGCCACTAGACATTGGGCTCTCCAATACATTTAATATCTCTGATTTATATCCTTACAGAGGTTCTCAAACTGAAAATAGTGGCATTGAATCAACCATAGTAGATAAAGAGATCATGGACTCTCTTCCCAAGGTAGGGGTAGTCACTATAGAAAGTATTTTGGATAAAAGAGAAGGAAAAAGGACTAGGAGGAAGGTGTACATGGACTATCTCATCAAATAAATAGGTAGACCAGTTGAAGATGCAAGTTGGCTGCATGAATCAACTATAAAGAAGATGGGATACAATGTTTCCACATTACCAACTCAAGAGACTTGAGTTTTTTCAGCCTGAGGAGTATGGTGTAGGGCACCTAAGGCTCTTAGGCATGAATTCAAGGTGTTTAGTATGTTAGAGTTGTTAGGAATGAAGTTGGTCCTTATTTGTAATTAAGACTCAATTGTAAGGTACAATGGCACATTGGTGTGGTTATAAGCCAAGTGACCATTTGTAACCAAGGAGTCATTATTTATGCATTCTTGAGTATTTTACTATTTTTAGGACGTTTTAGTTGGATTTGAGTCATTAGGACACGTTTGAACTGAAGGTGTGTAAAAAAAGTGCAAAGGTGCAAGAAAGTTGCAAAATGCAAAAAGTTGCTAAAGAGCAATTTTTGCAAATTTGTTGTCAAACTTAAAAAAAGGAAGTTTTATGGTCTTCCAACCATCCAAATGGAATTTATAACTATTGGAAGACACTTATTTAAGGTCTCCACATGTGGGGAAGGCCATGGTATAGACGGGTGGACAACATTTAGTGAATAAAACTCAAAAATTTTGCAATTTTCTCTATTTTTTCAATTTTGTATGGCCTGTACGGAATTTTAGTGGTACAAATCTTATATTTTTAGAAAGAGAATTGAATCAGAATTCTAATGCAATTTCTTTGAAGTTTTTATCTATTATGTGTCAAATGTTATACCTATTTTAGCAGAGGTAGGTCTGAAATTGCTGCACATTAAGGGTTTCAACAAGATGCTCTCCTAACTTGCAAATCCACCATGGGATTTCAATGCCGCTTTGTGGAATGCAATTTAGGAGAGGTGAATTGAAGATGGAAGAGTTTCAGGGCTATAGGAGTTGGGTACCTATTTTTACTAGCAAGCCCTAGTTTGAACATAGTCTTATGTCTAGTCTAGCTTTGAAGAAAAATGAAGGATCATGCTCCCAAGTTGATTGATTTGACCCAAGTGAAGGGTGTAGAAGGACAAATAAAAGGTTTAGAAGAGATCCAATGGGTTGAACCAAGTCTTTGAACCCATTTATTTATGCTTTCCTTGTAACCCAGCCTAAACTGGCCATTTAGGACTGTGAAACAAAGCAGGTATAACTTGATGATGGAGTAGAGTTGGTAATTGATCTTTTGAAATCTCATAGGTGTAGTTGAAGGGTGTTTGGTTATGTGAAAATATTGGATGGTTCTTTGTATTGTTTGGGATTTTGACCATTGAAACTAGGAATTGTCCTAATAAAAGTGCTGGTAACGATTTGTAATTTTTAGTGTTGGGTGTTGAGAAACTTCAAAGTGGGGGTTTTCTTATTGTTTTAAGTTAGTAAAAACAATTTCTATCATGGGTATGGAGGTCTAACCCAATTTAAGAAGTATTTTCCATTTTAGGCCTATTTGGTGTTAGGGAGTCCCTAATAGGTGTGATTGTCCCAAGTTGTTTGTGAACCCTAGGTTTGAGGGTTGGGCTTGTGAAGTGGAATCCACTTTGAGGTAGAGTCTACCTTTGTTAGAAGCCCATTGGGTTAGTCATTAACCTTGGAAGAAACCTAGTTGCTGTTTGGAGGTTGGAAGCAAGTTAAAGTGCCGATTGGAGTTGCAAGGGTAGTTGGTGCTTTTGTTGCATACTCTACATCACTAGGGCATTGATACTTTGAGGAGAGTATAAGTCTATGATTTGGGCTCATGATGAATCATGAGGTACATTTTTTGGGCAGTCAAAGTAGGCTACTCAAAATTTGTAAACAAGAAACATTGACAGAAAACATTTTTTGCGAATGGAATTGACCTGGAAAAGTTTTCAAATGAATTCGTCATGACTTGAAAACTTGCACAATCGAAGTATTTTTAGAGAAAAACACACTGGTACAATGCATTTGATTTCACATATCACAGATTAGGAGTTATGACATCACAAAGAGGGGTTTCAACAAATCTGCACTTCATAACACCAATAAAAAGATAGAAATTGTGTTTGGAATCACATTTTGAAAACTTGATCAAACGGATTCATCATAAGATGAAACTTGAAAGATAAAAAGTCTCTAACATCTATAATGCAACACAAAAGGAAAGTTACCATTTTGATTAATTGGGTCAAAATTATAACACATCAAACAAGCCTTCCCAGAATTATGAACAAAATGCATCAGCATGAAAACAATAAACTACCAACTTTGAGGGATTCAAAACCTAGTAAAAAAGACTCAAAACAACTCAAAATATGAAACATAGGCTCTCAAGTATGGAAACTAGACACTCTCAAAGTGGTAGGTCACAAAACATTTCTAGGTGTGAGATATTTAGATGCAAACAAGGCCTCCTATCACTATTTGACACTTTGGTGAAAATGCAGATTTGGCAAATCCTCAAAATGGGACTCAAGGTTAAGGCTCAAAATGATAATTTAACCTCATGGAACACATGGACAAACTGAATGGAGGATGCTAGAAACATTAAACACCTTAGGGGCCTCAAAGGTACAGTCGGGTACATAGGCAGTTATGGGCATTCATAGGGGTTGATTTGATTCAAACATTGAAATAGATGCTCAAAATGGGAACACAATTTTGAGCGCCAACACCCCTCTCTCTGTCACTCTCCCTTTACCACTCCCTCTCCCACAACCTACTATCTCTATCACTCTCTCTCCCATCCCCTACTCTCTCTCTTACATATACTCCCATCCCCCCCCTCTCTTTTTCTCTCCCTCTCCCACTCCCTCTCCCACCACCTACTCTATCTCACTCTCTCTCGCATCCCCTACTCTCTCTCTCTCTCACTCTCCCTCTCCCATAGCCTACTCTCTCTCACTCTCTCTCTCCAATCCCCTAATCTCTCTCTCCAATCCCCTACTCTCTCTCTCTCTCACCCTCCCTCTCCCACTACCTACTCTCTCTCACTCTCCCTCCCATCCCCTTCTCTCTCTCTCTCTCTCTCTCTCTCATTCTCCCACCCCCTACTCTCTCTCTCTCAATGTCTCTCTTGCATCGCCTACTCTCTCTCCCTACTCTTCCATCCCCTACTCTCTCTCTCTCTCTCATAGAAACACACTCCCATCCCCCTCACTCTCTCTCTACCCCTCTCCCACCACCTACTATTTCTCTCACTCTCTCTCTCCCATCCTCTACTCTCTCTCTTACACACACTCCCATTCCCCCCCCCTCTCTCTCTCCCCCCTCCCACTCCCTCTTCCATGGCTACTTTCTCTCTCTCTATCTATCTCCCTCTCCCACTCCCTCTTCCATCACCTACACTCTCTCCCATCCCCTACTGTCTCTCTCACTCTCCCTTTTTGACTTCCTCTCCCATTGCCAACTCTCTCTTACTCTCCCTCTCCCCCATCCCCTAGTTTCTCCCTCCCCTCCAATCCCTTACTCTCTCTCTTGCTCAACCTCTCCCACAACCTACTCTCTCTCCCCCATCCATTACTCTCTCTCTCTTACTCTCCCTCTCCCCCATCCCTTAGTTTCTCCCTCCCCTCCAATCCCTTACTCTCTCTCTTGCTCAACCTCTCCCACCGCCTACACTCTCTCTCTCACTCTCTCTCCCATCCCCTACTCTCTCTCACACACTCTCTCTCCTCTCCCATCTCCTACTCTCTCTCATAGAAACACACTCCCATCCCCCCTCTCTCTCTCTGTCTCCCTCTCCCACTCCCTCTAAAAAATTCCTACTTTCCCTCTCACTCACTCTCTCTCCCATCCCCTAATCTCTCTCTTACACATGCTCCCATCCCCTCTCAATATCTCTCTCTCACTCTCCCTCTCCCTCTCCCTCTCCCACAACCTACTCTCTCTCTCACTCTATCTCTCCCATCCCCTACTCTCTCTCTATCACTCCCTCTCCCACTACCTACTCTATCTCACACACACTCTCTCTCCCATCTCCTACTCTCTTTTTCTCTCTCTCACTCTCACTCTCCCACTGTCTAATCTCTCTCATTCTCACTCCCATCCCCTACTCTTTCTCTCATTCTCCCACCCCCTACTCTCTCTCTCTCTCTCTCTCTCTCTCTCTCTCCCTCTCTCTCTCTCTCCCTCTCCTCTCCTCTCCCATTCCCTTATCTCTCTCTCATACACACAAACTCCCATCCCCCTCTCTCTCTCTATCACTCTCCCAAAACCTACTCTCTCTCTCCCATCCCCTACTCTCTCTCTTACACACACTCCCATCCCCACTCTCTCTCTCCCATCACTACTCTCTCTCTCTCTCTCTCTGTCTCTCTCTCTCTCTCCCCCCTCCCATTCCATACTCTTTAGATCTCTCTCACACACACTCCCATCCCCCACTCTCTCTCCCTCTCCCACTCCCTCTCCCACTGCATACTCTCTCTCTCTCACTCTTTCTCTCCCTCTCTACTCTCTCTCCCATCCCATACTCTCTCTCTACCACCCTCTACTCTCTCTCACACTCTCACACTCTCTCCCATCCCCTACTCTCTGTTTTACACACACTGCCATCCCCCCTCTCTCTCCCTCTCCTAGTCCCTCTCCCACCGCCTACTCTCTCTCTAATCCCCTACTCTGTCTCTATCTCTTGGGCTACTCTCTCTCTCCCCTCTCCCTTCCCCTACTCTCTCTCTTTCATGCACACATAATCCCATCCTCTCTCTCTCCTCTCCCATTATGTACTCTTTGACACACACACTCCCATACTCCTCTCTCTATCTCTCTCTCTTGCTCGCCCTCTCCCACTCCCTTTTCCTCCACCTAATCTCTCTCTCTCTCTCTCTCTCCCAATCCCCTACTCTCACTCTCTCTCCCATCTTGTACTCTCTCTTTGCCACCCCTACTCACTCTCTCATACTCTCACACTCTCTCTCTTACACATGCTCCCATCCCCCTCTCCCATTTCCTACTATCTCTCTCACACTCTCTCTCCCATCCCCTACTATCTTTTTCTCTTAGGCTTCTCTCTCTCTCTCTCTCCCCCCCATCAACTACTCTCTCTCTTTCATACACACACAGAGACACCCATCCCCCCTCTCTCTCCTCTCCCATCTCCTACTCTCTAGATCTCTCTCACACACTCTCATTTCCTCATCTCTCTCTCTCCCATCCCCTAATCTCTCTTGCTCTCCCTATCCCACTACCTACTCTCTCTCTTTCTCTCTCTCTCTCTCCCATCTCCTACTCTCTCTCTCTCTCTCTCTCTCTCTCTCTCTCTCTCTCCCATTGCCTACTCTCTCTCCCATCCCCTACTCTCTCTCTCATTCTCCCATCCCCTACTCTCTCTCTCTGGTGCAAGGGCACCAAGGTCATTCTATGAAGATACAAACACACCATGAAGGTTAGAGGAGTGAGTAGGATAAGGAAATATCCAAAAAAATTCAAATGGAAAATAATTAAAAGTTATAATGATTTTTGTGACCAAACAACATAATCAAATGTGCTTATTTTGTGATGTCCTCAAAGGACTAAAAGTCATACTTGTAATGTACTTAAAGGACCAAAAGTTTGTTTGTATTGTACTAATTTTTTCCAAACCTAAATTATGTTTTCATGAAGTTTAGAATAGGTAGGGGATAGGTCTAAGATATTAGGAAACATTAAAAAAAGGTTAAATATCCAAATAAAGCCATTCTATGGTTTTAAAATTTAAATTTTTAAGTACTAACGACTATTTTTTGAGTTTGGAGGGAATTATTAGTTTGTCATGTTTTAAGAGTTAGTTATTCAACTCAACAATGATAGTTGGTTGAAATAGTTATAGGAAGTTCTATTTTAGAGGAAGCAATCTATTGTATGGGTAGAGAAGTCTAGTGTGTATGGACTGAACAAAGATAACAACAAAGAATACATTTCCTTGCTTTATAAATATTGAATCTCTACAAATTGATTAGATTTTTCATTTTGGAATGATATAAAGGTACTAGAAAGATATTATCATAAATATTTTGTCTTGAAACTATTTAGTTTTCTCTCTATTGAGGGTTAGACACCTAGTGTTAACTCACAGGCTGCATTCTTATAGTTTCTCTACAACAGTCTGGGTTTTTCCTCCAAGATATGGCCTTCCCATGAAATCTAAGGGCCTAGAATTCATGGAAGGCATTATTCTAACATGTATGTTATCATTCTAACATCTTTGAATGTAGGAACAATGCTACCATTGGTTGACTATTATGGAAGTAGTTATGAAGAAACTTCATTGGAAATGGTGGTTAGATATAGCAGTGGGAGTTCTAGCCTCATGAAAAGGGTAATTTTTGTTTTGGATCACCTTATATGATCAATTTGAAGCTGTACGATCAATAAAATTGATGTAAAAGTTTGGGGAAGGGTGATATTGGTGATACTCTAGATTTGAGGGTTTGAAAGAAGGTAATTTGGGATTTTGGGGTTATAGGAGGTCTAGGAGAGATTGTTTATGGAATTGGGGGTTTTATGCTATGAATGATGACTGTCAAAAGTTACAAGGTCTGGAAGTGTATTACAGTGGGAGTTGATTTGTTAAATTAGCCATTTTCATGCTCAAATATAGGGCATCAGTTAGAAATAGGGGTGTTGGTCCAAAAATGACCATATGAAAGATTTTGATATGTTTAGTACTTTAAAAAGGGTGTCCAGAAATGTAATTATCCTATCAAGTGCTTTGGATAAAGTTTAAGTTATTTAGACTTTTGTGTTGCTAGAGGGCTACTAATTTGTCAATTAGGTCTCTTAAGACACCTTGGAATAATTAGGCATTGGGAGTTGGGTCTAGCCAATTGGTTGTTTAAATCTAGTTAAATAGACCCTATATAACTTATAGGAATCTTATTTAACCCTTGGTTAAGGCGTTGTTTTAGTTACACTTGAGGAAGATATACGGGCATTATTTCAAAGCAAAGGGATAGTTAGTTATTTCCACATCAAATCATTGGTTGACCACTGACCTTTGCATTACTCTCTCTCTCTCTACCTCTCTCTCTCTCATCCCCTTATCTCTCTCTCATAGACACACGCTACTAGCCCTACCTCTCTCTCTCCCCTCCCTCCCTCCCTCTTCGACTTCCTCTCCCACTGCCTACTCTCTCTCTCTCACTCTCTCCCATCCCCTACTCTCTCTCTTACACATAATCCCATCCCCCCCCCCCTCTCTCTCTCTCTCACACACACACACACACACACACACACACACACTCCCATCCCCCCTCTCTCTCCCTCTCCCACTCCCTCTCCCACCACCTAATCTCTCTCTCTCTCTCTCTCTCTCTCTCTCTCTCTCTCTCTCTCTCTCCCTCCCTCTCTACTCTCTCTCTCTGATCCCCTACTCTCACTCTCCCTCTCTCCCATTCCTTACTCTCTCTGCCAACCCATACTCTCTCTGACACTCTCACACTCTCTTCCATCCACTAATCTCTCTCTTGTACACACTCCTATCCCCCATCTATCTCTCTCCCTCTCCCACTCCCTCTCTCATTGCCTACTCTCTTTCTCCCATCCCCTATTCTCTCTCTTTCTCTCTTGGGATACTCTCTCTCCCCTATCCCATCCCCTACTCTCTCTCTTTCACACACACACACACACACCCATCCCCCCTCTCTCTCCTCTCCCATCCCCTACTCTCTCTCTCTCTCTCACACACACACTCCCATCCTCCTCTCTCTCACTCTCCCTCTCCCACTCCCTCTCCCATTTCCTACTCTCTCTCTCTCCCTCCTATCCCCTACTCTCACTCTCTCTCTCCCATCCTATGTTCTCTCTCTACACGCACTACACTCTCTCATACCCTCACATTCTCTCCCATCCCCCACTCTCTCTCTTACACACACTCCCATCCCCCCTCTCTCTCTCCCTCTCCCACCACCTACTCTCTCTCACACTCTCTCTCCCATCCCCCCCTCTTCCTCTCTCTCTCCCTCTCTCTCTCTCTCTCTCTCTCTCTCTCTCTCTCCCACTCCCTCTCCAACTACCTACACTCTCTCTCTCTCTCACTCTCTTCTATTGCCTACTTCCTCTCTCTCTTACACACACTCACATTCCCCTACTCTCTCTTACTCTTCTTCTACCACTCCCTCTCACACTCCCACTCTCTCTCTCTCTATCTATCTATCTATGTATCTCCCTCTTTAAAACCCTTCTCCCATCACCTACTCTCTCTCCCATCCCTTACTCTCTCTCACTCTCCCTCTCCTACTCCTTCACCTACTACCTACTCTTTGTCTCATTCTCTCTCTCTCTCCGATCCCCAACTCTCTCTCTCCTATCCCATCCCCTACTCTCTCTCTCTCTCTCTCTCTCTCTCTCTCTCTCCCCCTCTCCCACTACCTACTCTCTCTCTCTCACTCTCTCTCCAATCCACTACTCTCTCTCTCTCCCTCTCTCTCTCTCTCTCTCTCTCTCTCTCTCTCTCTCTCTCTCCCACAAGCTACTCTTTCTCCCTCTCACTCTCTCTCCCATCCCATACTCTCTCTCTCTCTCCTCTCCCATCCCCTACTATCTCTAAGAGATACACACTTGCATCCCCCCCTCTCCCTCTCTCCTTCTCCCACTCCCTCTCCAACTACCTACTCTCTCCCTCTCTCTTTCTCTCCCTCTATACTCTCTCTCTCCCATCCCATACTCTCTCTACCATGCCCTACTCTCTCTCTCACACTCTCACACTCTCTACCATCCCCTACTCTTTCTCTTACTCACACTCACATCCCCCCTCTCTCTCCCTCTCCCACTCCCTCTCCCACAACCTATGCTCTCTCTTCCATCCCTTATTTATCTCTCTCTCTCTCTCTCTATTGGGCTACTCTCTCTCTTTCACACACACACACACACACTTGCATCCCACCTCTCTCTCTCTCACACACACTCCCATCCTCCTCTCTCTCACTTGCCCTCTCCCACTCCCTCTCCCACTGCCTACTCTCTCTCTCTCTCTCTCTCCCCTATCCTATGTTCTCTCTCTACCACCCCGTACTCTCTCATACTCTCACACTCTCTCCCAACCCCTACTCTCTCTCTTACACATGCTTCCATTCCCCTCTCCCTCTCTCTCCCATTCCCACTCCCTCTCCCACCATCTACTCTATATCTCTCTCTAGCACTCTCTCTCCCATCCCCTACTCTCTCTCTCTTAGACACACACTACCATTCCCCCCTGTCTCTCTCACTCTCCCTCTCCCACCATCTACTCTCTCCCTCTCACTCTCTCTCCCATCCCCTACTCTCTCTCTTATAGACACACTTCAATATCAAATTGCACCCATTCGAATTACTATCTAACTATCATAAAAAATCATGATGTAGTTTCCTACAATGAAACACATTGATACAAATAGTATGATCCTTATTCTTATTCATGGTTCAAAAAGAAATATGTTGTCTTCGATTGTGGAACCACTCTGTAGATCGATGCTCATTATTATCAATATAACCTCATTCAAAAGATGAGATTCAATGTCTCTATGAGACAAATTGTTCTCTATGAAATTCTTCCTAATGAACATCAATATTGATAAATTAATACACTTCAAAACTAAAAGCATTTACCATTCTTTTAAAAAGTCACCAACAATGAATTCACAGTTTCAATTCAATTTTTATCACTGTACACCATCTCAAAATGCAAATCACTATGACTTTGAAATTTTTTTATAGAAATGAATAGAAAAATGATTCAAATTTATTAATCTTCTTCTATTGAAACTCTATACATAATAAAAGGAATTCAATAAGAAATAAAATGGAACCTTGATTATCGGTCATCAAATTCTAATTCATATAAATCATTGAATAGTTTTGGTAAACATTAATATTCCTTTCTCAAGACCAATATCAATAACTTCTTCAATAGAACCATTAATACCATGAAACTAACTCATGGTCAATCCAAAACAAATAATTTTTAAATGAAAATACAATGAAAAGGATTTTGAATGCATCTTCGATCTATAACATTCTTTAACCATCTTTTATGTCATAACCAATCAAGCAATTGAAAATAAAGAAATTAGATAAGAAAATGAAGAATCAAAGTTCTTAACTAAATTTGATTCTCCCTTTCATTATTATATTCCCTCATTACATTGTTCCTTTCCCATTAATCAATTCTCAATTATTCTACTCAACGCTACTCTACTAAAAGCTATCTATCTTCTCTCGGGTTCTTACATTTATATATAAAGTTTTTGACAACTTGATAACTCCCAGAACTGACTCAATAACCACCCAAATATTAAATTATTATTTTGAAGGATTGACTTCCACTCAACTAATATTCACTAAAAATACTAAAACTCTACCCAACTAGCTATAGCCAAAATGACATTAAATGGCTCACCAAGCCATAAAATGATGTAAAAATAATCATTTATAATGCATATAGAATCTAGATCGTCAAAATTTATGGAAGCCTATAATGCCCCTACATCATACTCCCCATGAAAAAAGAATTCAAGTCCCTTTGAATTAGCCTTCTTTCAAGACATTCAGTTCCAAGGTGGTATGCGATCTCTGGCAAGAAAATTTGCTGCCAATATCTCATGCATATATTCTCCTAGAGGAAGAATATTGCTCAAAACCAAATCTTCAAAGTCTAGGCATACATTAGCCAAAGGATTCACCAAATAGGTGTCTTCATTACTTGCATAAAATATGTCAGAAAAAAACCAATATTTCACCTCTAGCAAGATAAACACTAAATTGATCCTCCAAACAAATATCTTCATCATCATTTCCAACCACTAAAAAATTATCTTCATTTGCACCCACTAGAAAAACTCCTATGTTGTGAACAATTTTCATGTCATCCTCCATGCTATGCAACACTAAGGACTCCTCTTCATGTGAGATCATCTCATTACCCTAAATCATATGACCATCTTCAAGCTTTTCCAGAGCCAAATCATTGTTGCCCAAATTAATAATCATTTCAGCATTACTATCTACAACTAGAACCTTCTCCACACAAGGCTCATCCATAACTTTCTGCTCTTCCTTAGCATTGTTTTACTCCTCTCATCTTACCAATGGACAACTCTTCTCCTTCATTTTGATTTCTTCATATGCTATCTAGGCTTTAGTTAATTCCATTATCTCTTGATCTCTTTTCTCCATCATTTCTAACTTCAATTCATATCTTGTTTAGTCCTCTTCAATTTTCTTTCTTCTTTCTTCATCTTTTCACTTTTTCTCTTCTTTCTTTTTCTTTTTCTCTTGTGCTTCCTCATATGCAATCTAGGTATCTAATTTCAATAAAAATTTTGATATCTCTTCCTTTCCTTCCATTGATACTGATCTAGTAGTTATAAATGCTTGCAAAGGACATAAATCCAATTAGCTAGGTTGAATTTGGTTTATCCCAAAATCACTAAAAAATGGGTACTTAGCACCAAGAAAATCTATCAAATCATCTGCACAAACTTGTTAGAAACTTATGTAGAAGAATCAATTGATGATTCACTTCTGCATATCTTCGAAAACCTTAATTAAGACAACATTAAAATATGCTGGATATTTTCTTGTCTCAAAGTTGTTCTTATTAAATATTGTACAAGGACTTAAAAATATAACATCGATTCACTTTTATTCTCAAAATTTGATCACTGATTCATTCACCAAGATTGGATAGATGTTATATGACTTCTAGCTACTTAAAATATAATATTTTCATTACAACTTACATACTCAATCTACAAATTTAGAGGTTATGACTATTTGGAATTCCCTTCAATATCACCTTGCACCCATTCAAATTACTACCTAACTATCATAACAAAACTGTAATGTAGTTTCCTACAATGAAACACATTGAAACAAATAGTATGATCCTTTTTCTTATTCATGGTTCAAAAATAAATTTTTTGTCTTCAATTGTGGAACCACTCTGTAGATCGATCCTCATTGTTATCAATATAACCTCATTCAAAAGATGAGATTCGATGTCTCTATGAGACAAATCATTCTCTATGAAATTCTTCCTAATCAAAATTGATATTGATAAAATAATACACTTCAAAACTAAAAGCATATACCATCCTTTTAAACTATCACCAACAAGGAACTCATGGTTTCAATTCAATTTTTATCACTGTACACCATCTCAAAATGCAAATCACTATGACTTCAAAACTATTTTCCAGAAATGAACAAAAACTCGATTCAAATTTATTAATCTTCTTCTATTGAAACTTGATACAAAATAATAGGGATTTAATAAGAAATAAAATAGAACCTTGATTATTGGTCATCAAATTTTGATTCATATAAATTGTTGAACAGTTTCAATAAACATTAATATTCCTTTCACAAAACCAATATCAACAACTTCTTCAATAAAACCATCGATGTTGGGAAACTAACTCATGTTTAGTCCAAAAAAAATAATTTTGAAACCAAAATACAATGAAAGGGATTTTAAATGCATCC